>JAOANR010000002.1:52290480-52784951 GCA_030278955.1 Hygrophila difformis | reverse complement strand
AAAAAAATGAAAAAATAAAGATAAAAACCTTTCTACTCACGACTCTATGTGATACATTGACAAAGAAAGTACGTGAAATCGTATTGTACTCGATAATTGATTATTGATATTGATTCTCCCTAGAACATTGGGATATTAGAAATTTCATAAAGATGTGGACATTGTTCAAATTGAATTAGAAAAATATAGAGAAATACTTTTGTAAATGAATTCATTGACAAATTAAAAATGACCTATAGTTTCATCAACTTAGTGTTGCATTGTAATTTATTTAGTTTAGTTAATTATCTAATACAATATTTCTATTCATTAATGAATATAATATCAATCGATAAAGTACTTATTAATAATTTACAATATATTTTTTAATTATAATTTCAATTAATACAGTATTGGTTAAGAATAATAACAAATATTGAAATTATTTTCATGAATAAATATGATATCAACCCATAAAGTTTTGTTACATCCTTTATTTGGTAATATTCTTTATTTATAATAATTAATGAAACTAATTATCTAACGTGAATTAACGCTCGAATTTGGTTCTTCTATATTTTGAAAGTGCACTATTTTTTAAAAATTAATTAATTCATTTTTATAGTGAAAAGAGATTGACTTTTGCTACTGTTTATTATTCAACCTATCAACCCCATATTGTTATATCCTTTATTTTATATTCTTTATCTATATTAATCATTGAAATTAAATTATCTAATGTGAATTTCGCTCAAATTTGGTTTTCTTATATTTTGAAAGTGCACTATTTTTTTTTATAATTCCTTCATTTTATAGTGAAAAGAATTGACTTTTGTTACTGTTTATTATTCAACTTTGACTAATACTTATACAACATCTATATAAGAAAAAATATAGTCAAGTGGGATCTCGTTAGATTCGTCTCATCATGTAGTTTTTAGAATATTAAATTTTTAGAATTTTTTCTTGTACACATTTTGAGGTTATTGATGAGTTATTGATCATTAGAAATGTATTGGATTGCGTGCAGAAAGTGAATGTTGAGGAAATAGTTAGGGTTACTGTTCATAAGCGGGATTTTGTGATAGAGATATAGATAAGCCCCTTCGCTTTTTTTGTTTTTTTTTAGTACTACCCTTCCGTCCCGCGAATTGTGCTCGTTTCTTTGGGCACGGTAATTTATGTGGTGGGGTATGATGGAGTTTAGTGGTTAAAGTGATGTGGGTATTTTGTTTAAAATTGTAATGAATTTTGAGTTTCTTTATTGTTTAACTTTGACAAAATATTATTGTAATGTATTAATTAGAGAAAAATATTCAAGTGTGATCTTGTTAGAATCGTCTAGACGTCTAGATTTAGAATATATATTTTATATAATTTTTATTTGTACCAATTTTAAAATATGAAGAATTTAAAAAATGCAAGGGACTTTGTGTAGAAAAATAAAAGTGTATTGGGAGTTGTGCAGAATAGTAAAAGTGATTACTTTTAATGATATTTAGAAACCATTAACATTCTAATCATATTTATATTAAGTAAATTTATCTAAAAAGGGAAAGTGGCCACAATTCGTGGGACAACCCAAAGAGGAATACGAGCCACAATTCATGGGACGGAGGGAGTATAACGTTTTAACTTTTTTTTACTGTTTATTGTAGCACTTTGACTTCTATTTTTTGTCATAATTATACAAGAAAAAATATAGCCAAGTGATATCTTGTTGGATTTCTCATCCTGTAATTTTTAAATATCAATTTTTTTAGAATTTTTATTTATATCGAATTTGAATTATGAATAGTATAAAATGTGTATTACAATACATTTACACTTTTTTTTTTTGAGGAAAGGATACTTTATTCATAAGTGTGTAGTACAAACCCGACTACACAATTACATTACAACCACCACAAGTTCCAATAGACCAAAACAATACAATACAACCAGTAGCTAGCTCCAGTCCAGGAGATGGAGGTCATTTTTGCTAAAATCATTGAAAAAGAAACAAGTCAAGACAATCTTCTTAACCCATCAGGCAGCTTGCCAAGGCAGTATCTCAGCATCCGAATCGCACCTAAACAAACTCAATATCTGTAAACATGTCACAGCATCAACACCAGGTTCTTGTACTTCGATTTATAGTACCCGCAACCATGTCAGTAATCAACCCATAATACACAGCGTCACCAGAACCTCAGCATCAGTGAGGTTGGTGAATCAGAGGACAAACCCATGATCTTGCTTCTAAGTCACATCTCCCTTACATTAAACTCAAATCCAGTGCATTGCAAAAAATAAAGGGACTATGACAGAACAGGGCGAAAGGAAATAGAAAGGGAGAAGTATGGATAGGCTCAAAAGGATGATGGACCGTTACTGAATGGTCTAGCAGAAGTTCAAAGTGCCTTGCCACCTCTCAAATAGCTATCATTCTCCCTAACAAGTCAAATAAAATCCATTCCCATCCGCCTAGCAATCCAAGAAACCATGCAACTCAACTCGACTCTCATACTAACTTTCTATAGACTCTTCTTATTAAACAACCCCATACTGCATATCAAAACTTCCTCTCTTTTTTTTTTCCTTTTTTTTTTCGCTTCTTTAGTTTTTTTTTTTTCATATTCATATTTTTTTTTTCCTGCAGGGGGCTGCCCAAGACCAATAGCAAGAGCAAATAAACAATCCTTAGCTATTCTTCTCGTGTCCAATCCATACCCAACCAAAAAACACATCCTACTCTCAAAACTGCTAACAGCACATCCTCACATAATCAGTAGAGTACCAACACCAAAATAAATTACACTTAAAAAACGGAGGAAGTACATCCTCAAAACTACTCTCAAAACCGTTACACTTAAAAAAGGGAGGAAGTAATATAATTAGAATTTAGGTATGTGAAAGGCAATTCCGCAAAATAAATTATTCAGTAATATTTGTAAGTACTTCATATTATGAGATAATATACTACTCCTACTTCTCAGCGAATCTGGAGCATTTTGCCAGGAGGTTGGTTCGCTCAAAAACATCATAATAATTGTTGCAACGAAAATGAAAAAAAAAAGTTGTATCTTCTTTTTTAGCGTCACGACAGAAACTATTACTGTAAGGTAAAGAGAAAAAGTTTATACTTCCTCCTATCCATAATATTTGCCACGGACCCGCATTTGACGTAATACAATACACTTTTTTTTTTTTGTGAAACAGCCTGAAAAGGCGAGCAAAGGGAAATAAAAGCAAAACAAGGAAACAAAATTAACTCAAACGAACATAGACAACGCCTCGAACATCCTTTTCCAGTAAATCCCGAATCTCATCCGGGGGAAGGCCCAAGTGGTGTAAAACTCCTCTGAATGCATTGCTTTGCGAGCGAGACCGTCTGCAACTTGATTTCCTTCTCTACAAATGTGGCATATTCGGCAGTCCACCATATTACAGAGCATCCCTCGAATATCATTTATAGGCAAAACTTGTGCCTAGCACCAGCACCACCCAGGATCAGTCTAACGGCTTCCAATGAGTCTGTGTAACAAGCATTGATCATACGTCCAATCTGCCCAACCAAGAGAAGACCAAAACGGATAGCTAGCAACTCCACTTCCAGAATACTTCTCTTCCCAAGTTGTCCGCTACATGCAGCAATCCATCGCCCCTCATTGTCTCTAATTACCGCACCAAAAGTCGATCGCCAAGGGTTCGTCATCACACACCCGTCTGTATGAAGAACATTGCCATGCATCGTATCCTCCTTCCATCGGATGAATCTGGGTTCCTTCTCTTTCCGGCCAACCATACTTCTCTCCCGATGAGCACAGAGGTAATCCGCTTGTCGAAGGATTCCATCCCTTGAAAGTTCCTTACCTCTGAATATTCGTGCATTTCTTTGGCACCGAATAGTCCACAATAGAGGAATAAATCTTGCACCCCAAGTGATCGAAGCCCATTGAAGCCAGTGTCGATATCCATCTCTCTCAAGATCATCTAGCATGCTTGTAAGGGAGAACCCCGCCTTGCTCCAAACGTGCCTCGCCCAGGTGCAGCCTGCCAATGCGTGCTTCCAGGTCTCAACCTCATCCCCACAGAAGCTGCAAAGAGGAGAGGTCGCCAGCCCTCGTTTATGTCGAAGTTCATTCGTCGGAAGCGAGTCGTGGCCGATAAGCCAGAGAAGAACGCCAACTTTCTCGGGTATGTGAGCCTTCCATATCCAAGACCAGCCATGATCGTGCGAAGAGTCTACAGTCAGCCATTGATATCCAGAAGCAGCGCTGTACATGCCACTAACATCTCCGCGCCAATGCAAAATATCGGGAGTAGCCTCACTCAAAACAGGAGCAGGAGAATCAATAATATTTGCTTTAATATCATTAGGCAGCCAAGAGTAGATAGCATCAAGAGACCATTTACCTTCATGCACTACATCTTTTATACGTAAAAGCACATCATGAATGTCAACAAATGGGACTTGTGTCGCCAAGCAGCGCCCCGCCCACCACGGCAAATACCACAAGGAACTATTGCCATCGCCCACCCTAACTCCATAAGCCTCATCAAATACAGTCCGGACTTTCACTAATGCTTTCCAAACTTTCGTGCCCCTGTAGTGCTCGCGGGGAAGAAGGCTATCCTCCAGTCCATATTTTTCCTTAAGCACAGCAACCCAAAGCTTCTCTGGATGGGAAATAAATTGCCAAAGTTGCTTTCCCAATAAGGATAAATTCATGAGATGGCTCCTCCGAATACCCAAACCTCCATGTTTTCGTGGGCGAGTGACAATATCCCAATTAACTAAATGCAAGCCCTGTCCGTCAGCCCCTTTCCATATCCATTTTCGCACCAGTCGATCAATGTGGTCGCAGACTCCAATTGGAACCATGTGGACTTGCATCGTGTAAACCGGAAGTGAGTTAAGAACTGCCCGTGCAAGAGTTATTCTCCCCGCCCTGTTTAACAAGAAAGAAGACCAGGAATTTAGTTTGTTTTGAATTCGCTTAATGAGTCCATCAAAGTGAGCAATCCGCATACGACCATGAATAACCGGAAAGCCAAGGTAGCTTCCCAGATTCTCCACCACAGAAACTCCAAGAAGACTTTCAAGCAAAGCCAATTAACCAGGCAACACGTTAGCCGTGCAGTACGCAGTAGATTTTGAGGAATTCATCATGAGTCCTGATCTAGAACCAAAGCGTGATAATACAGGACTCCATGGCCCGGATGCTTCCTTCTTCCAATTCGGCACAAAAAATCAAATCATCTGCGAACATGAGATGGGAGATGCCCATGCCGCCAGTGGATAATCCCAAAGCCCGCCATCTACCCGACCAAACCTCTTCCAATATACATCGAGAGAGCTTTTCCATAACAATTACGAATAAATAAGGCGATAGGGGATCGCCTTGCCTCAATCCTCGGTGCGCCTTAATATTTCCAAGTGGAGATCCATTCCATAAGATAGAGAAGCTCGAAGAGGTGACACAAGCCATAATAAGCTCCCTACAAGAAGCGGGCAGATCCAACTCGTTCAAGCAATTGTCAAGAAAACCCCAATTGACCATATCAAATGCTTTAGTGAGGTCAATTTTTAAAACCACTGCCCTATGCATAGATCGGGGACTCTCAATAGAACTAATGATCTCCTGGAGAAGAATTCCATTGTCAGCAGTCCCTCTACCCGGGAGGAACGCCGACTGATAAGGGCCGATGGTGTCGCATAAAATAGGGCGGAGCCTGCGGACCAAGACTTTTGTAATGATTTTAAATGATACATTACAAAGAGTTAATGGTCTAAATTGTCGAAGCGAGCGAGGCACTTCCACTTTGGGAATGAGGAAGAGAAAGGCATGAGCTAATCCTTCTGGAATGCATCGAGACTCCATGACGGAGATGATAAATTTTATAACCACATCTCCCAAACTTCCCCAATATTCTTTGTAAAAGACTGCCGGGAAGCCATCCGGCCCGGGAGCAGATAGAGGTTTCATCGAATGCAAAGCCGAGTGAATCTCTTCAGGTAAGACTGGTGCATTCAAAGCATCTTTATGGATGCTTGTGATCGGCTGCAGCAGCGGGAGCTCTTCACCAATGTGGGGAGTGGTCGGCGCTTCAAACATAGCTTCAAAAAAATTTGTAGCATGCTCTTTCAAAAGGTCCTGACTTTCCACCCAGTTTCCTTCCTCAAGCTCCAGTCCAAAAATCTTGCTTTTCTTACGTTGGATCTTAGTTTTCCCATGAAAATATTTTGTATTGCAATCCCCAGCTTTTATCCATCTATCTCTCGATTTTTGCTTCCAGAATAGCTCTTCCTGTAAGAGAAGATCCGCCAATTCATTACGGAGTTCCCCATCCAAACGCCAAAGCCAGGCGGAATCCACCACTGCCAACCGTTTTTCAATCCCCAATAATCTGTTTTTCAATGTGCGCTTCCATTCTCTGAGACTCCCAAACACTTCCTTATTAAACGTCAAAGATTTATTCTGCACCTCATGAAGGACTGTCAGGAGATTGTCTCCCCCCGATTGGCAGCCCGCATCCACAACCTCCTTGTAAAGTGAATGCTCTCGCCACATGCACTCCCATCGAAAAGGCTTCGGCATCCTCTTCATGTTCAGATCACCACATTGCAACTTAAGAGGGCAATGATCGGACCCAATGCGTGGTAGGTGAACCACTCTACCTTCATCAAACAGGTTCTCCCATGCAAGATTTGTCATGCCTCGGTCAAGATGTTTGCTTATGCGTCGGCCCTCTCCGGCCATTCTAGACCATGTGAATGGCGGCCCAATAGTGTTCATCCCAAGCAGTGAGCAGCGATCAAAAATATCACGAAGTTCCAGAGCTCGATCCGGTAAATAGACACCCCCTTGCACCTCTTCTTCACAAGCGATCTCATTCCAATCCCCCATTACCACCCACGGCCCATCCAATGTACCAGCTAGTTCGACAAGAGCTTCTCAGTTGCCTCGCCTGCGGTAGTAATGAGGGTCTGCATATAGCGAAGTGAAATTCCATGAACAAGAACCTTTACTAAATTCAACCGTAATCATACGATCTCGCACATCCAAAACTGTGACATTACAAGCAAGGGCTCTTGATTGAAGAATCCAGAGAGCTCCTCCCATACCCTCCGCTTCCGTGATGCTCACAGGTAGGTATCCCAACCTGTTGAAGAAAACACTCACTCTAGAAAACTGTCCCCGAGGCTCCATGACACACACAATATCAGGTTTCTGCTCAATGAGGAAGTCGCTCATCCATCTTTGCGCAATTCGACTCATAATACCACAAACGTTCCATGCAATAATAGAGAATTGTTTAAAATCCATAAGTCTTATTATTGTTTAGAAGCCAAACATCAATTACTGCACACTCGCGTCGTCCGCATCCGCCCAGTCTTCATCTTTCGTATCACCCTCATCAATCAGAGGTGAAAACCGTCCAGTGGTCACCTGAGCGTCCGCTTTATCAACCATATCATCATCGGAATGCCTGGAGCCGCTACTGCTGCTATCATCCAATCGGATTCTCTTTAAAGAATTACTCCCATGACGTAGCCTCGTGCTCTTTTGAGATGATGAGCTAATCATCGCCACAGGTTGTTTAATGGCCAAAACAATCGCTTTGGAACCCTCTTCAGGAGTTGTGGTTCCTTCCAAGATTTGTTCCTCACCATTCCCAACCCAAATTCCCTTACCTCTATCCGAAGTAGGCTGGATTTTGGGTTCTGGATTATCGACCTTAGTGTTATCCTCATTATTTTCCTTGTGAATATCATCTGACTGATCCGCTTCCCATCGTGGTTTTCGGGGCTTGTTCCTACGTCGAGCAACAATCATCCAGTCACCATACACCTGTTCACCCCCAGCGCCCATAGGTTATTTCTGCCTCGCCTCCACTTCTCCTGATGCCTCGCCCTCAGCAGCTTTCTTAGAGGCAGTAGGTCCATCCGCAGCAACTGGACCTTTATTATATCCTTCTCCCGATTGATTCAAATTGTCAGCAGCCAATCCATCGTGCCTTGCATGAGAGCAATCCCCCTCAAAGTGTCCATAATGTCCACAATGAGTACATATAAGATGCAAACCTTCATAGCTCACTGGGTGCCAACGTCCATTAATTCGCAACTTGCCAATAACCGGCTTCTCCAAATCCAGGGCAACACAGACTCGCGCATATCGTCCACGAGAAGCCAATTGAGTACAATTGTCAAATTTGATAACCTCGCCCAGCCCCGAGGCTATCGCCCATAAGATATCTTCCCGAAACCTATGCATGGGCAAACCATTGAGACGTGCCCATACAAGGGTTTTGTTCACCTGCGTGGTACTAGGATCAAACTCTCGCAACCACGGCATGAGTGCAAGATAGTGGTCGAAAAGTAGCCACGGACCGCCATTCACCACCCGCTCCCTATCAGTCGTCAATGAGAATTTCACGATAAAACAGCCATGCCTGACATCAATGACGTCCATGCTACCCTTCGGCTTCCACATCCGCCACAATCTCTCCTTAAGCGCCATGTATCCCACCGTAGTCCCTAGCAACTTAACCACCAAAGCATCGGCCTATGCCAGGCCTGCTTCCGCATCAAGTTCCTCATCGATGACAAAGTCGGGGAGGGCAGGATTATTGTCCACAAAACTCAGTCGAACAAGCTTCTCAGTAATAAGGTCTCGTCGCGGAGGAGCCTCAGGGATGTCAGATTGATCCGTCTCCATGTTGTCCGTCTTCTCCTTCGGGTCCTGTCAAAGAATATCCGCAAAAGATGTAGTCTTGCCGCCCGGATCATGGGGTGCCGCCGCCGTAATAATTCAAATTGTATAAAAGTAAAAATTATGAAAATTTGATATTCTAAATCTATGCGATTAGACGAATCCAACAAGATCTCACTTGACTATATTTTATCTTTCATAAATTTATTAAAAAATCAAATCAAAGTTACTCAATGAATAGTGACAAAACTCCCAATATGTCAATAATTTAGGAACGGATGAAGTATTAAATTATATATGGATTTAAATAAAAATAAATTGCATATGGTTGTGTTTCTGCAAAAATATTCTCCTTCCATTTTTTAAAAGATATAACATTTGAATAGTTGATACCACAGTTGTTAAGATCTCGATCATGATCTCAGGATCTTACGATTTTACGATCACACATCTCTAAAACGATCTCGGTCCTTGTAGGATCTTAAAATTAGTACGATCCGGATAAGATCTCGATCCTGATCGTAGTATGTTACGATCTTATGGTCATACTCCCTTAAACGCTTCTACGATCTTACGATCACACCCTCTTAAACACATAAAATTTTTGTAGTATTTTATGATTTGGGATCAAAGTAACTTCTTTTATTTAATTTTAAACTTAAAAACTTGTACTCCTCATGTATGATGTGTAAAAAAAACATAATATATATGTATATGGAAATATTTTATATTTAATTGTGATGTTTTTGTACTGTATTATATTAATTAACTTGCAAGATTCATAAACACACGAAATAATGCATTTACTTGTTAGTATGCATAATTGAATTTATCCATTATTCTAATTTCATAAGATTTTAGGAATCCCAATTCAATCCTACGATCCCGATTTTGCAAAAAGAAAAACGATCCTATATAGGATACCGATCTTAACAACCTTGGTTGATACTATTCATTAAGTAACTTTGATTTGATTTTTAACAGAGTTATATAAGATAAAATATAGTCAAGTAAGATGTTGTTAGATTCGTCTAATCACATAGTTTTAGAATAATAAATTTTTATAATTTTTACTTTTACACAATTTGGGATATTAAGTATTAACATTGTGTATTGGATTGCGTGAAATGTGGAGATGTTGCAACTTTCGGAAAAAGGAGGGAATAGTACTTTTGTATTAAGGCTATCAAGGTCGAGATCTTAGCTGGGATCGTTTTGTCTTTGCAAGATTGGGATCGTTAGATTGAATTTAGATTCTAATATCCTACCAAATTGCAACAATGGATAAAAATAATTTTACATATTAACAAATGAAAGCATAACATAGAATATTATTAGGTAAATGAATCAATAAAGCACTTTAAGCAATTGAAAATAAAATTCAATACCGATTTTATAAAAAATATGAGATTATGAGAACATATTCCAAATTTTGGTAGGATTGTATAGTATAGTATAGTATCGTAAGGTTCTACCATAAGATCGGGATTTTACAATCCAAATCGGGATCAAAATCGACATCCTACTAAATTTAAAAGGAATAAATGCCCAATTAGTCATTTTTCTTTCCATTTTTGCCAAATCAGTCCCTTATCTATTTTTATACCTAATTAGTCATCTACCTCTTGCATTAATGTCCAATTTAGTCCTTTTTGTATGAAATAATCTCCATTTGACACTCTTTTATATTAAATTGACCACCAACCTTTCAAACTATTTCATTTTAGCCCCAAAACTTTAAATAGTGATTTTTATTAATCCATACATCAAATAAATGTCCAACATGCTTCCGTAAGAAAAATTAAACAAAAACCTCATACCTCGGGTTTGACCGCCTTGTTGCCGGGTCTTCCGAGCTCTGGGATTTTACGGACTCCTTCCAACCACACGACCGCAACCAATGGTTCACCAGCTCTGGGCTCCTTCAGCAACATTCAGCACAGTCCTATTTCATTTCCTACCTTAGGACGTAGTGAGGTTTGGGACAAAAGAGTTTAATTCTAATTTTGGAAGATTATAGATATAGAAGCCTGGATTTTATTGAAGAAATATTAAAAATATTATTCAAACATAATTTATCCTAATGGAGAAGACAAACACTTAGCCCCTCATGGCAGAGGACACTAGACTCTTGGGGATGTACCCCATACTATTACAGACACAAAGGAAATTTTTGCAGAAAGAAAATATTACAAATATTTTGAAGAGTTGGGAGGGTTTTCGATGCCTTCCATCTGCCTCAAACTCCTTTATTTATAGGCGCCCGCGGATTTCAATCCCAGATTTCAATCTTCCTCTAAATCCTTGTGACGTCACTGCGTTCGTCACTTGGCCTTAATTTCCACCGGCTACATTATTGTTCTTTTGGAATTATTGCGTTAGGTGGCTTCTTTGTCAACTCTCCACCTTCTCTTGCCGGCCACTTACTGCCAATTACTCTACCCTTCTTTGTCGGCTTTTAATTATGGGTGTTTCCGACACCTCTTTTTCTTTTACATCAGCTAATCTTACTTGGGCTTGTGAAAGTTTTTTGGACGTTTCTTCCATTTGTCCTGTTCGGGTCCGCATTTTTTCTGGGTTACCCGAATTTTTGTACTGAATAGGGGTTTTTCCTGTTCTGCACAATATGGGCATATGTGGTTATCCCATTGGCCAACATACATCATGTTGCATGCCTTCTTTCTGGTAGACTCGGTTGCTGGCAACTTGTTTTACCAGATGAGTAACCTCTTCTTTTCGAAAGAGGTTTTCGCAAACTCTGTTCTTTTCCCTGTTAAAGAATTAACCAAGAACGATCCATTTAAATTGTTTGAGAATATTTTAAACGGATATTTAACATTTTCCATCTCGGTGAGACAGACCCAGAATCTCCATGCTCATCGGGTGGAGATTTCATCTTCGCTGATTGAAGATACCAGTGGTGCTTTCTCATCATAGACTTAACTCTGTTGAAGGCAATCATATCAGGTCTTTGTAATTTAATAAAATGAAAGACCGGATAAGAACCTTTCCCGACTATTTCTGGTGCCGCTGAAATGAACTTAAGCTCCAAAATATTTCCTCTTTGCAGGTGCAGGTTGTTCTGCCATGGTTCGTCCACCACGCTGCTTATCCATCCCGGAAGTTTTTCGATTTTCGGAAACCCTGGTGATGTAGTATGGACAGGTGCTAGTGCTCCAAAGCCATACCACTTTCGAACCTCTTCTGGCTTCGATCCTTTGAGCATCCAGACCCTGTTGTATCTCCCGGATGTCTCGATTACCGTCTTGCTCGGGTTAATTTCTCTTTGGAAACCACTTGTTTCCATATGTCTTGGTAGTCCAGCCAGGCTGTAGAAAGGACCTTCTCCTCTGAATTAACTTTAGAGGTGCCTGTCATTGGCCTAAGGTTAATTTCTTCTGGGTTGATTTGAGCTTTCAGAAATGTGACTTTCTTCTTGCTCAATATTTTTATCGGTGTCCGATAATTGTTCTTTTGAAGCGGTGCTTGAATCTGCTTCTTCGTATGTGACCACTTTTGTTTGTTGGGCATGTTTCTCTTTATTAACTAGAGAAGCTTACGCTTTCCTGATTGGCTCGAGTACTGATTCCCATAGCATTGTCATTGCTATATGCGAGGTTCGTATATCATTGTGGATCATGTCCACATCGTTCTTTTGTATTTGGCCAGCTGCTTTTGCATTGATATCCAGTTGCCCAAAATGCTTTGATAGCTCCTCAAGGTTTTCTCTGAGGTGCCTGAATCTCGTAATGATGGAATCAGCTTCAAATGCTTCCATCTCTCGTCAGGAAATCTGCAAGAACATTTTCACGAGATTTTATAACATCAATATCATAAGTATAATATTGACATTCAGCTTGTCATCTGATAATACGAGCTTTTTCAATTTTTGATTCAAGTTTATTTTTTAGAAAAGCCCTAATATTAGTATTATCAACCTTTAAAATAAATTTCTTTGCAAATAAGAAAAAAGGCCATTTTTTAAATGTTTTCCATACTGCAAAGAATTATTTTTCATTAATGTGCCAAACTTTGGCTTGTTGTTCAGTGAACAACCCTCCGTGTATCTACAGGGTTCTTGCCCCATAGTTGTTTTTCTCATGAGCACTCCTGCCCATCGAAAGTCATTGGCGTCTGTATAGACTACCAATTCATCCTCATCTTGAGGTATTGCGAGTTTCGGCAAGCTATTACAGACTTGCTTTAGTTTGAGAATTATCTTTGTATGGATTTCTTTCCATTTCCATCTAGAGCTTTCGTCTTTTTCAGGAGTGGTCTAAAATCCTTTCTATATTTTGCAATGTCCTTTATAAACATACCTGCAAAATTTATAACTCCCAAGAAACTCTGAAGTTGTTTCTTATCTTTTAATATATCAAAAAAATTGCGGATTTTCTCCACAATGTGTTCCTGTAACTCTATCCCTGCTTCATCAATTTGAACTCCTAAGAATTCAATTTGTTAGCAACGATGGTAGCTTTTTTCTCAGAGAGAACAAGACCTTCCATGTGACATGCATCTGAAAATATTTCAAGGTGTTTAATATGTTCTTTAATATTTCGAGATGCAATCAAAATGTCATCTATGTAGACGAACATAAACTCTAGATAATCCTTAAATAGATTATCCATCTTTCTTTGGAAAATCTGAGGGGCATTAGAAAGCCCCATTGGCATAACATTCCAAATATGTTGTCCTTGTGGGGTGGAGAATGATGTGAACTTCTTCGACTCATTCTCCATCGTAATCTGATAGAAACCAGATTTGCAATCAAATTTAGAAAACACTTTAGCACCTTTGATGCAATCGATTAAGTGTTCTCTACTCGGAATGTAATAACCATCAAACTGTATTATTTTATTAATACCTTGATAGTTATTACCAACCTGGGTTTACCTCTTCTTATTTCACCGTAGTTTCTTACCAAGAATCCAGGGCTACTATAAGCTGAGATTCCAGGCTCGATGAGTTTAAGATCGATATGCTCCTTGATAATTTGTTGCATATCTTTCTTATCCTGCATATTCATTAAGATGGGTTTGTATCGAACAAACTGATATTTATATTGTTCTTTTTCCTATAGAGTAGCTTCGATCTTGTTTTTATCCCACCATGCCAGAGGATCCTCGTTAAAGTTTCTCTTGATAAGTCTTTTGATATTTTCGAGGGACAATTTAGATTCCCCATCAATGTCTAATGAAGTTATATTCAATGACTTCGTTCCCTGCATTGCTTCTTTGAGGTTTATAATTTCCTCAATAGAAGCTTCATCGAATCCTTGCTGTCTAAACGACAACAAAGTCTTACCAAACTTTCTTTTATCCTGCATTTTTTGATGGGTTAGTTTGGCATCATTATCACCACGTTTGCTGCGAAATAATATATGCATTAACCTATTAAATGTCTTTTTTCTACGCAACACTTGTATCTCATTTCCACAACTTGTGGTAAATATTAACAAATTTCTTTTGTTATCTTGAACATATTGTGTAAAGGTTTGTATGAAATTATTACCTAGCAAAATATCCGTTCTTGTATCATGAAAGTAAATAGGGGGCGTTTTTACCTTGTACCAAGATGTACCAAATGCTCCTCCGATCATGATATTAGCCTGTCGAATACCCTTATTTAGTACTAAGATTTTCTGGGAAAAATCTCTTCCTGCAATATGTGTAATGTTTCCATAGCTTCGCTAGGGAAAACTCATGATTTTGCGGTGCAAATATCTGATCCTGAATCAATATAAGCTGCAAAATATTCGGACTTATATTGTTCATATATTATCCCTACTGAGATATAAGTGGAAAATGGACTTGTCATTTAATTATGATGGTATAACCTTTCAGATTAAATTCTATTCCATTATCCGTTCTTACCCAAGGTTTATGACTTTCGAGAAAACTTAATCCCAAAATCATAATCCCATTGTCTTTCCCGGCGGTGCCTAAGACCCTGATTTCGTGTCCCGCTATTTCAATTATTCCTTCATAGGTTCCATTGATGGCTGTTGCAAGTAATATAAGTCATCACATGGAAAACGGTTAATCTTTTCAGTGATGTCAAACATTACTCGTATTTCTTTCCATCTTTCAGGGCATTTAATCTTTATATTATCTACCCAATGGATTGAGGAGTTAGATCTTTGATGAACTCCTTCCCTTTATATGCCATAATTCTATCTTCAGAAAAAGACATACGGAGCCGCGTACTCAATTCTAGCACTCGTTGATCTGTCTAGAATTGGATGATCTCTTATCTATATGTCTACTCCTCCTAACCTTGGAATCTGGGTAGGATTTGGAGTCATGACTTTAGCAAATTCCTTGAAAATTCTAGGAATTTCTATATATTCTTTCCTGAGAAATAAGTCAGAATGATGCATATTGGAAAGTGCATAAGAAATTCTATAAGTTATAGAATATGGCATGTTCCCTTCTTTCATCAGGTCTTTTCTTTTAAAATCCTGATGAAGGGTTAGAACTCTGCTAAAATCTTGGTCAGCTAAGTTATAGGAAATTCTGGGATGTATGTCAAACATTAACTTCCCACCATATAAATTTCCTACCATAGTCCCAAGAAGACCATCTCTAAGGTTATTGATTCTTATATCAGTGACTGATAGATGTAATTCAGAATCAATGCATTCTTTGAAGGTTGCCTTAATTACTACTTCGATGGCTCCTATGTGGATCCTTTTCATAGTAATAGCAATTTCCTCCTTCATTCTACTTAATTCCTCAAGAATTTCTTCTTTATGAATTAATTGCATATCCATAACATTACAAGTAAGTTCCATAAGAACTGCAAACTCACCTGCACTTACCTTGTAGATGATGTTATGTCTTCTCTGGTTGAGTCCCATCTGGTTAAGTACTCGTCCAAACCCGCCAATTCTGAATCCGTCATATGGGCTGAGGTTGGAATCTTGTCGCATTATTCTTTCCATGGTTCGATTCGAGATCGTTATCGTTAAAAAGAATCCAGACAGGTTTTCAGTGGTCTGAATACTGTCCTCTTCAGTCAGACTCGGTTGAAGATCCATCTGAATAAGAGTCCGAGTCACTTCTTAATTCTTCCTCATATATGCTTTCATCCAAGGGGATGTCCAAACTGATAGACTGGTACCAGTTTTCCATGGTAGACCGCTACTTGGGTTCTGTGTTATGTCATATGTATTTAATGGTTGTAACATCGTCTTGGCCCACGATGTGGATTCTGGTGCTCTACTTGGGTTCCGTCTTGGGTTTCGTCTTGCATTAAAATGCACCTCAGGATACCTGTTCATGTGGAAGTCTGTACTTTCTCTCATTGGGACATTAGGCGGTCCATCATGGGTTACGTTGGATCCCGATTCTTCCGCATAACCCAATTAAAGAACTTCATTGGGTTTTACATTAACTAGATCCATAATCCCAAGTTGAGAAAATGATTCTGCTAATTCTTGTAGATCTGATAGATCTGCCCTGGAAACACTCATTCGACTGTTTTCATGAGATCGATCATAAGCTCTTCTTGTGATTTCTACTTTGGAACCATAGTTGCTTTACCTTTTTGATATAAAGCTTGTACGGGTCCAAATGCATCTCTAATATTGGCTTAGTTATTCTTGGTTATTCGGGTTATAATGTTTGGCTTTTTCCTCTGCCCTATATACCCCTCATTTTCTCAATAAATGCCACAGGGGCCCTTTTAATATGTTGTTTCAAAAGAAATGCAAATCTTTTTTGTTACTTCGTTACATCATTATCATTATCACTAAATATATATATATAAACAACATAGTCTAACCCACACATATTTTCCCTTCAATCCCCCTTCCCCTCACAATTAAACAATTTTTACACTCTCTCACACACCGAAAAAATTGCAAAAATGTCATTACAAAATAAAAAAAAAATCCGGAAATAATTCATTTAATCTCATTTTTCATTTCCCATGCACTTCTTCATATTTTTCATGCATATTAAATGTCCCTCATTTCATCCCCTCTCATTTCCTCCTTTCTTGAGTAGTATATATATGCCATATTGTGTTGATTTTTTCATTGTTCACAATCTCATCCGTCCTTCGGTACTCATTTTCCTTCTTCCTCCCTCCTCATTCTCTTATTTGGTTGATATTTTATCAACAATTGTTCGAGTTTGTATTCGGTTTCACTCTTTTGGACAGGTGATGAGCATGCTTCATTACTTATTCAAAAGTATGTATGTGTTTGTTTATTTGATTTTTATTTATCATGTTACTTCTCCACCTCTCCCTCCGAATACTCCCTTAATATTTCACATGTGTTATAACTAATATATTTATGTGTACATTTTAATGGCTAAGGAATTCTGTAATGCTACCACGTAGCTTGTGTATTTGATTAGTCACTACTCATCTTTTATCAGATGAGGTAGCACTCGGGCAATTCGCCTATAAATATGTAAAACTCATGTACAATGAAGTAGAAGTGAAAATGAAAATAAGTATTACTACTACATATGCTCTGTTCGGTTGTTGCTTTTCTATACATTACTAGGTTGTATATCTTAATACACTGTCATATACATATTTCGTATTATATATAAAATCATAGCTAATAGATTATTATTTATAACACGTTATCAGCACGAACAGACTCTGCCGAGGTTCTGCCAAAATTTTAGGTACAACTTTTATTCCTAGCTTTTCAATATAATTATGGCTAACATTTCAAAGCAGGAATTTCTCCCGTTATAAGTTTTTGGTGATAAACACATGTCCTGGGCACGAGACGTTAAAAGGCACCTGACTTCAATGGGGTTAGAAGATACTATTACCCCGATAAAAAGGGCAATAAGCCAAGATCGAGTAAATTGCACTAAACAAGCTTGCTCTTAGTCCTGGTCATGAATACCAACAGGGTCCATAGGTCTTAGTTTGGTTATACCAACAGATTTAATGGATCTTTAGTTTGGTCATGTATACCGACAGAGTAACTGCTATCATATATTTCTACCGTCACTTTGATGAGCTTTTAAAGTGACAATATGTCATACTTGAAAATCCACCAAATTGTGGAAAATATTATTCGATCACTTGAAAATGATCGTAATGTCTCTCTTGGCCGAATAAGCAATGAAATATTATGAATCCAGGACAACAAGTATTCCTTCATTCCACTGAATCAAAATATCTATGGTATTGCTGAATGAAGATTTAAATCTACCAAAATCAGAGGTATATTTGTTTATTTATTATTTCCAATATTATTATTATTTTAACTAACCTTGCATAATTGGGTTCTATCCGAATAGCCATATTTTGAGCCAACAATATGGAAATGAAATTGGCCTTAATGAGCCTAAAAATATTGTGGTGATAAAAATATCACACTTGGCTTGGGAAAGCAATTTGTGTTATTGGCTAATATTTGGCCGGAATCAAATAATTTGGTACGAATCAAATCGTCTTTATAATGACGAAATACTACAAACCCCAAATGAGGGTAAACCCCAAAGGAGGGTATATATGTGCCCGGTTAAACCGGTTGAATTGTGAAATACTCAAAATGGTATAAAAAAAAGACCATTACGCCTACATATGAAAAAGGGTATTGAAAATCCACTAAAATGTGGAAAAATTATACCGTCATTGATGATCATATTGGCTTTCTTCGCTGAGAAATGAAACATTGTTGAAAATTATGAATTCAAGCCAACAAGTGATTGACTTTTCCAAAAAAGAAAAATGACTGAATATGATAATCCATGGTGTGGTTATTGTTATGCCAAAAGGCAAAATATTGACCAAATCATGATCGAAATTGAAACAGGGTTAAGCCATATTGGCGAATAATGAAAATGTAAATTCCCTGGAATTAAATAAATTGTCCATATGATGACAAAATGACTTTTAAACCCAAAAGAGGTTTAGTATCATCATACCAGGAAATACACATTATTGTGATATCGAAAAAGTCGTTGGACATTTAAATGTCACCTGGCTGGACATCTGGCTCGCTTATATTAATCTCAAAAGAGTAAACATTAAAGGCCAGATTTTGGAATGGACCATATTGATCATGATCATTCACTTGATAATAGAAGTGAAATATGGTCACACATGAGATTAAATAAATTCATTGAGCACAATCTTGGTGCCAAATAAAATGAAAGTTCACGCATTTATTCCCCGTTATAATCTCCCTTTGTGTATATAAATTATACACTTATTGGACAATTAAATTTCGATGCCAAATAAAGCCAGAGATATGTGCCTCTTCGAAAGTGCTATTACACATGTTATACTGAAATGCAATAGCCATTATCCCAACTAAAGGTGGGAAAAACCCACTGCTAATTTAATCAGTGGAATTTCAAAAAGACTCTGGAAGCGTCATTGTATACCTCCTGAAGGAGAATGAAAATTGTGCTTGAAAATGCACTATGATTGTAAAAATCTCGAAAGAGCTTACTAAGCTTCAGTGATATTGAGAAAAATTGATATCACTATGAAACATTGAATGAGGCAATAAGACTCTTGATTACTCAAATCATGATGCGAACAAAATTGTTAAAGAAAATTGCATCAATATCTTCTTGCATGTATTATACAAATTAAAACTGAGTGCCACTGACACATATTATGTGATAGACCTGAAGTCTACAAGTAATTTTCTTAATTGGCACGATCGGCTTAGGCATCCTCCTAAAAGCATCATGCTGAGATGAATTATTGAAGATTCAAATTCAAATGAATTTATATGCGTTGCTTACACATAATTAATTGTGAGCATAATGACATCCAATAAAGAAAATAAGATTGGAAAATGCCACTGAATTTTAATCGCGTGCAAGCTAGGCCTGGCTAAAGTATATGCCAAAGTAAGTAATAATTAAAGTGCACGATGAACTGATAAGGTCAAAGTTACCTACAACAGTTCGGGGACATACTATACAGCAACGCTTATGTAAATAAAGCCGACATACTGTTATTAATTCTCTTCCCTAACATTGATATAAGCCCAATGCATAATAATTGAAAATATTTGGATGCGCGATATACGTCCCCATTATGCCATCCTAATTGGGCTCCCAATGACGATTGGGTATATAAATGTCGGATACAAATCACCATTAATAAATTAATTGGTACCAAAATTTGGTGATTTTATATAAGGTTTGCAAATTATTTACCGACATTAGGGGGAGATGTGGATCAACCGAAAAAAAATTGCAAATTCACTGCCAAACATATCATGTGACTCTAAAAGGGTTACTAAATCCCACATATCGGCATTCCCCAAGGAAAACTTGTTGCCTGAGTAAAATGCTTATTGCACAAGATAATCACTTGGTGTCGAGTATGTCCTAAATGGACCAATTACAAATATGAAAGATAAAATTTCTTTCACGCCAAAAGTGTGATAAATCATCTGGTTCTAAAGGTAAAAATCCTCGAGGTTTACAGATTTTATAAAGTGACAAAATTGATGAAACAAGCTCTAGAAATGAGCAAATAGCTCAAAAAAGAGCAGGGCCCTTAAAAAGGAATGAGATCTCAATCAATTGTCACAAATAAAATATTTGGAACCCAGATGAAATTATATTGCAAACCTAAATCGGTTGATGAATGTCGGTTAAAGAAAATATTGGTATTATGTGCAATCTAAATGCACGTTATTTACCAGCCTCAGCAAAAGTTTAATAAATGAAGGTTATATAAATGACCCTATATGCCCATGTGTTTTTATAAAGAAAAATGGGTCAAATTTGTAATCGTTTCAGTCTATGTTGACGATTTAAATTTAAATGGAACTCCTGAAGAGTTGAAAAAGACAGTTGAATATCTTAAAAGGGAGTTCGAAATCAAAGATTTCGGAAAAATGAAATTTTGTCTTGACCTGCAATTTGAGCATTTGGATAAGGGCATATTAGTTTATCAATCAGCTTATACCCAAAAGGTATTGAAGCAATTTCGAATGGATCATGCTCATCCGTTAAGTAATCCAATAGTCGTTCGGGCACTTGATCCTGTAAAGGATCCATTTAGGCCAAAGGAAGATGATGAAGAACAACTTGGCCCAGAAGTGCCATATTTAAGCGCAATTGGCGCATTAATGTATCTAGCAAATAGTACGCGACCTGATATCGCGTTTGCTGTTAATTTACTCGCAAGATTTAGTTCTTGTCCTACTCAACGACATTGGAAAGGCATAAAGCACATATTTCGCTATCTCCAGGGAACAATTGACCTTGGGTTATTTTATCCAAAAGATTCTCGACATGAGTTGATCGGATATGCCGATGCAGGATATTTATCAGATCCACACAAAGCTAAATCTCAAACAGGCTATATTTTTATGTGTGGTGGAACTGCTATCTCATGGAAATCTATGAAACAAACATTAACGGCTACTTCATCAAATCATGCCGAAATATTAGCAATCCATGAGGCTAGTCGAGAATGTATTTGGTTGAGGTCAATGACTTATCATATATTGAAAAATTGTGGTTTGGTCATTGAACCAAAAGTTCCCCCAACAATTTTATTTGAAGACAATTCGGCTTGTATAGCCCAATTGAAGGGGGGTTATGTAAAAGAAGATAGGACCAAACACATTTCACCAAAATTTTTCTATACACATGATCTTCAAAAAAAATGGTGAAATTGATGTGCAACAAATTCGATCAGATGAGAACTTAGCGGATCTGTTGACCAAGGCATTACCGACTGCAACGTTCGAGAAGCTCGTAAAGAAAATTGGAATGCGGCGGCTTCGAGATATAAAGTGATGTCCAAATCAGGGGGAGAAATAAATACAAGAATATTGTACGCTTTTTCCTTCACTAGGATTTTTTCCCACAGGGTTTTTTCCTAGTAAGGTTTTAACGAGGCATATTCTTTGTATAACCGATGTCCAAGGGGGAGTGTTATAAATTAATATATTTATGTGGACATCTTAATGGCTAAGGAATTCTGTAATGCTACCACGTAGCTTGTGTATTTGATTAGTCACTACTCATCTTTTATCAGATGAGGTAGCACTCGGGCAATTCGCCTATAAATATGTAAAACTCATGTACAATGAAGTAGAAGTGAAAATGAAAATAAGTATTACTACTACATATGCTCTGTTCGGTTGTTGCTTTTCTATACATGACTAGGTTGTATATCTTAATACACTGTCATATACATATTTCGTATTATATATAAAATCATAGCTAATAGATTATTATTTATAACAACATGTTCATTTATCATGATGTTTATTTATTGAGAACATGCATGCCTCTGCTGTGGAAAATGATACCACGAGATTTAACCCTCAAATTGGTACATCTTCTCTATTTCTTGGCATGTGCAGTATATTTTTTTTTTTTTTTTTGCTATTGCTCATATGTTTTTCTTTTGTTTCAGTTGGCTTCAACAACTCTTAGAGTTGATATTCGGCTTTATCTTTGTTATTAGGTAATGAAATTTGTTCTTCTTCGTCTTCTTTTAATTTTTATTAATTGAAATCAGATTTATAAATAGAGGTAATTACTAAAATAGGCCACCAGAAGAGTCATTTTCTCTTTTAGGCCACGATATTTTGATTTAGGAAAATAGGCCATTAGAAGGATTTCGGGCCTGAATTTAGGCCACTGGGCTGTAATTCGGGCTGCGATGGCCTAAAAATGGAAATTACTCCTTCTGTTGGCCTATTTTAGTTTTTTTTATTATTTTTTATTTTATGTAATGAAAATAAATAATACTTATTCTGTGTCATTATTTATGTCCTACTTTCTTTTTTTCTTGTTCCAATATTTTTATTTCATATTTTTCAAAAATAATTAATATTAATCGTCAAACCTACCCATCACCTCACATTAATAAATAAATATATTAAACTTCAAATTACCCTCTACCGTTATCAATAAATCACACATAAATAAATAAATTAAAATTGTAAACTCATTACAATCACATTATATAAATTTTTGAGTTAATTTTTTTTAACACTAATAATGGGACGGATGGACTAATATAAGAAATAAAATAAATATTAATTCAAATCTATTATAAAATAAGTAAAACAAACACATATTCAAATAAATTATAAAGTAAAAAATAAACATGTTTTATTATAAGTATCCCAAAATTTTCGGACATGGTACTTTTTGTAGGGATAATTAGTATTAGATATAAGGATATATTAGGGTTAAAAAATATAGCTTAAGAATTTATATAATGTGGTTGTAATGAATTTATAATTTTAACTTATTTATTTATGTGTGATTTACTGATATATGGTTGTAGGTTGGATTGGAATTATTAATGTTAACTAGTTTGAAAGTTTAATATATTTATTTATTAATACGATATGATGGGTATGTTTGACAATTAATATTTAATTATTTTTAAAATAAAAATAAAATAAAATTTTTGGAACAAGAAAAAAAGAAAATAGGACATAAATAATGACACAGAATAAGTATTATTTATTTTATTTAAATAAATAAAAAATAATTCAAAAAAACTAAAATATGTCATTAGAATGAGTCATTTCCACTTTTAGGTTAACCCAACCCGAATTCCAACCCAATGGCCTAAATTCAGGCCCGAAATCCTTCTAATGGCTATTTTCCCTAAATAAAAATATTGTGGCTAAAAAATGAAAATGACTCCTTCTAGTGGCCTATTTTAATTATTACATCTTATAAATATTTCTTCATAGGTTTAATTGTATATTTAAAATTTTAAACAATGTTTGTATCTTCTTCTCATACAGATTATACAAGGATGTCCATGAAAAATGTTGATTTAATGACTGGACTAAAGAAGAATGTTGATTGGGACAAAAGAAAATGTCTATGCTGACCGTTGCAAAAATCTTAAAAGAGTTTCATAATTGAAGAGCAAAGTACCATAGTGAAGATGGAAAATGAGTAAAAGAATGTCATCTTTTTTTCTTTTTTTTTTTGCAATTTTGTTATGAAAATGATTGTAATTGTTTAGTGTATTTCATTTTATTATTTTTATAATGATATCTTAATAATAATCATTTTTTTCTGAATGAATTACGGATTTAAATATGTAGGTATCCTCTATTATTCTCATTTTAATAATAAAAATATTATTATGCATTTAAGATATATTAGTGTTAATATAATATGCATATAATAATTCTTTAGGTGTTTAATTAAAACATCATATAGTTTACGCAATAATTCTATAAGAATAATTGTTTTAGGATGTTAATTTAGATACAAAATTATTTCATAAATTAAATAGTTCATAGGTGTGATGATTGTGATTAATGTTATTAATATAATAATTTTATGTTGTTAATTCAAATTTAACTACCTACTTACTTTGAAAATATACTTTATTTAAATTTATATAAAAAATAATTTTATATGGGGATTCTAAATTCATTTGTATTAGTCACCTTACATTTAACATGCACAATGTTCTAAGAGAGATATTTTGTTTAAATCTCTATCATAATTATTCGTTTTTATTGAATTAGTTGAACATCCCAAAATTATTTTCTTCTATTCCAATACTATTTACTTTGGAAAAAATGTCAAATAGGTCATTTTTCTTTTCCAAAAATTCAAATCAGTCCTTTTTCTATTTTATTACCAAAACAGTCCGCTACAAATGCTAATTATGTCCGAATCAGTCCTTTGTTCACTAATTATGCTATAATTACCGACGTGGCAAGAGTTTAAATTTAAATCTGACACATGTACATAATATTAGTCCATTTTCTTTTATCTTTTACCAATTCAGTCCTAAATTTTTATTTTGTTCCATTTAGTCCTCTACCCAAATCAGTTAATTTTATATTAATTGGCCTCCATCCTTTCAAATTATTTTATTTCAAGCCAAGAACCTTAATTTTTTTTTATTATTACTAATCCATTTATCAAATAAATGTCCAACATACTTCCGTAAATAAAATTAAACATCAAACCTCATGCATTGGGTTTTATTGTCCATGCTTCCTACATCCATAACCTTCCAAAAAGTAAAATTAAATCATTTACACAAAAAATAAAATTAAATCATTTACTACGTTTTAAGGTAGGAAACAAAGTATGATTGTGTTAATTGTTGCTAAAGGAAACCAGAACCAATGAACCATCGATTACAGTCGGATAGTTACAGAGTATCCGTAAAATCCCGAATCTTGGAAAACCCGGTAACAAGGCAGTCAAACCTAATGTATGAGGTTTTGTGCCTGAAATGAAATAATTTGAAAGGTTGGAGACTAATTAATACTTCCTCTGTTCTCATATAAATGCACCATTCCTGCATTTCACGCAGTCCAAGACATATTTTTAAATGTTTATAACTCAAATTGTATATAAGTAAAAAATATAAAAATTTGATATTCTAAAACTATGTGATTAGACGAATCTAACAAGATCTCACATGACTATATTTTTTCTTATATAACTATGTCTAAAAAAGTAATCAAAGCTACCCAATGAATAGTGACTACTATGCAAATGGTTCACTTATATGAGAACGGAGGTAGTATAAAAATGACTGATTTGGGTAGATGACTAAATATAACAAAACAAAAGTTTGTGACTGAATTTGTAAAAGATACTAGAGAAAGACCTAATATTATGCGCCCGTGTCAGGTTTAAATTTAAATCCTTGCCACGTCAGCAATTAGAGCATAATTAGTGAACAATGGACTGATTTGGACATAATTAGCATTTGTAGCGGACTGTTTTGGTAATAAAATAGAAAAATTGACTGATTTGAATTTTTGGAAAAGAAAATGACCTATTTGACATTTTTTCCCTATTTACTTTACTGCAATTTTCCGAAACTATTAAATTCATACTAATCTTCATTAATTAAAAATAAAATAAACATGTATGTAAATTAATTTTTTCCTCTAATCACGTTTTAATGATTTTTTTTAGAATTTAGAATTTCAAACTGAATATTTTATTTTTATTTTTATTTTAACCTTCTACGGTAAAATTTTAATTTTAAAATATAGACTTTTATATAAATTTATAATAAAATAATTTAAATGGATTGGGCATATCAATATTATACACACTTAAAAACTCGATTTAATAAATAATGGTAAAGTTTTTGGAATTACATATATACTTATTATGTACATAATATATAATGTATAATTTATAGGGTATATAAATAACTATCCAGATTATTTATACTTCATTTTCAATTAGGACTAATAGTTGACATGCATTGGAAAGTGGAATGGACAAGGTTGACCCATATAGGTATATTCTTTGGTAATACTCTTAATACATAGATATCCCAAATATTTATTTAGTTAAAGTATGTTTAATATATTTCCCGTAATATGGATATCTTCATAATCATAATTAATTTTTGGATATATGTGCATTTTAATGCATTGATGATGGATATGTTTCAGCCAATTAATTGGAGCAATGATTACTAACCCATCACATATCATATTTTCAATTGAGTTAAGTGATTTAAACCATGTGGTTTTCATATAATAGTATTTTTTATTAGAAATAAATAAGTTGATTAACATCCCATTTGCTCAGTCATTTCCGTTTTCTAATAGTTGAATTCTATGTACTTTTATCGAGAAGAAAAAATAATAAGTGTGCAAATTATGTAATGAATTCAAAGAATGCAATAATAATAAAATTATTTGAGTTAATAAATATAAATACTAAGCTTTATGGTTATTTGTTTATGTATATATATTTGTAACACCCTGATTTAATTAATACATAATTAATTTGATTAATTGTGGTTAATTGACTAAATACCCATCTCATGGATTAATAGTAGGTGGGAATTGGCATGAAGTGAAATAATAAGTGGGTAAAACCCACAAGTTAATAAGAGCTCAAGTGCTCAAGTGAGTGCATTATGGTAGAAATGACTCAAGACAAGTGAACCAACTCATTTCCGGACCCGACCCGCATCCATTTTGACTTATAAAAATCTGAGATCTGGGTGGAGAGACCCATTTCACTCCTCTCCTTCCTCTCATTCTCGTCACCCCTCTTGGCCCTAGTTAGGGTTGGCAAAATCTTGAAGAAATTAGTGGTTTCTAGCTCAAATCACTTGGGGTTTTGTTCAAGGTACTTGGGGTAAGTAATTCTCTTATGTTTGCCTTGTATTTGAATGAGTTTGGAGTGGGTTTTTTTTTGTGGTTTTTGGAGTGACGAGTTTGGGTGCTTTGGTGATTATTTTGTAGTTTGAGCTTGTGGAAACTTGGGATTTCTTACAAGATTAAGTTGGGAGACATGTTGTCATCGAGGTAACTAAATTCAGATTTAAGTGTTACTTCTGTTATGATTTTTGATTGCATGTTAAGGTTGGAGAAGGGGATGTAGAGGATGAAGGATGAATTTAAGTTTTGCGTTTGATTTCTTGTTGTGGCTTGGAATTGGAGTTTGGGGAGCTGAATCCTTGAAGAATCGGAGCTTTGGGACATCATAAATACAAGGCAAGAGTAGGATTTAGCTCAAAGTGGGGGAAGGATGGGAGAAAAGAGGAAGAAAATCGCATAACAACATTTGTTGTTCTGCTGGCGCTCAGACCAGGCACCGCTATGCCATAGCAGTGCCCAAACAAGGGCTGAGGCGCCACATTGGCGCCTCTGTCCTTCCAGGTTCCAGCCCAGGCGCCGCATTTCCTGGGTGGCGCCCAAAAGCCTTCCTGGGCGCCAGTGTGGCGCCTCAGGGTGTCACCTGCGCGCCCGATTCGCTGTTTTTTTCCGTTTTTCGTTCCCTTTCGTATTTCCTCGGTCATACTCGTTCACCTGTGTGGAACTTATTCTGAACCATTCTGAATTATGCTTTCGAGGATAATAAATCTCCTAACTATTTTTTCGAGTGTATCACTGGGCATAGTTGACATCTTATTATCCTGGGCATTGTGGCCTTCGAGAGCGAGATGCTCCGGGCGAGTACCCGCCAGACCGTAAGCCACTTATGCTAGCCTTTAGTGTCCGCGGTGGGGGCACTATGGGTATCTCTTCCGACCATTAGGGGGATGGACCCTATTTGGGGAGGAATACTGACCATGGTACTTAGGATGCGCGCTAGACATCCTTCTGTGATACATTTAGGGTAGATAGACATTATAGGTCATTGCATTTCATTCATCATTCATCTCATGATTGTTTTGCAGTGTATGGCGTGGTTGAAGCACCGGTATGGGATGGTGTGATGTTTTATTTATCTATTTCATTATGCCATTATATAAACTATTATTTATCCTGTTAAACTCTTGTTCCCCGTTTCCCAGCTAGTTCTACTTTTGCTCAGTACTTATGTACAGACACCTTGCCTTTTGTCTTTCTTATAGATACTCCCGAGGAGGACGTAGAGCATGATCATGGTGACGGGTTTGGGGCTGAGTGATCTAGTAGGGCTGCGTTATTTATGTTGTTGACTGAGATGCTGTATTAGACCCTATGTTATCTAGCTGTGATTTATTTGCTACTTCTGCACATTATTTGACTGTTGGAATTGGTCTGAGAACCGTTATTTTGTCATTCCTCCTATGTACTTGGTATTATGGATAGGTTGATTTGAATACCGAGGTGAGGTACTGTATGAGTCTTCTAGCCGAGTTGTTATGATGATGATGTGAACTGTGTTTCTGTTGCTTACTCTACTGTTATATTATTATTGGATCTTCTGATTACCAGGCTTCGTGTTATAAACTTAAATTGATTGGCCAACAATTTAAGTGAGGTAACACGGCAGTGATGTTACAAAAATTGGTTTTAAATTATTGGGGCGTTACATTATTGGGATAAACTCTCTCTGAAATATAATTTAATTTTTACCTAACTTCCGTATCAATATCATGGCCCTGTTTGGTAAAACAACTAAACAGAACTAACTTATTCTAGGCAATTTGAATTGAATTAGCTTATTTAAAAAGATAAAATAACTTAAAACAGTGTTCAATCAGCTCTTTTTGAAACCACTGCAAATAACAGCATTTTGAATTTTAGCTTATTCTAGGCAAAAAGTTAGTCTCAAAATTGTCAAACAGCTAATTTTAACTAATTATTACTCACATAATCAGTTAACAGCTAAGAACTAATTCCCAAACAGGACCCATATTAAACGGTAGTGTAATTTGATTTTAAAATGATATCAGAATCATAGTAATTAATAATACACATATCTAATTCTAAATAATTTTTAAGTGTAATTTTTAACATAAATAAAATTTTGTCATAAATGGTTATATACTCTGATTTTAAATTAGGGTTAAATGTTAAAAAGGGCCATAACAAGGAGGTTATTCCGCTTTTAGGCAATAACAAGTTACAATTATGAAAACAGGCCATAACAAACACAGTTTTGTAAAATTTAGGCCATAGGACCAATTTGAAATTAATAAAGGAATCCAACAACTTTTTCTTTATTTCATTCATACCCCAAGGAAGTTTGACTTTATTTACTTTAGTCCTTTCTCAATATATTTAATTTTTCATTATGGAAATGACTCCTAATGCGCTTGAAAATTGGTATCAGAGCCTAGATTTTATTGAAGAACATATTAATTATATTATTTATAATATTTTATCTCTTAATGGTGAAGATTTAATTAGTTAATGGATTCATTTAATTTGAAACCTACGAGTTATTTCCAAAATTTGGAAATAAAAAATAGAAATTTCCAGAGGAAATTCTTGAACTTGTCTATAAGACAAAATATTATTAAAATTAATTTCTTTCATAAAAATGAGAGGAACTGACTGGAAAGAGATTGATCCGGATAGCTCTAAGTTATCACAAGACTTAAGAGAAATCCAAAAGACGATTCAAGATTATGGTAACCCGGTAATTATACCTGGAAAAATAGATAACTTGAATCAGTCAACAGAGGAGATCTTGAAATTATTTCAAGATCTAAAGAAAGTGATTTTGAATCTGAAATTTGACATTTCGGACATCAAGAAAAGGCAGAAGGATATTCCTGGATCTTCCAAGAATAACCAAGCCAACATTAGAGATGTATTTGGACCAGTACAAGCTTTACACCAAAAAGGTAATGCAACCATGGTTCCAAAGCAGAAATCACAAGAAGAGCTTATGATCGATCTCTTGAAAACAGTCGAATGAGTGTTTCCAGGGCAGATCTATCAGATCTACAAGAATTAGCAGAATCATTTTCCCAACTTGGAATTATGGATCTAGTTAATGTAAAACCCAATGAAGTTCTTCAACTGGGGTATGCGGAAGAATCAGGATCCAACGTGACCCACGATGGACCGCCTGATGTCCCAATGAGAGAAAGTACAGACTTCTACATGAACAGGTATCCTGAGGTGCATCTCAATGCAAGACGAAACCCAGGACGAAACCCAAGTAGAGCACCAGAATCCACACCGTGGGCCAAGACGATGTTACAACCATTAAATCCATATGGCATAACACTGAACCTCGACGTTATCGACTTCCGAAACATCGAAGACCTGATCGACGAATGGGTAGCTTCAATGAAGATTGCAGCAACCACCCTGGAACTCGATAAAGAAAACTTTGTCAGATTGATAGTGCTAAGTCTCGAAGGATCGGCAAAGTTGGGCTGGAAAAACTCCACGGCTGCTTTAAAAGAGCAAATACTCGAAGGAGAATCCAAATGCACAATCTGCGAAAGGTTTGGCCTCTTATTCAAAACCCATTTTGTAGGAGATGGTTATTTTGAAGAACAGAGAACAGAAAAAATCAAAGTCTATACCCAAGCACTGTTGGGTATGGAGTTAAGAAGTATTTGCGCAGTAGACGAATATATCTACTGGTTTCGTAAATATTATTTTCGGAGTGAGATGACAGTTGAAGTAGCATGTCCCATGTTCTTTGCAAAGATCTGCTGCCCATGGAGAGAAATGTTGATCCAATCGTACACAGTACCCCCTGGTACAGTGGACTCAATAGCCCGAAGAATGTCCTTCTTAAAGGATAAGCTCAGATAATGGTGTCAACAGGCAGCAACCCAAAAGAACATCAAGAGACTAAGAGGTAAAATAAAAAGAACTCCTCTTTGCTGTGAAAATAACGATTTTCCAACAATTATAGGAGAATCAGAAGAAAAGAGGAGAAAGAAGAAGAGTCGAGGCTCATACAGTAGGAGTTTCAGAAGACCTCCATTCCGAAGAAAAAGAGCATGGTGGTCCAAGGGCAAGGCCAGATCATATAAAACTGGGCAAAGAACGGGAACGACGAAGAGTTCATCCCAAGGTTCAACTAGCTCAGCAGCAAGGAGCACGGGGAGAACGACGTCCAAGAGAACATTCAGACGAGCCCATACCCGAGCCAACAAAAGTTTCAAGGACTGCAACTGTTGGAAGTGTGGAGCCAGAGGTCATATCTCACCCGATTGCCCTCAGAATCGTGAGGAACGAATGTACGAAGCCACGGAGGATATCGTGGAAGCAGTCTACCATGGAAAGCTTGTACCAGTCTATCAATTTGAGGACATCCCCTCGGATGAAAGCATCTACGAGGAAGAATTAAGAAGTGACTCGGACTCATATTCAGATGGATCTTCAACCGAGTCTGACTGAAGAAGACAGGATTCAGACAACTGAAAACCTGTTCGGATTCTTTTCAAGGATGACGATCTCGAATCGAACCATGGAAAGAATAATGCGACAAGATTCCAACCTCAGCCCATATGACGGATTCAGAATTGGCGGGATTGGACGAGTTCTTAACCAGATGGGACTCAACCAGAGAAGACATAACATCATCTACAAGGTAAGTGCAGGCAAGTTTGCAATTCCTATGGAACTTACTTGTAATGTTATGGATATGCAATTAATTCCTAAAGAAGAAATTCTTGAGGAATTAAGCAGAATGAAGGAGGAAATCGCCATTACTATGAAAAGGATCCACATAGGGGCCATTGAAATAGTAATTAAGGCAACCTTCAAAGAAGGCATTGATTCTAAATTACATCTATCGGTCACTGATAGAAGAATCAATAACCTTAGAGATGGTCTTCTTGGAACTATGGTAGGAAATTTATATGCTGGGAAGTTAATGTTTGACATACATCCCAGAATTTCCTATAACTTATCTGACCAAGATTTTAGTAGGGTTCTAACCCTTCATCAGGATTTTAAGAGAAAAGATCTGATGAAAGAAGGGAATAGGCCTTATTCTATAACTTATAGAATCTCTTATGCGCTTTCCAATGGTCATCATTCTGACTTATTTCTCAGGAAAGAATATATAGAAATTCCTAGAATTTTCAAGGAATTTGCTAAAGTCATGACTCCAAATCCTACCCAGATTCCAAGGTTAGGAGGAGTAGACATACAAATAAGAGATCATCCAATTCTAGACAGATCAATGAGTGCTAGAATTGAGTACGCAAGCCGCATGTCTTTTTCGGAAGACAGAATTCTGGCATATAAAGGGAAGGAGTTCATTAAAGATCTAACTCTTCAATCCATTGGGGTAGATAATATAAAGATTAAATGCCCTGAAGGATGGAAAGAAATACGAGTAATATTCGACATCACTGAAAAGATTAACCGTTTTCCATGTGATGACTTATACTACTTGCAGCAGCCATCAATTGGAACCTATGAAGGAACAATTGAAATTGCAGGACACGAGATCAGAGTCTTAGGCACCGCCGGAAAAGACAATGGGGTTATGATTTTGGGATTAAGTTTTCTCGAAAATCATAAACCATGGGTAAGAAATGACAATGGTATAGAATTTAATCTGAAGGGTCACACCATCAGAATTAAATGACAAGTCCATTCTCCATTTATATCTTAGTAGGGATAATATATGAAGAATATAAGTCAGAATATTTTGCAGCTTATATTCATTCAGGATCAGGTATTTGCACGGCAAAACCAGGAGTTTTCCCTAGCGAAGCTATGGAATCATTACCCATTATTGCAGGAAGAGATTTTTCCCAAAAAATCTTAGTACTAAATAAGGGTATTCGACAGGCCAATGTCATGACCGGAGGCGCATTCGGTACACCTTGGTATAAGGTAAAAACGCCGCCTATTTACTTTCATGATACGGGAGCAGATATTTTGTTAGGGAACAATTTCATACAATCCTTTACAAAATATGTTCAAGATAACAAAAGAAATTTGTTAATATTTACCACAAGTTGTGGAAATGAGATACAGGTGTTGCGCAGGGAAAAGGCATTCAACAGATTAATGCCTATATTATTTCGCAGCAAACGTGGTGATAATGATGCCAAACTAACCCATCCAAAACTGCAGGACAAAAGAAAGTTTGGTAAGGCTTTGTTGTCTTTTAGACAGCAAGGATTCGATAAAGCTTCTATTGAGGAAATTATAAACTTCAAAGAAGCGATGCAGGAAATGAAGTCATTAAAAATAACTTCATTAGACATTGAAAAGGAGAAACTAAATTGTCCCTCGAAAATGTCAAAAGTCTTATCCAGAGAAACTTTAACGAGGATCCTCTGGCATGGTGGGATAAAAACAAGATCGAAGCTACTCTACAGGTAAAAGAACAATATAAATATGAGTATGTTCGATACAAACCCATCTTAATGAATATGCAGGATAAGAAAGATATGCAACAAATTATCAAGGAGCATATCGATCTTAAACTCATAGAGCCTGGAGTCTCAGCCTACAGTAGCCCTGGATTCTTGGTAAGAAATCAAGGTGAAATAAAAAGAGGTAAACCCAGGTTGGTAATAAATTATCAAGGTATTAATAAAATAATACAGTTTTATGGTTATTACATTCCGAGTAGAGAACACTTAATTGATTGCATCAAAGGTGCTAAAGTGTTTTCTAAATTTGATTGCAAATCTGGTTTCTATCAGATTAAGATGGAGAATGAGTCGAAGAAATTCACAGCATTCTCCACCCCACAAGGGCAATACATTTGGAATGTTATGCCAATGGGGCTTTCTAATGCCCCTCAGATATTCCAAAGAAAGATGGATAATCTATTTAAGGATTATCTAGAGTTTATGTTCGTCTACATAGACGACATTCTGATTGCATCTCGAAATATTAAAGAGCATATTAAACATCTTGAAATATTTTCTGATGCATGTCACAGGGAATGCCTAGTTCTCTCTGAGAAAAAGGCTACAATCGCTGCTAATAAAATTGAATTCTTAGGAGTTCAAATTGATGAAGCAGGAATAGAGTTACAGGAACACATTGTGGAGAAAATACGCAATTTTCCTGACATATTAAAGGACAAGAAACAACTTCAGAGTTTCTTGGGAGTTGTAAATTTTGCGGGTATGTTTATAAAAGACCTTGCAAAATATAGAAAGGATTTTAGACCACTTCTGAAAGAGACTGAAAGCTCTAGATGGAAATGGGAAGAAATCCATACAAAGAGAATTCGGAACTAAAGCAAGTCTGTAATAGCTTGCCAAAACTCGCGATACCTCATGATGAGGATGAGCTGGTAGTCTACACAGACGCCAATGATTTTCGATGGGCAGGAGTGCTCATGGGAAAAAACAACTACGGGTCAAGAACCTTGTAGATGCACAGGAGGGTTGTTCACTGAACAACAAGCCAAATTTTGGCATATTAACGAGAAGGAATTCTTTGCAGTATGGAAAACATTCAAAAAAATGGCCTTTATGCTTACTTGCAAAGAAATTTTTATTAAAAGTTGATAATACTAATGTTAGGGCTTTTTTAAAAAAAATAAACTTGAATCAAAAATTGAAAAAGCTCGTATTATCAGATGGCAAGCTGAATGTCAATATTATACATATGATATTGATGTTATAAAATCTCATGAAAATGTTCTTGCAGATTTCTTGACGAGAGATGGAAGCATTTGAAGCTGATTCCATCATTACGAGATTCAGGCACCTCAGAGAAAACCTAGAGGAGCTATCGAAGCATTTTGGACAGCTCGAGATCAATGCACGAGCAGCTGGCCAAATACAACAGAGCGATGTGGACATGGTCCGCAACAATATACGAGCCTCCCACATAGCAATGACAGCACTATGGGAAACAGTATTAGAGCCAATCAGGAAAGTGTCAGCTTCCCTGGTAAACAAAGAGAAATGTGCCCAAAAAGCTAAAGTGGTCACATATGAAGAAGCAGATTCAAGCACTGCTTCAAAGGGACCATTGTCGGATACCGACAAAAATTTTGAGCAAGAGGAAAGTCACATTTCCGAAAGTTCAAGTCAACCCACTGCCTGGGGTAAAAGAGGAAGAAATTAACCTTAGGCCAATGACAGACACCTCTAAGGTTAATTCAGATGAGAAGGTCCTATCTACTACCTGGCTGGACTACCAAGGAAAATGGGAACAACTGGTTTCCAAAAAGGGAATTAACCCCAGCAAAACAGTAATCGAGACATCCGGGAGATACAACAGGGTATGGATGCTCGAGGGATCGAAACCAGAAGAGGTTCGAAAGTGGTATGACTTTGGAGCATTAGCATCTGTTCATACTACATCACCAGGGTTTCCAGAAATCGAAAAACTTCCGGGATGGATAAGTATCGCGGTGCACGAATCATGGCAGAACAACCCGCACCTGCAAAGAGGAGATATTCTGGAACTTAAGTTCATTTCAGCGGCACCAGAGATAGTCGGAAAAGGTTCTTATCCGGTCTTTCAATTTATTAAATTACAGAGACCTGATATGATTGCCTTCAACAGAGTTAAGTCTATGGATGAGAAGGCACCATTGGTATCTTCAATCAGCGAAGATGAAATCTCCATCCGACGAGCATGGGGATTCTGGGTCTGTCTCACTGAGATGGAAAAGGTTAAATATGCATTTAAAATATTCTCAAACAATTTAAATGGATCGTTCCTGGTTAATTCTTTAACAGGGAAAAACACAGAGTTTGCGGAAACCTCATTCGAAAAAAAGAGGTTACTCATCTGGGAAAACAAGTTGCCAGCAACCGAGTCTACCAGAAAAAAGGCATGCAACATGATGCATGTTGGCCAATGGGAAAACCACATATGTCCATATTGTGCAGAACAGGAGAAACCCCTATTCGATACAAAGATCCGGGTAACCCAGAAAAAATCCGGACCCGAACAGGAGAAAGGGAAGAAACGTCCAAAAAACTTTCACAAGCCAAAGTAAGATTAGCTGGATGTAAAAGAAAGAGAGGTGTCGGCAATACTCATAATTAAAAGCCGACAAAGAAGGGCAGAGTAGCTGGCAGAAAGTGGCCGACAAGAGAAGGTGGAGAGTTGACAAAAGCCACCTAATGCAATAATTCCAAAAGGACAATAATGTAGCCGGTGAAAATTAAGGCCAAGTGACGAACGCAGTGACGTCACAAGGATTTAGAGGAAGATTGGAATCCGGGATTGAAGTCCGCGGGCGCCTATAAATAAAGGAGTTTGAAGCAGATGGAAGGCATCGAAAATTCCTCCCCACTCTTCGAAATATTTGTAATATTTCTCTTTCTGCATATTTCCTTTCGAGTCTGTAAAAGCATGGGGTATTTCCCCAAGAGTCTTGTATCCTCCATGAGGGACTAAGTGTCTGTCTTCTCCATTATGAGAAATTATGTTTGAATAATATTTTTAATATTTCTTCAGTAAAATCCAAGCTTCCAAATATCCCAAATACCCCGATAATATTATTAAAAACTTTTTATTCATATCTTGATACGTCCTAAGGTAGGAAACGAAATAGGACTGTGTTGTTTGTTGCTGAAGGAGCCAAGAATCAGTGAACCATCGGTCGCGGCTGCGTGGTTGGAGGAAGTCCGTAAAATCCCGGAGCTTAGGAAACCCGGCAGCAAGGCGGTCAAAGCCAAGGTATGAAGTTTAGTGCTTAATTTAGTTATCGGAAGCATGATGGGCGGTTATTGGATTAAATTTAATGAAAAATCTAAAGTTTGGGGTCAAAGTGTAAAAGAGCAAAAGTTGATAAGTCAACTGATGGGGTCAAAATATAATAAAGGAGAGTATGTGGGCTCAATTATTATTTTAAAAAGTCTGTATGGCCCAAAATTGAACAAAAGTGGTTTGTTATGGCCTAAAATCATAACTCAAACTTATTATGGCTCAAAAGTGGAAATGACTACTTGTTATGGCCTAAATTAACTATTAACTCTTTAAATTATTTTAAATTTAGTGTAAATAGCACTCATTTCTATTTCAAAAATGGTTTAAAATACAAGACATATTCATTACATTAAGATTGACCCGTTATGTATCATTATTTTAGTTATTATGGATTGGGAATGGCTGTACCCAATTGTTAAATAAGGGGGAAAAAGTAAATGAAGTTCGGTAATTTGATGTCATATTGAATGGATTCAAAATAAAATAATTTATTTATTTATTTGAATAAAACTTCTGTGGTATTTTTGACTGCCGGGTGATTTTCTTTTTTTTTTATTTTATTTTACATAATCTGAATTTTACGTGTGGAAAAAATGAGAATGACCAATTTAAATCCATGTAAATATGATATTTTAGTTATTAGAATATTATGAAATTTTTAGAAAAATTATATCTTACTTCCCACGATCATGCCTTACTTTTTTTTAAGTAAAACATTTGAATTATTTAAATATTTCTTATCACAAAAATATATTTTTCCCTTAAAACCTTCATGAATTACTTACCAAAAATATAATTTATATTTAAAATTATAATAGATTAAAAATGCTTGGTGAGGTTGTGATAGACAGTTAATTGACGAAACAATATTAACCAATATCAAAACAATACGGGTCTAAATGGGCTTTAGGGTTTAAATTGATATATGTCTAAAAGGGTCATTCTGTAATATAATATTTCAATGATTAAAATATTAAGGTTTTCTTTTTCGTAAAAAGAAGAAAAAAAATATATCTTACTCACCGCATTCTTGCTTTATTTTTCAAAAATTAAAAAATTTAGATTATTTAAATATTTGTTATAAAAAAAGTATATGTTTTTTCTTTCAAAATTTTCACGAATTTTTTTTTTAAAGAAAATTGTAACAGTAAGTATTGTAATTGTAATTCATACTTTTTCGATAGTAATATTCATAAAAATGCTCTATAGTCTTGCTTATTACACAAATTATATGAAATACTTAGATAACAATTGTGTTAATCAAATTTGTTATGCAATAAACCTATTAAAGAAAAAAGTTAGGAAAAAAATATTAGTTCGTATTCATAAATTATATGTTGAAATATTAAGGTGAAATATATATTATCTTATATATATAATGTAAAACATGCTATAAAATTTGTTTATTACATGTAAATTTTCAATACGTCAGTTTCCATTTCAATACGTCAGTTTCCACTAATTGTTTGTTATACCATGACTATCAACAAGAGCAAGGTCAATCTCTAAAGCATGTTGGAGTGTTCTCGAAGCATCCAGTTTTTAGACACGGTCAGTTATATATTGTTGCATCACATGTAATAAGGGTGAATTGTGTTCTATGATATATTATTGGGCCTCTGCACCTATTTGAGAAATCACTTTGTTTCTATTCTTCTGTCGTGTTTCATAACTTCTCCTGATGATATATGGAAAACTGCTGGCAATACATGTCCAATGATAGAGTGATGGAGGGTGAGGCATTAGCTTGCGAAAAAATGGGAAAAAATGTCTCAGATGGTGAAGCATTAAATGTCCCAAAAATAAGAATAACAAATGGAAGTTCACGTAATATAATCTTTTAGTGGTTTTATTTTTACTAACATACAATTTTTTGCTTACTTCTTTCATCTTTAACTTCGAAATAGTGAGGAGAACAAATCAATTTTCATGACTATACCAGTGATCAATTTATATTTATTTACATGATGTAGTAATAATAATAATAATAATAATAATAATAATAATAATAATAATAATAATAATAATAATAATAATAATAATAAGCATATACGTTTATATATGTTTTTTAAATTTTCATCCCCGCGCTTTTGCGCAGGCGGGTGTACTAGTGTTTATTAATACTTCATCCATTTTTTTTAATTCTTGCTATATTGCAAGTATGTTTCAACTAGCTAACATTTGAGTTTTATTTTGTTAGATAAGTTCAACATGGGTTTTGTAGTTTGTAATATCTATTCTTACCAGTGGTGAAACTAAGAATCTCGATAAAGGGGGCCGAGTTTCACTAAAAGAAACACAAAAAAAAAGAAAAAAAAAATTAACCCAAAACCAAATGCAAACTATTTTAAAATATCATTTAAATAACTTTATGAATAAAAATGCAAACCTAACTTTCAATTATGGGAGAAGAACTTCTAATGCTAGTGGAGAAGGAAGAGGTATAAATGGAGTATAGAGGAAGCTTTAATTCAATATAAGTAGGCCAAGAACTATTGGATTATGGTATATAATTGGGGCTTCTTAAAATTTAAAAGAACAAAATCTATATAATAAATCCTGAATACTTTTTGGCATGTGCAGACTGTATTGTCCTTATTAAATATAACTGATTCTTTTTAATCTTTAGGGCTTTATCAGTAATTATACCACCATTTTATAATCAATGGCTACAATTAATCCACATCATCGCTGATTAATCGCTGACTAATTCCAACTCACCTTCCACGTAATCAATATCTATATTTAGAAAATAAATCTAACTATTAATATAATAAAATCTTGAGAAAATCTCCATATATATTTTAAAAAGTTATAAAAATTTATTACACTTAAAATATATAAATTGAATTAAACTATATAATATAAATATAAAAAATTTATTACACTTAAAATATATAAATTGATTAAAACTATATAATATAAATTATTTGTTTGTATATATATTTCTAGGTGAATATCAGGGTATGCTCAGGCCACATTGGACTCAATACTAATCTCTCGAGGATCTGCAAGGGCAGTTAAGGGCGCCTCTCCCAAAGTAGTTTTTGTATATATATTATAATAAATATTATTATAATATTATTAAATAAATTTAATTTAGGTTAAATTTATGTCTACAAGTATAATCCTATATCAACATAAGGAATATACTAACCTATTAAAATAAAAAATATTTCATTAAAAATATATATTGAATAATCAAATTTAAAAAAATTAGTGAACTATAAAAATTTAATAAAATTTTAATTCTCATGTCTGTACAAGGCTTAATTTTAAAATTTAATCTCACAAATACAATTTTGATAAACTAAAAAATATAAAGGAAAATGTAAGTATGTGTTTTTTAATTATAGTAAATATACTTATCATTTCAAATATTAAATTATTTGATTGTATATATAAGAATATTTAATAAAAATTGACATATTATAATATTATTAAAGAAATTTAAATAATTTTAAAATGTGTAACTAATTAATATAATGTCCCGAATAATTATTTCATAATATAATTGATTTATTATGATTACTTAGTCAAGTTGGTTTGCATAACTAAATTGAGTGATTGTATAATTATTGCAAGCCTAAGATACTATAAAGAAGATTGGACCTCAACCCAACAAGAAAATATTAAGACAGAGGCCCAACATCATTAACTCGACCCACAAACCAAGCCCGCAAACCATACCCATATGTTAGATCGGGATTTAGATATTGAGGGCATTTTCTTCCTCCATTCTCCCGTCTCCAAATAGAACAAATTAGGGATTCTAATTGAGCTCCAAATCGCAACCATGGAGGGGAGTTTGAACTACCCATTTCGAGCATGGAGATGGAAAAATTAGAGGTAAGGATTATTTGCTAATTTCATTCCCCAATTTCTTTTCTTCTTCGTTTCTTCTTCCTCCTCCTTGCCGGAAATGGGCGCCGCTAGTAGTGGCTGTGTCGTCGCCGCGACGACGACGACAATGGGAAGGGCCAGGGCTGGTGGCCCTGGCCATGGCGGAGCCGAAGTCAAAGCCTCCGGCTGGTGGTGACACCGCAGCGCCCGATGGCGCTGTGGTGAGGACTGTGCGACGCACAGTTGTGCGAACTGTGCGTCGCTGCTGGCCGCCGGTGCTGGATGTGGTGCGGCGACGGCGGGGGTCTGGTGGTGAGTTTGATGATGGCCGGTGGTGTTTCCGGCAGTGGTGTTGACTTGGCGGCAACAGTGGTAGTGTTGGTGTTTTATTGTTAGAATTTCTTATTTTAAGGTTGTGAAGATTGTTGAGATTTGAGTGGCTTTGTGTTAATTGATTCCTTGTTATAGAAATTGTGGTATTTGAGAGTTCAAATGACTAATTTAGTTAAATTTGGGCTTGAATAATTGGGGATGTGATATCATTTGGTGTTTTATGAATTTTGATTAAATTCTTAGACTCCAATGTTGATGTAGATGTGGGTATAGGTATATGGATTTTCTTTGATGTCGATATGCCTAAGTGAATTGATTAGAATTGGAATTGGATAGTATGACTTATATATAGATTTTGAATTGGGAAATAAATGGAATAGCTTCTTGTATGAGTTGAACTTGGGATAAGTTGTGTAATTGGAGATTCTTGGTGAATTCGAATTTTGTTGAGAACTTGTTAATCTCGAATTATGGTGTGAGAATTAGTAGCTTTTAATGATGTTTTTTGACATGGTTAAATATGGAGCAAGTGATTATTTAATTGGGTAATTGAGTTATTAGAATATTTTAAATTTTATTTATATGGATTCATATGCATTCTTGGTATGATTAATTGAAATGTTGGAAAGGACTTGTTGGGTGTGTTGGGAGATAGGTTGTGGTGTTTGAGGTTTGGAGTGGATGATTTAAATGGTTAATTGAAGGCTTGGTTATTCTTGATTAACAAGACTTGGTATTGGAGTATTAAAGTTTGAATGTTGTATCAATCTTAAACATGTGGTTTTGTATATTATGGAAGAATTATGGATTGAGTTGCTTTTATGTTTAATTGGACTTTAGTTTTGGATTTAAGGATGAACATTTTGAATGTGTAGTCCTTTTAGGCTGGTTGGTTGGACTTATGCATAGAACTGTTAATTTGAAGAATTAAAGGGGGATTGATGAGTAGCTATGAGCTTAAAGGTTTCAATTGATTTGATTGAGTATGTGATATTTGGGAACTTGATATTAAAGATGTGACTTTAAGTTAAGTGTGTAATTGAGAAATGGAGGAATAATTCTTATTTATTTAAATGTTTAAGGATCTTGAATTTGGAAAAAATATATTTATAAATTGGTATTATATTGTTGTGGATCTTTATATATCTCTTGATTGAGCTGTGAATTATGGACTTTTGATAATTGTGGGCAAGTTGATGAATATGTGGAAGTTGAGTAATCTTATGTGATGTGAAATTTTATGTTAGTAAATATGAAACCATTGATGTTAGTTAATTTAATTAACTAATATTCTTGGATGCTTGGTTTGATGTATTAGATTAAGGGATTTGGTAAATTGCTTGCGATGTTTGGAGTCGTAGATTTTGGTGGAGTGTTAAGGAGGTTGAAGGCGGATGTGAGTGTTGGAGATAGAGGATGATGCTATTGTTGTAGTGGAATTATTTTAATTTTTTTATGATGATATTCTTGTATAGGGTGCAACCATGAATTGATATTGGAACCATTGGAAGGTTGAACAGTTAAGAAAAAGGAAGCTTTAAAGACCGACTATAAAAGGCAAGGGTTTATGCTTGCATTTTTATGTGTGTTGGGGCGATTTAGGAGTATATTATAGTTGTTGCTCGTTTTCTCTACCGGTTGATTTATGGATTGTTATTAATTATATTTATTATTATGTTGGTTTAAGCTTACGGTAAGATAAGTTAGATGATGAGACGCTTCTCGGATTACCTTATCACTTAGAGGGTGATGAATGCTTATTCGTTTATTATTATTGAATTCTCCGCTTTAATTATTGAATCATAAATCTCTTGCAATGATTTAAAGTATAGGAACGTTTATATTACTCAAGGAGGCGGTTGATATATTATTATGACTTCTCCAAATGTTATTGATAAATCGTGGAATGATCATTGGCCGTGGGATTGTTGAATAGCTTGGAGGAATTGTTAAATCATGATATTATTAATTATTCGTTGATTATCGAATTGTAGTGTTAATGTCTTAGCCTAGTGGCTATGTATTGAATTCTTTGTGTGTTGAGATGCATGCAAACCTAGTGGTTATGTGCTTGAACATCATGGTATAATTGTCATAAGCAGGTTATTGCATTGGAATTGACGGTTATTAACCCGATGGGTTGTTATGATATTTATGATTGATCGGGCAGCCTTCACAGGTGTTGTTGAGTCCCGATGGCCCTACGGGATGGATTATTGGCTGCTATGCCTGTTGTTATTGGCTGTTATGCCTGTTGGCCCTTTGGGGTGGATGATTTGGGCTGTGATGCCTGTGGTCCCTGCGGGGATGGTGTATGTTACCCTGTAACGGGTTGGAGTTGATGATATCCTCACCCGTGGGTTCATACCGCCCGGGTTCTTAGGTTGCCGGCTAGGCATATTCATTGCATTTGCATATAGGATAGATAGGTGTATGTTAGGCCATGCATCACTTGCATAAATTGTATGTTTGTGGTTGAAGCACCGGTATGGGACGGTGTGATGCTTTATTTATGCCATTTGTATGTTTGTGGTTGAAGCACCGGTATGGGACGGTGTGATGTTTTATCCGCTTTATTTATATTCCGCTTTATTTATATTCTGCTTATTCTTATATCGTGTTTCCCCCTTTATTTCCCCTGCACGCATATCCCTTGCTCAGTACGTTGTACTGACTCCTTTGCTTTTGTCTGTTTTATAGATCCTGCTGGAAGCGCTGGAACATGACTGGGTTTGGGGTATTGAGAGATCACATAGATAGGAATTATATGTTTATTTATTATTATTATGTGTTACTCTGTTGCTATTTTATTTCTTGGTGCTTGAATATTGTTAGTGGAGGCCTGTGAGCCTAGGATTTATTTTATGTCGGCCTGTGGCCCTACGTGCTTTACTGTTTGGGCTGGTAGTCCTGTTGAGATATTGGCATGTCGCCTGTTACTGCTTTCTGAGGCTTGTAGCCTGAATAACTTGCTGGGATTATTGCCATTATTGTTATTTGAATATTGTTGAGACTTGTTCGTGCATAGGTGTTATTATTTATTCTAGCTTTCGCATTTAAATTGATTAATAAGATAATCACTTTAGGTTCTTAATCAGCCTTGTACTAGCTGTTTTAAATTAGCTGGCCACTAGTTTAGGATAGTTAGTACAGCGGTAATGCTTGCGAAAATCAGGTTTGAATTTTCGGGGCGTTACAGAGTGGTATCAGAGCCTGTGTGCTCTTTTATTGCATTAAAAATTTGTGTAGACATAGGCGGTGAGATGTGCGTGGGATACATATAGTGTAGGTTGCATTCTTATTATTATTTTGCCGAGTTAGCGCACACTAGTGTTGAGCCACAGTTGGGAAACTGTTGAGGGCAATGCTACTCCAGTAAGGATCCTTGTGATTTCACAGTCATTGAGGACTGTGAATACGTTTATTTATTTGTTATATTTCGTTCTTTATTGTATTCAGTATTATACTCTCGGTTACTATGATGTGGATGTTGGTGATTTGTGCTAACATTGTTTGTTAAATGTTGTAATCTATGTCGACTCAAGAGTTTGGAAAAGCCTCGTGGGAATCTGGGCTCTTCGAATGGCGATCCAAGCGGGATCAATGTGTTGAATGGGGTCAAACGGGTGTGAAGTACCCTCGAGAGTGAGATAGGGTACTGAGAAAGTCACCCTAGTGCGATGATCAACTGGGGGTGATATAGACAAGTGCATTTCGTTTGCAGGCAAATGAGGGTGGAAACCCATTTTTTAGGCTATGTCGGTGATGTTATAGTTGGGTTTGGAAGAATAACAATGTATCGGGGCATATAGTTGACGTTGGGGCCAGTCAAAAGAACATGAGATCCGTTCTTTGAGACGTTAGATGCCTGTCGTGTGAGTTCAGGCAAGGCGACTGTCCTGCATGTCAAGATCGGTGACGTGAGGGAACCGAATTCGCTTGTGAAGAGCGGCCGACTTAGAAAGGCTTGTTAAGCGTGTTGTCTTTATGTCTTGGAAACGTTATGTTGATTGGATAAAGTTTTGGCGCGTGTGTGTAATTCTTGTATCGTGGGTGTTTCCTCTTGACTCTCTGGTTGAAAGATAAACTCGTTTCCATGTTATGGAAATTATTTATGTCGCATTTTGTGTTGCGGTTATTGTGTTTGACTCTGGAATCTCATATTCATCCTGGACTCTGAATTTCATTCGTAAGCATGGGGTAGATGCTACTACTGTTGCGAATTCTTCCGCCTTAGTATTGTGCGATTCGGAAGCCTCTTGTTCTTTAGTGGCTTTGCGATTTGTGCGAGAGCACGGAGTAGGACCATTGGTGCCATACCAAATTCTAGTTTCTTTACCTTCGGGTTATAATATTCGAAGTGATCATTTGATGCAAGAAGCTGTGTTGAGCATCGAGGGTCGTGAATTCAGGGCTGACCGAGTGGTCTATAGCCTGACTGATTTTAACGTACTATTGGGCATGGATGGGCTGTTTTGCCATCATGTTGTGATTGATTGTGGTGTTCCACCAATATTCTTTCAGGATTCGTTGGGTAAGTGTGTTTCTTACCGACATTCTTTGATTCCACCTGCCATTGGTGTGATTTCTGTTGCCTTGTTGTGTGATCTGATGCGCAGGGGTGGTTCTCTCTCCCTGTGGCAAATGTGGGATCTTCGAGCAGTGGTTCTTACTGCGTCGAGTGTTCCTATCGTATCTGAGTTCGGGGATGTATTTCCCGACGGAATTCCTGGTCTCCCACCTGTTCGGAAGGTTGGTTTTATTATCGAGCTGATGCCTGATGCAGCTCCTATTTCTAAGGCACCTTACCGTTCGGCTCCTGTTGAATAAAGGAATTGAAGGATTAGTTGACTGAGCTTACTAGTAAAGGGTATACTCAGCCGAGTAGCTCGCCTTGGGGAGCTCCTGTTTTATTGTTAAGAAGAATGATGGTCGATGAAGATGCGCATCGATTACTGGGGTTTGAACCGAATCACGGTGAAGAACAAGTATCCCGTACCTCGGATTGAGGATCTAGTTGATTAGTTGAGAGGGACCAGTGTATTCAGTAAGATTAATTTAAGGTCAAGCTACCACCAGATAAGGGTGGTTGAGGCGGATAGGCCTAAAATAGTTTTAATGACTCGCTATGTACACTTTGTATTCACGGTCATGCCTTCGGTTTGATTAATGCACCAGCGATCTTCGTAGGTTTATGCATAGATTCTGTCCCTGGATGTGGGTGTGTTTTGTGTTCATAGATGATACCCTAGTTAGTCACCGACTCGTGAGTCACATGCAGGCTACTTGAGAATAGGATCTCCATCGAATATTTCACATACATGAACTGAGGAGAATTAAAAATGTGATCTACCAATTGAGTCCTCAGTTGCTGGCAAGAGTACGCAGGATGTGTTCCGCATATGTCTCAATTGAGGAATTGGTATGTGATCTAAACAAAATCATGAAATATGGTAGGATGGAGCTTGACAAGAAGATTCAAGAATACATATAGAGTAACCAATGATGATCAATTGAATGAAAGATGAAGTAGTTGACGTTCCAGATGGTGATAGAACCATGGTTCCAACATGGAATGAAGATACGTCGTAAAGGGCCGAATGAATCATCAAGGAAATATAACAGAGCTGGATCTCAATCTAATTCAGTGGAGATTACCTATTGACCTATAACCATGCGTCATTCGGGGACGAATGATCCTAAGGGAGATGGAATATAATGTCCCGAATAATTATTTCATAATATAATTGATTTATTATGATTACTTAGTCAAGTTGGTTTGCATAACTAAATTGAGTGATTGTATAATTATTGCAAGCCTAAGATACTATAAAGAAGATTGGACCTCAACCCAACAAGAAAATATTAAGACAGAGGCCCAACATCATTAACTCGACCCACAAACCAAGCCCGCAAACCATACCCATATGTTAGATCGGGATTTAGATATTGAGGGCATTTTCTTCCTCCATTCTCCCGTCTCCAAATAGAACAAATTAGGGATTCTAATTGAGCTCCAAATCGCAACCATGGAGGGGAGTTTGAACTACCCATTTCGAGCATGGAGATGGAAAAATTAGAGGTAAGGATTATTTGCTAATTTCATTCCCCAATTTCTTTTCTTCTTCGTTTCTTCTTCCTCCTCCTTGCCAGAAATGGGCGCCGCTAGTAGTGGCTGTGTCGTCGCCGCGACGACGACGACAACGGGAAGGGCCAGGGCTGGTGGCCCTGGCCATGGCGGAGCCGAAGTCAAAGCCTCCGGCTGGTGGTGACACCGCAGCGCCCGATGGCGCTGTGGTGAGGACTGTGCGACGCACAGTTGTGCGAACTGTGCGTCGCTGCTGGCCGCCGGTGCTGGATGTGGTGCGGCGACGGCGGGGGTCTGGTGGTGAGTTTGATGATGGCCGGTGGTGTTTCCGGCAGTGGTGTTGACTTGGCGGCAACAGTGGTAGTGTTGGTGTTTTATTGTTAGAATTTCTTATTTTAAGGTTGTGAAGATTGTTGAGATTTGAGTGGCTTTGTGTTAATTGATTCCTTGTTATAGAAATTGTGGTATTTGAGAGTTCAAATGACTAATTTAGTTAAATTTGGGCTTGAATAATTGGGGATGTGATATCATTTGGTGTTTTATGAATTTTGATTAAATTCTTAGACTCCAATGTTGATGTAGATGTGGGTATAGGTATATGGATTTTCTTTGATGTCGATATGCCTAAGTGAATTGATTAGAATTGGAATTGGATAGTATGACTTATATATAGATTTTGAATTGGGAAATAAATGGAATAGCTTCTTGTATGAGTTGAACTTGGGATAAGTTGTGTAATTGGAGATTCTTGGTGAATTCGAATTTTGTTGAGAACTTGTTAATCTCGAATTATGGTGTGAGAATTAGTAGCTTTTAATGATGTTTTTTGACATGGTTAAATATGGAGCAAGTGATTATTTAATTGGGTAATTGAGTTATTAGAATATTTTAAATTTTATTTATATGGATTCATATGCATTCTTGGTATGATTAATTGAAATGTTGGAAAGGACTTGTTGGGTGTGTTGGGAGATAGGTTGTGGTGTTTGAGGTTTGGAGTGGATGATTTAAATGGTTAATTGAAGGCTTGGTTATTCTTGATTAACAAGACTTGGTATTGGAGTATTAAAGTTTGAATGTTGTATCAATCTTAAACATGTGGTTTTGTATATTATGGAAGAATTATGGATTGAGTTGCTTTTATGTTTAATTGGACTTTAGTTTTGGATTTAAGGATGAACATTTTGAATGTGTAGTCCTTTTAGGCTGGTTGGTTGGACTTATGCATAGAACTGTTAATTTGAAGAATTAAAGGGGGATTGATGAGTAGCTATGAGCTTAAAGGTTTCAATTGATTTGATTGAGTATGTGATATTTGGGAACTTGATATTAAAGATGTGACTTTAAGTTAAGTGTGTAATTGAGAAATGGAGGAATAATTCTTATTTATTTAAATGTTTAAGGATCTTGAATTTGGAAAAATATATTTATAAATTGGTATTATATTGTTGTGGATCTTTATATATCTCTTGATTGAGCTGTGAATTATGGACTTTTGATAATTGTGGGCAAGTTGATGAATATGTGGAAGTTGAGTAATCTTATGTGATGTGAAATTTTATGTTAGTAAATATGAAACCATTGATGTTAGTTAATTTAATTAACTAATATTCTTGGATGCTTGGTTTGATGTATTAGATTAAGGGATTTGGTAAATTGCTTGCGATGTTTGGAGTCGTAGATTTTGGTGGAGTGTTAAGGAGGTTGAAGGCGGATGTGAGTGTTGGAGATAGAGGATGATGCTATTGTTGTAGTGGAATTATTTTAATTTTTTTATGATGATATTCTTGTATAGGGTGCAACCATGAATTGATATTGGAACCATTGGAAGGTTGAACAGTTAAGAAGAAGGAAGCTTTAAAGACCGACTATAAAAGGCAAGGGTTTATGCTTGCATTTTTATGTGTGTTGGGGCGATTTAGGAGTATATTATAGTTGTTGCTCGTTTTCTCTACCGGTTGATTTATGGATTGTTATTAATTATATTTATTATTATGTTGGTTTAAGCTTACGGTAAGATAAGTTAGATGATGAGACGCTTCTCGGATTACCTTATCACTTAGAGGGTGATGAATGCTTATTCGTTTATTATTATTGAATTCTCCGCTTTAATTATTGAATCATAAATCTCTTGCAATGATTTAAAGTATAGGAACGTTTATATTACTCAAGGAGGCGGTTGATATATTATTATGACTTCTCCAAATGTTATTGATAAATCGTGGAATGATCATTGGCCGTGGGATTGTTGAATAGCTTGGAGGAATTGTTAAATCATGATATTATTAATTATTCGTTGATTATCGAATTGTAGTGTTAATGTCTTAGCCTAGTGGCTATGTATTGAATTCTTTGTGTGTTGAGATGCATGCAAACCTAGTGGTTATGTGCTTGAACATCATGGTATAATTGTCATAAGCAGGTTATTGCATTGGAATTGACGGTTATTAACCCGATGGGTTGTTATGATATTTATGATTGATCGGGCAGCCTTCACAGGTGTTGTTGAGTCCCGATGGCCCTACGGGATGGATTATTGGCTGCTATGCCTGTTGTTATTGGCTGTTATGCCTGTTGGCCCTTTGGGGTGGATGATTTGGGCTGTGATGCCTGTGGTCCCTGCGGGGATGGTGTATGTTACCCTGTAACGGGTTGGAGTTGATGATATCCTCACCCGTGGGTTCATACCGCCCGGGTTCTTAGGTTGCCGGCTAGGCATATTCATTGCATTTGCATATAGGATAGATAGGTGTATGTTAGGCCATGCATCACTTGCATAAATTGTATGTTTGTGGTTGAAGCACCGGTATGGGACGGTGTGATGCTTTATTTATGCCATTTGTATGTTTGTGGTTGAAGCACCGGTATGGGACGGTGTGATGTTTTATCCGCTTTATTTATATTCCGCTTTATTTATATTCTGCTTATTCTTATATCGTGTTTCCCCCTTTATTTCCCCTGCACGCATATCCCTTGCTCAGTACGTTGTACTGACTCCTTTGCTTTTGTCTGTTTTATAGATCCTGCTGGAAGCGCTGGAACATGACTGGGTTTGGGTATTGAGAGATCACATAGATAGGAATTATATGTTTATTTATTATTATTATGTGTTACTCTGTTGCTATTTTATTTCTTGGTGCTTGAATATTGTTAGTGGAGGCCTGTGAGCCTAGGATTTATTTTATGTCGGCCTGTGGCCCTACGTGCTTTACTGTTTGGGCTGGTAGTCCTGTTGAGATATTGGCATGTCGCCTGTTACTGCTTTCTGAGGCTTGTAGCCTGAATAACTTGCTGGGATTATTGCCATTATTGTTATTTGAATATTGTTGAGACTTGTTCGTGCATAGGTGTTATTATTTATTCTAGCTTTCGCATTTAAATTGATTAATAAGATAATCACTTTAGGTTCTTAATCAGCCTTGTACTAGCTGTTTTAAATTAGCTGGCCACTAGTTTAGGATAGTTAGTACAGCGGTAATGCTTGCGAAAATCAGGTTTGAATTTTCGGGGCGTTACAATTAAAATATAATCTTATATAAATATAAGGAATTTAACAATTAACATCATAGATTTCAAACATTATTAATTAATAATAATATATTTTTAATATAAATATTTCATTTAAATATATATGAAATAATTAAATTTATAAATTTTAATCAATTATAAAAAATTTAATCAAATTTTTGTCATGACTTTTTTATATCAGGTCTAATTTTGAAACTTAGTCTCACAAATATAAGTTTGATAAACAAAATAATATAAAGAAAAACAAAGTATTATAACAAACATATAATGTTATTAGTATTTTAATATATTTAATTATCTATAAATACCTAAATATAAATTCTAAACATTTTTTAGTTTGTATAGACTACATTATTTTTTTAATGTCAATTCATTATTTCTAAAAAAATTTGAAAATTTTTATTTATGGTGTAATTAGGTCATTGATTCTAAAATACTGATTAATATAAATTGATTCATCACCTAAAAAAATTCATATCATTCTAAACAAATTCTACATCATTTTTTAAGAAAAAATAAAGAAAATGAAAAAAATAACATATCATAGTTTAATTATTAAACATAATATCCTTCATTGTTAACTATTTCGATATAAAATAAAAATATATATAAAAGTCGGAGCAAATTGTTATACAAATTTTTATAAATAATTTGTACTATAAAAGGATATAAGAATTATTTTAGTGTAAATTATACGTAAAGATTTGTGGTAGGTAGTCATACATAGTTTTGAAGTAATTCGAATTTTGAATTGTTAAAGGTTATCTTTTTTCCAATTGTTCTTAGTATTTTAGATATGAAAGCGAAACTATATATTTAGTTTTTCAATGATGGAAAAAAATATTTTATATTATATTCACCGATTTGGGTTTTGAATTTCTTTCCATGCTCCTATTATCTTCTTTATTTCCCTCAAATTTTTGTTCCATATATTTCCACCACTATTTAAGCAAAAGACTTTGAAGCTTATGTAATAACTCAAAGAAAGTTATCTTCTAATTTTATAATCTTCATATAAGTTCAACATCCGTGCGCAGCGGGCGAAAAAACGTAATTTTAAGGGTTATACAGTAATTATGCCTTAAGTTTCCACGTAGGTGCTGATTAATTATACAAAAATATACAGTCATCCAAAATAATTACACGTCTGCATGCCACGTGATTAATCTTTTAAATATTCTATATTTAGATAATAAATTTATTTGTTAGTACAAGAAAATTTTGAGAAAATCTTTTCATATATACTTTTCAATAAAAATATAAATTTAAAATAAATTATAATATATTTGATATTTATGACATATTTAGTTAAAGCATTACATTATAAATTATTTAATTGAATAAGTAATATTTTCAAATATATATTATATTATTTATATTAAAATTCAAGATTAAAATATTAACCTATATCAATATAATAAAATAAAAAAGGTATAGTTTAGGCTTATACACACATTTGACGACACATAGGTGTCGATATTTACCAAAAAATATAATAAAATAAAAATTAATAATAATAATCTTTTAGGTAATTTATCAAAATTTACACGTCTTTCTTTGAATCTTATATTTGGTTTTGATATTATGACTGAGATCTGATATTAGTGATTGCTTTATTATAATAATGGAGAAACATAGATGCTCAACTCTCTTCGAATCTAATAATTGGTTATAGGGCTGAGATTTAATTATGAATGTTTTCTTTATTGTAAATTTTTAATTCATGACGCAACATTCATACTCAACTCTATTAAAATCTTTCATCCAAAAAAACTCTATTAAAATCTAATATTTTTTAGGTCTTCTAAATAATGGTTTGTATAATATAATTAATTGAATTCATCCCTCCTACTATCTTATTGAAATTGTGGAGATTCGTACTCATGGTTTAGAATAGCTTGGTTTATTAAAATTGGTGGATCAAGATATTCCTATAGAAATTGACGTTGATTATGTCGAGGTAATAAACTGATTATTTATTTTGTTGCATGTTTTATGATCAAATTGATACAGATTCTTATGGTTTCCTATGCCTATGTTATGAATTTAAAGTAAAACAAACTTTATGCACAAATAATAATAAGACCACAAATACTTGATTTTATTTGGGAAAAAAATAAAGAAAAAACACAGCCCGCGAAGCGCTGGTCAAAAATCTAGTAATTTAGTAAAGGAGGACCCATATTATTATAACATTTGACTATATATCTAGCATAGATAATACTCCATATTGTAGGTGCAAAATTTATAGAAGGGCCCGGGCCATTCCAATCATGCATGTAGGGATAACCATCATTTTATCATTTTTTATTTAGCCAAAGTCAGATAGTTGCAATGTAGCAAGTAAAAAATAAAAAATGAAAATTTAAAAAAAAAAAAAAAAAAAACGGATGAAGTATGATATCTTATTTTACATTGACTGCTCCAAAAAAATGCATGACAGATGTTGTACATAATAAAGAAATTCAAACTACAAAGGCTAGGAAAATTACAAACAATTTAATATATAATATATGTCAATGGCACTTTTTGGAATTTAATAATGTCCAACATGTGTCGTATTTTTTGAATTTTTTTATTATATAGTACAATTTAATAAAGAAATTCAAATATCACTATTAACATCTGTCATTGGCATTAAGAGATTTAAAATGGAAAAGAAAAGTAAAAGTAATAATTTTGACATAAAAACTTACTGTATTATAAATGAATAAGAGTGGCTGGTACATTCCTGCTTTATAAAAACAATATACATTCACTATGGGAATAAAAGCCAAAATGGTCCTTTATCTTTGCTAAAAAACCAAAATAATCCTTTATGTTTCAAAATACCAAAATAGTCCTCTACAAATGCATGAAATAGCCAAAATAGTCCTTTTGTATTATTAAATTGGGCTAGTGAACATCCACACTTTTATATTTAACCCCAAACTTTCAAAAACTTTCATTAAGGCCCTAGGAAGGTTTGACTTTGTACAAAAAGTCCTCTTCCAAAACTTAAATAATTTTATTATCCATATGACTTCGGATCCGCATGTAAATTGGTATCAGAGCCTAGGTTTTAATGAAGAACATATTAATTATATTATTTAAAATATTTTATCTCTTAATGGTGAAGACTTAATTATTTAATGGATTCATTTAATTTGAAACCAGTGAGTTATTTCCAAATTTTGGAAACAAAAAATAGAAATTTTCAGAGGAAATTCTTGAACTTGTCTGGAAGACAAGATTTTATTAACAATAATTTCTTTCATCAAGATGAGAGGAACTGATTGGAAAGAAATTGATCCGGATAGCTCTAAGTTATCAAAAGACTTAAGAGAAATCCAAAAGACGATTCAAGATTTTGGTAACCAGGTCTTAATTATACCTAGGAAAATAGATAACTTGAATCAGTCAACAGAGGAGATCTTGAAAGTATTTCAAGATCTAAAGAAAGAGATTTTGAATCTGAAATTCGACATTTCAGATATCAAGAAAAGGCAGAAGGATATTCCTGGATCTTCCAAGAATAACCAAGCCAATATTAGAGATGCATTCGGACCAGTACAAGCTTTACATCAAAAGGGTAAAGCAACTATTGTTCCAAAGCAGAAATCACAAGAAGAGCTTATGATCGATCTCCTGAAAACAGTCAAATGAGTGTTTCCAGGGCAGATCTATCAGATCTACAAGAATTAGCAGAATCATTTTCCCAACTTGGGATTATGGATCTGGTTAATGTAAAACCCAATGAAGTTCTTCAATGGGTTATGCGGAAGGATCAGGATCCAACGTGACCCACGATGGACTGCCTGATGTCCCAATGAGAGAAAGTACAGACTTCTACATGAACAGGTATCCTGAGGTGCATCTCAATGCAAGACGAAACCCAGGACGGAACCCAAGTAGAGCACTAGAATCCGCACCGTGGGCCAAGACGATGTTACAACCATTAAATCCATATGGCATAACACTGAACCTCGACGTTATCGACTTCCGAAACATCGAAGACCTGATCGATGAATGGGTAGCTTCAATGAAGATTGCAGCAACCACCCTGGAACTCGATAAAGAAAACTTTGTCAGATTAATAGAGCTGAGTCTCGAAGGATCGGCAAAGCTGGGCTGGAAAAACTCCACGACTGCTTTAAAAGAGCAAATACTCGAGGGAGAATCCAAAAGCACAATCTGTGAAAGATTTGGCCTCTTATTCAAAACCCATTTTGTGGGAGATGGTTATTTTGAAGAACAGAGAACCGAAAAAATCAAGGTCTATACCCAAACATTATTGGGTATGGAATTAAGAAGTATTTGCGCAGTAGACGAATACATCTACTGGTTTCGTAAATACTATTTTCGGAGTGAGATGACAGCTGAAGTAGCATGTCCCATGTTCTTTGCAAAGATCTGCAGCCCATGGAGAGAGATGTTGATCCAATCGTACACAGTACCCTCTGGTACAGTGGACTCAATAGCCCGGAGGATGTCCTTCTTAAAGGATAAGCTCAGGGAATGGTGTCAACAGGCAGCAGCCCAAAAGAACATCAAGAGACTAAGAGGTAAAATAAAAAGAACCCCTCTTTGCTGTGAAAATAACGATTTTCCAACAATTATAGGAGAATCAGAAGAAAAGAAGAGAAAGAAGAAGAGTCGAGGCTCATACAGTAGGAGTTTCAGAAGACCTCCATTCCGAAGAAGAAGAGCATGGTGGTCCAAGGGCAAGGCCAGATCATACAAAACTGGACAAAGAACGGGAACGACGAAGAGTTCATCCCAAGGTTCAACTAGCTCAGCAGCAAGGAGCACGGGGAGAACGGCGTCCAAGAGAACATTCAGACGAGCCCATACCCGAGCCAACGAAAGTTTCAAAGACTGCAACTGTTGGAAGTGTGGAGCCAAAGGTCATATCTCACCCGATTGCCCTCAGAATCGTGAGATACGAAGGTACGAAGCCACGGAGGATATCGTGGAAGCGGTCTACCATGGAAAGCTGGTACCAGTGTATCAGTTTGAAGACATCCCCTCTGATGAAAGCATCTACGAGGAAGAATTAAAAAGTGACTCGGACTCATATTCAGATGGATCTTCAACCGAGTCTGACTGAAGAGGACAGGATTCAGACCACTGAAAACCTGTCTGGATTCTTTTCAAGGATGACGATCTCAAATCGAACCATGGAAAGGATAATGCGACAAGATTCCAACCTCAGCCCATATGACGGATTCAGAATTGGCGGGATTGGACGAGTTCTTAACCAGATGGGACTCAACCAGAGAAGACATAACATCATCTACAAGGTAAGTGCAGGTGAGTTTGCCATTCCTATGGAACTGACTTGTAATGTTATGGATATGCAATTAATTCCTAAAGAAGAAATTCTTGAGGAATTAAGCAGAATGAAGGAGGAAATCGCCATTACTATGAAATGGATCCACATAGGAGCCATTGAAGTAGTAATTAAGGCCAAGTGACGAACGCGGTGACGTCACAAGGATTTAGAGGAAGATTGAAATCCGGGGTTGAAGTCCGCGGGCGCCTATAAATAAAGGAGTTTGAAGCAGATGGAAGGCATCGAAAAATCCTCCCAACTCTTCAAAACATTTGTAATATTTCATTTCTGCAAATTTTCCTTTCTGTGTCTGTAATAGTATGGGGAACATCCCCAAGAGTCTTGCTTCCTCCATGAGGAGCTAAGTGTTTGTCTTCTCCATTAGGAGAAATTATGTTTAAATAATATTTTCAATATTTCTTCAGTAAAATCCAGGCTTCATATATCTATAATCTTCTAAAATTAGAATTAAACTCTTTTGCCCCAAACCTCGCTACGTCCTAAGGTAGGAAACGAAATAGGACTGTGCTGACTGTTGCTGAAGGAGCCCAGAGCTGGTGAACCATTGGCTGCGGTCGTGTGGTTGGAAGGAATCCGTAAAATCCCAGACGGAAGACCCGGCAACAAGGCGGTCAAACCCGAGGTATGAGGTTTTGTTTAATTTTTCTTACGGAAGCATGTTGGGCATTTGTTTGATGTATGGATTAATAAAAATCACTATTTAAAGTTTTAGGGCTAAAATGAAATGGTTTGAAAGATTGGTGGTCAATTTAATATAAAAGAGAGTCAAGTGGAGATTATTTTATACAAAAAGAACTAAATTGGACATTAAGGCAAAAGGTAGAGGACTAATTGGGTATAAAAATAGATAAAGGACTGATTTGGCCAAAAAGGAAAGAAAATGGACTAATTGGGCATTTATTCCATTCACTATGTAACAATTTTTGTCTCTTGATGAAGAGTGGGATATATAAGTACATGGGACATTTTCACGTGGTATTTTCATGTATAATAAATATGACAATAAACCCACAAATCATCTCAACTTCTTGTGTGATTGATGAATCCTACTTCTTCTACCCAACCACAATTTATTTTTGATCTGTTAAATGAGCCGAACAAATCTGAGTATTACTTACTCGAGGTCAACTCGAGCTCGCGCTTGCTCGTTACAACCCAGTTCAAAAAATTTTAACATTCCATGTTTTCACGCAATCCAATATATATTTTTAAAGAGTAATATCTCAAATTTTATAAAATAAAAAATTATAAAACTTCAATATATAAAACTACGTGATTAGACGAATCTAACAAGATCTCACTTGACTATGTTTTATCATATATAACTGTGTGAAAAATCGAATCAAAATTACTCAATGAATAGTGTTTACTATACAAACGTTAACATTATTCAAATAGGAGGAAGTATTTATTAATTACTACGTATAACATAACCTTTTTCACGAGCAAAACGAGTTTAAACAAATGGAGTCTACTTGTCTCGTTTATTTTACGAGTACTAAATCAAGTTTGAGCTTAGTGTGTTTACATAAACGAATGAGCCGAGCCCGAGGCCGAGCATTTACAAGCCGAGTTTGAACCTGTTCATTTATTTCAACAGCTCTTGAACTCCCTCAACTTCGTGCAACTGATGGATGGAGACTTACTCTAGTGGTCAAGTCCTCGACTCCCAACCTTTAGGTTGGGGGTTCGGTCTCCACCCGGCCCTTATTCCTCCCCTTTGTTCCCTTTGTAATTTGTGTGGCATGAGCTTCCACCACCCATTTCTAGGGATGTCAACTTTACCCGTAGGGTCGGGTAACCCGTCGGGTAATCGGGTATCGGGTAGGGTAGGGTAGAGATAATCGGGTAATCAGGTAGGGTATTACCCGAAACCGAAATAAATCATATCGGGTGCGGGTAGGGTACGGATTTTATATATTACCCGATTACCCTACCCGATTACCCGATTAAATATATATACTTCCTCTGTTTTCATTTGTTTTTTACGGGCCCACCTGTAACACGGTTCAATGCACACATTAAATCATCAATAACTCAAGTTCGGTATACGTAAAAATTCTAAAAGTTCCATATTTAAAAACTACATGATTAGACGAATATAACAAGATCCCATTTGGCTATATTTTAACTTGTATATTATGATAAAACTTTAAGTAAAAGTCTTTCTATGAATAGTAACAATTTATTGAATGTAAGAAACATTCAAGAACGGAGGTAGTATTTATTTATCTATATATACTTATATATATATTTAACTTATATTATATATTGAGATATATTTATATGTTTGTTTATTTATTTTTATATTTCAAATTTATTTACGTTTGAGATTTGACAGTAAAAAGATTTATGAATTTTTTATTGAATATTCTTAAATATTACAGTATTTATTTATGTTGCTTTAGCGGTTTCTTTTAAATTTTGTTCTCGTGCAATAATGAAGGTTTTATTTATTTTTTTATGGTGAAAAATAAGTTTTTTCTTTATTAAAGTTGGGTCGGGTAGAGTTGGTTAACTATGTAATATTTAAGATTTCGGGTACCCGTTTACCCGCGGATAATCTGCATACCTGACGGGTATTATCCGAATCATACCCGATATTTAATTTTAGGGTAATAGGGTAGAGTAAGGGTAGGATAATTATATTTCGGGTAGTGAGTGGAGGTGGTCTACCCTACCCTACCAGTTTACATCCCTACCCATTTCCTAATAAACAAGAGAAAAAAAAAGAAAAAAAAAAAAAACTTCGTGCAACTGTCAATTACCGGATCACGATCACCCCCCACCACCATTAGGCCATCCTAGACAAAACTCAAATATATATTCCCATAAGCCCCAAGTATTTAAGTTCCGTCTCCACACATCGCCTCATTCATATTTCGCCTAGCCCCAGAAATTTGAAATGCTAACAAATAAAAATTCAATCTTCTGATAGGGAACAATTATGATCTGCAAAATAACCAAAGCAAAAAGGAAGTCTGTTTAACCCAAAAGAGCCACACACACACACAAGAAAAAAAAAATAAAAAAAAAATTGTTCCATCAGAACAGGAAAACAAGACACGAGTCCAAGAAAGCAAACATCTCTTACAAAGATTTCTACAATACATTTCCAAGAATAAAAGAATCTTCAACTCTCTACATATCCAGCACTTATGACTGGTAGAGTACATCTTGAACACTGCACACGTCTGATGCAGCCTTCTCGACACACAATTCAATCTCAGGCCACATTTCCGCTGAACCCTCGCGTAAGAATTTGTGAAGGAGACGTCTTCTCCTTGAAGATCGCATAGGCATTGCTGTAGATTGCCACCAGATTTGCCAATACAGCTAGTGCCACCATGAAAATTGCAAAGATTTTATCCTTCCGGGAACTCATGCCAGGAGCGTCCCTAAATCGAGTAGAGAACAAAGATTAGGCCAAGATTGGAGTTAATAACAAACCAGCAACGATGCTCAATTGATCGTTTTAGGTATTAGCAAGCCAAATATATAGATTATTATGCAAAACCATATGTGATTCTAGTCCAGCCAGGAAGTCAGCACTTAATTATTGAACCAACAAATGAATGACTCGTTTCATTAAGAGAATATAAGAAATTTTGTAGATTAAATAGATTAATGTATTGAGTTCTATGTTACTCAGAATTAAGTTATGCTAATAAAACAGGAGATCAAGAGCACAACACTTCAGAGGAGATATAAATTGAAAGAGAAATGTCACAGTACCTTAACACGATTGCAGCTGGGAAGATGAAGGCGAGGCAAACGGATGCAGTTGCGCCTGTGAATTGGAAGGCGTCCCAAATGCTGGGGATGAAATTTGCACCCAAGAATGCTGCAACAATGAGTCCCATCGTAATCAGGATGAACCGGACATTAGAATTGACTAACATGGTGGAAGATGGAAACATAAGGCCATCCAGGTTCAGGCGAAGAGGGTAAAATATGACTGGATATACAAGCATGAGATGAAGTGCATAGCTGACACGCACTATATCGTTTAACAACGCACTGTGAGAGATGCCAAGATCAGTGCTGAAATTGGACAACACGTCATCCAGAGTCTCGTCGCCAAAAAGAAGGAACCCAAAGAAGCTGATCAATATGTAAGTTATTGAGCAAAGTGCTAGCGATGCTCGCACAACTTGTTGTATTTGAGTAGGATCATTAAGCTCATTCTCGATATTGTGCACTGCAGTAGGAGTTAGAGCTACGTTAAATAAGGGGGAATAAAACCACGTACAATACTTTTTTGATGACTACTTTACCGTTGAAATGGCACACATATGCTGTGACGAGAACAGGGACAGCGGTGAAGAGTGCCCAAACTGAATTAATGTCGGTGACATGTGGGAGCAGTCTCGGCATCTGAATACTTCCTTGCACGAGTTTAATGATCGCAATGGCTGAAGTAACGCAAAGAAAAACTAATGCCAGAACAACCGCCACAGCCGAGGTATGCCTCAAAGAATCTGAAGAACAATCCAGGAATTCAATAGTAAAACAGGATAAGAAGTTTCACATAGTGGTAAAACAAATAAGCAATTATCACTTATTACATCATCAACAGCTACATCTCCAACTTCAATCAAGCGTAAAAAATCCTTTTTCCCATTTTAAGGGAATCATATCTACAACTACACGCTGCAATACAAAAATAAGGCACAGAACGCATTCCTGAATCAGAATCCATCAAAGTTGTATTGGTTATAGATAGCTTTAAATCCTAGATTGATTACAAATGAACAAAATCCATACAGGTTCCAGAAGCTTGAAATGTTCAAAAAGAATGATGTAATGTCAAACCTAGAGATATAAACAAAGTAAGCTCAAGAAAAAGCTCAGTTGATTGAAAGTTGAAGCAATTTTTTCAAGGGTGCTAAAATACAGCGTTGAGTCTTTTAACTCATTTCCACATAGCTAATTCCACACCGCTTGTTTACGTGGTTACTTTAATCCTTTTGAGCTCAATTCAAAGTTCAGCAACATTTTCAATACATTAAAGTAATGAACCGAGCTCAATATTCATCAGAATTAATACTGTTCGACTCGTTTACTGCACTAAATTTACACAATTCCAAGAGTCATACACACCAGTCCACAACTTTCGAATTGATGATGATAAATGGAGATTCAATGAGCTTACCGATGCGCTTGAAGAAAGCCAAAGGAGTAAAAACACAAAGTGTAGTGGCAAGAAGAACAAAGAATCGCCCCGTCCACCAGTGATGCCCAAACCATCCTTCCAACACACCAGCATGATGAACCCCATCGGAGCCCGATCCCGACAGCACATCACCTTCACAAAAATTCAACAACAGGACACAATAATCCTCAAGCACAATCACAGCAATTAATTAAACCAAACAATTGTCTTAACTATCAAGAAATCAGGCATACCAATTATGATCATATACACCACAAGCAGCCCAATGTTATTAATCACAACGCATACTTGCAAAACCCTTTTCCCCAAATCCCCAAATGCCCGACCCATCACTTGTCCGTAAGACCTCGCCCCTCCGGCATTGCTAAACCGCATCAACATCGCGACGGATAAGTCTGTCACGACGGCGACGAGGATGATCGCGGCGACGCCGAGGGCGAGCCCCAGGACCTTCATCGTTGCCGGCAGAGCCATTATTCCGGCGCCGATTATGGTAGTGGACAGGTTGAAAACCGCTCCGAGGAACGAAGCCCCATTGAATTCCTGATTATTATTATTGAAGCTGTCGCTGGTGCTGCTCTCCGATTTCAGCAGAGGGGTGTTCTCATCAGCGATTGTTACCGACACCTGTGAATCGTGGTGGTTCTCTTGCTGGTCACCCGCCATGGTCGAAAATCCCAAAATTCCGGAACTCCAATTTCGAATGCAAAACTGAAACAAGAAACAGCACAAGTACTATGAGATAGCAGTTTCTCCAGAGTTGAAGAAGCAACTGAATTCTTGGGACGCAACGCAACTGCAATCATTCAGAAATTGACATTCACTGCTGAAGTAGAGACCAAAAGGGACACGTTGTGGGTAGTCAGCATTCTTATCGGGGATGGAAGAGCCACAATTATTGGAGCCAAGTAAGCACGCTTTCTGAGGAACTCGCCAGTGATCGTCAACGTGGTGTCGTATTCGGATTTGGTTCGACTATTATAATGGGGTGTGTGGCGAATGGAAGACGTTGGCCAATCTTTACGCAGCAGAATTGTAGGAAGAATCTGGTGCCGTGTGTAGTGTGGACCTGAGGAGGGGTGATTCGTCAAGTTCAACTACTGTACAGTGGATTTTTTTTTTTTTATTTTTTTACTGCCTTCCAGGAATCATGAAAAACATGAGATGATTAAAAATTTAAAATATCAAGAAGCTCAAAAACTAAAATTAAATGCTAATTAAAAACTAATAATTTCTCGATTAGTACTATTAATATTTTTAGATATTGCCCACCCGATACTCGAGGGATTAGTCTTGGATCCAATGAGGACGGATGATACATTGGTATTCACCTATTTTTTGTATATATATTTCTATAATTATTTTTAAGAATAATAATTAATTTTGTTGTAAAATATCTATTTTGAAGCATTAAATATTAAAATATTTTAAAAAAAATGAAAATATTTTATATTAATTAAGCTCAGATTACTATTGTGTAGAGTGTAGACGGTAGAGTGTAGACTAGGGGTGATATTGAGTCGAGTATCCAGCCTGAACAGTGTAATTCGAGCTTGTACAGTAAAAAAATTTAAAGTTCTAGCCCGAATTTAACTATGCTAGATAGTATATAATTTGAATTTAAATTGACAGTTTTACTTATTATGCTACAAAATATAAGTTTGTTAGGCTTGATAAAGCTTAAATTGTATCTAATAATTTTTTCATTTTTATATTTTAAAATGTAATAATTTTATTGAGTTTTGATCGAGTATCGAGTCGAGTTTTCCTCACCCCTAGTGTAGACAACATTTATACATGTCAGTTGTCATTGCTGGCCGGCTTGGGTAATTTAGGAGTATGGATTAAGTAATTTTTTTTTTATTATAAATATGTAAGTGTATAAGGGCATCCGCATCCACACCTAATTAATAATTTATTTTTTTATTCTTTTTCCACCACATCAATTTTTTACTTCTTCCAACACTCTTTTAATTTTTTTTTTTTTTGAGGGGAAAGGAGATATTTCATTCATAACCAATCCAAGAATTTTGGTACAAGAAGAAAAGGGAACTAGGCATCAATAAGACCACACTACAATGCATCACAGTCTAACAATCATCTGCATCAAACACTTTCTAATTCAAACCAGCCCAGCTCCACCTTAATGCCAACAGCAAAGGACCGAAGACATCCACCGCGAATACCAGCATCAGCAACATGACAGTTCCTAAGCACCCTTCCGCAGCAGCTAGCAGTAGTATCATCATGTAGCATCGGTATTAGCTGTAGCAGCAGTAAGCTCACCGTCGAAATTGCATCGGCAGCAGAACACCAAGCGCGCCAACCGGAGATCTCCAAAGCAAAGCAAACCTCATGTTTAAGACGCATCTAAGACAATTTCGAAACAACAAAAGTATTTCACTTGCAAACTTCAAGGCCAGAATCTACCCTTCACTCATCCCTTCTCCACGTCAACATAACGCGTCCATCATGAAAAGAATCACATAACAAATCAGAATCACTCCCCCATTTCAGAATCTGTTCCCCACAAGCTTCCTTTGACAACATCAGCACCCTCCTTCCTTGAGTTTTGGAAAAATATTTCATTCCCGTGCAAAACAATAAAGACCAGTACCAAGAATTTTCAACTCATTTCCATGTCTAGTCCCCCTGAACTAATATCCATTCCAAATGACCAGATAATAAAATACTCAAGTGATGTTTTAATAGACAATCTATAAACTTGCTTCAAAATCACATCTCCCCTGCATAAAGTATCAATTCAAGTGCAATCAAATAGAGGGGCTATATAGTGTAATATGGTATGGTTGAATGTCAAAACGAAGCAGAAAGAAGAAAGAAGCAAGGCAGCAGGTCATGGGAAATTAGGGTACATCTATGCATTCCAAAACAAAAATTCAAGACGTGATGTGAGCACAAAACCTCCACATAGTGATCAAGTCATTCTTCAAATGATGTATGGTACAAACCACCCCTGCTCAACTTCCGAACTACATTCTTCTCAACTCCCAAACTGCATTATCTCGATTTTATTTATTATTATTTTTTTTTCTAGATACAACACCCCTTTACTAGATCCAAGTCCTCATTTTCCTTGAAACATTTCCAGTATCCCTTCAATCCTCTTTTTTTTTTTTCTATTTTACAACACTTTTTTTTTCCTTTGTTCTTTCTTATCTTTTCTTCTTTTTTTTTTCAATCCTCTTTTTTTTTTCTTCTATGAATTTCCCGACGCCCAGACTCAAGTGCAAAATACTCATCCCGGCATCATCTTTTCAAAAACCGTTTTTATCACCCGTCACCATGACCACCCAACACCAATCTTATTGGTGTCTCAACCTGAATTTTTAGAACATACCAACACTCAACAGTACTCAGCTTCTAAATTGGAGAATTTTAGTGAAGTGCATAGATAGACCCCGAGAATCCCAATGACTCACTACATTTGCATGGCTAGAATACTGAGAAGGCAGGATTTAGTGGCCAGGGAATAGAATGGGAATATAGGGGAAAGGTAATAAAAAAAACCTGGCTCAATCGTGAATCACAGGGTGTAGGAGTGGGTATAGAAGTTAACAACCATACCTAGTGCAGGAAAATGTCCAAAACCCTTATCGTATCCGATGCACCAAATTGAATGAGTGCAGGCTCAACATGTATAAAGAAGCAAATTTAAGAATGTCAAATTTAAACCATCACCTCTGTCCGCTTCCAAGGGAGCTTGAGATTCATCTCTCTCCAGTTCATGGCACCCCAGCACAGCAGCAGCATCGCGTATGTCTGAACCAATTTCATTATTTGGACATAAGACTCTAACTTTCTTTGGCCTTTTCTCACTAGGTACAATGAAAAGTAATATCCCTTCCATCCTTTTAGCATTCATCCATCCTCATTAATCCTTCCCGAGCACACCCACCGCATCAGCATCCTCTAACCATACCACGGCACAACCAGCAGCTTCAGCCATGCAAGAGATTTACCAAGGATTCCCATATTAAGTAGCACAGAACGCCAGAATTCCACAGCATCAGCAGCATCCTCGAATAAAACAACTCCGCAACGTCCTCAGTATCAACAACAATTATCGACACTCAGACTTTCAGCAACGTCTAAATATCAGCAGCAGCAGCAGCAGTTTCTCCTAAAATGTGCAATCCTCCAGGGTTCCCACTACAGTATGATGAAAATTTCACCTGCAAGACTAAGCATGTAAGTGCATAAAAACATTAAATACCAATATTGTCCCTTCCCCTTCACACTCCCAGCAATTCGGCCACAACCTCCCAGACCTCCTCCGCATAGCAATAACAAGGCCAGACTCTGCTATCCTTTACTAGACTGGCACTCTCTTTTTTTTTTTTTTTTTAAGGGAAAGAAGATTTATTTCCATAATCTAGCAAGAGAAAAGTTATCCCACAAGCATGTCCAAGTCAGCAGGCTATTGAAGCCTATGCGCCGGGCAAGAACACCATTTCCAAGCTACTGCACTTAACAGAGCTACTAACATCCTCAGTCTGCGGATATTGTAAAGCTAACACCACCGTAACAATAGAGTCCATCTAAAGCAAATCGCATTCTGCAGCTAAAGGTAAAAGAAGAACAACACACAACCACCAGTATCAGTACCATTCTTCGACAGGACGTGCTCCAGACGCTCCTACTTTCGCCCAATGATCGGCTAAAGAGTTTCGCTCTCTCAAAATGTGTTGAAAACGAACTTCACCTGCAGAACTCAAGACAGAGACAATCGGCTCAATAATTTCGCGAAATCGCCAAGGGGAGCTTCCCAGGTCTCTCATCCATTTAACCACATTAATGGAGTCGCATTCAAAGATGATCCTCATTAGCGGGAAGCCTTGGTCGCGCAGTAATGCCTTACAAATTCTGCTGATGGCAATTATTTCTGCAGCTGTGGAGTCTGAAAACCCAATGTAGTCGGATAGAATGAATATCACCTTGCCGTCTTCATCTCTAATGACTCCTCCGATCCCTGCCGGCCCCGGATTACCAAATGAGGACCCATCCGAATTGATTTTCCACCATCCTTTATGTGGACGAATCCAAGTCAATCCTCTTCGGGCTGGGCTATCCCTGATCCGTCCTGAATAAGCCATGGTTTCAATGAAATTCCCTGCTGCTCCAATCACATTGAAGTCTGTCTCTTTCGAAAAAGCCCTCCTCCAGAGAAAAATCTTCCACTTTGTTTCTTCAATAGCCTCATTCCACACAATTTGCTTTCCTTTGAATATAGCTTCATTCCGGTATTTCCATATTGTTGAAATGATCGCCAAACCTGTAATAAGCCATACCTCTCGAGCACACTGCCTAACTCTACAGCAGCACCACCACTTCAGTAGACTTTCCGCATAACCAGGGGCAACCCAGTCCATTCCAAACCACGCAACTCCTTGGTACCATAATGCACTTGCAAACTTACACCGACAAAAAAGGTGGTCAATAGATTCCACCTCTCTATTGCAGCAAATACAGAGGGTACTAGAAGACTGGAGGCATCCTCTCTTGAATAGTTCTTCTCGAACAGGAAGCGCATGATGGTATACTTTCCAGGCCAATAATTTCACTTTCATAGGAGTTTTAATCTTCCAAAATGTACGCCACATGCTTTTCGCCTCAGGCTCAAGCCCTACTGCTATACCTTTCCAGCACGAGTGTGTAGTAAACTGCCCGTTCCCTTCCAATAGCCAGACTGCCCTGTCTTCAATAAACCTACACGGCCTCGTCCTGTTCAGTACCTCCAGAAATTCGTTCCATACATCATGTTCCCAATTGAATAGTGGTCTCCTTAGTTTAATATCCCAATTCCACTCAAAACCCGACCAAGCCCCAAATTCTGCGATCTTCCCCCTTTTGTTTATGGCTAAAGTGTAAATTCTAGGAAATAATTCCCTTAGCAGCCCACCTCCCTCCACCCAACCATCTTCCCAAAATTGAGTTAATAGGCCATTCCCCACTACAACCTTAAAACCACCCCCATTACTCACCCAGTTCATATTGTCCCAAGCATTACAAATATTACCCCACAAGGACCTTGACAGCCTTACACCAGGCACCAGAGGTGAGTGTCCCCCGTAGTATTTCTTATCTATAACAGTTTTCCACAACGAGTGTTCCTTTCCAAACCTCCATCTCCATTTTTGCAACATCACCTCATTGAGCTTTTGCACATTCCACAAGCTTAGCCCTCCATTTTCCTTATGTTGACAAATCCTTTCCCAGCTTAGTGTGTGCAGTTTTCTATTCCCATCTATCTCGTTCCAGAAGAAGGCTCTTTAAGTCTCTCTAGTCTGTCAGCTACCACCTTGGGGATTTTAAAGATTGATAAAAAAATAAATAGGAAGGCTGCTCATTATAGATTTAATTAAGCATAACCTTCCAGCTTGAGACAAAAGTCTCCCCTTCCACCCCGCCAATCTTTTCTCCGCCTTCTCCAAAACAGGCTGCCATAGAGAAGCACCATTGAGTCGTCCTCCTATAGGAATACCCAAGTATTTCATGGGCCAACTCCCAATACCACACCCAAGGACTGTGGCAGCTTCCCTCTCCAAATCCCGTGAACAATTGATTCCAAACAGCGAGCTTTTCTGGTAGTTGATGCGAAGACCAGTGGCTAGTGTCAGACAGCTTAAGATCCGCTTCACCATCACTACCTGGTGTATGCTTCCTTCGCAAAAAATAATAGTGTCGTCGGCGTATTGTAAATGCGTGATCACATGCCCTTCTCTGCCCGACTTCAAACCTTGAACTAGTCCCAGATCAGCCGCTCTTTGCATCAACAAATTTAATATTTCAGCCACCATTACGAATAGATATGGAGCAAGTGGGTCACCTTGTCTCAGACCTTTTTGCATATCAAAAAATTTGGTAGGAGATCCATTAACTAAGATGGCAGCCGAGGCCGAGCACACGCATCCCTTGATCCAGCTCGTCCATTTCTCCCCCAAACCCATGCCCTCAATAACACGAATTAATGCGTCCCAGGACACGTTGTCGTAGGCTTTAGTGAAGTCCAATTTTAAAATAAAACCACAGCATCCTGATGTAGTCGTTGCTTGAATTACTTCCGCCGCAATCAACACTCCGTCCAATATTTGTCTACCTCGAACAAAAGCCATTTGGGATGCCCCCACCAACCTATTTAGCACATCCTTTAATCTTCTTGCTAACACCTTTGTGATGATTTTGTATATACTGCCGACTAGTGATATAGGTCTATACTCACTAAAGGCCGTTGGATGATCCACCTTGGGGATTAAGGTAATGAATGATCCACCAACTTCTCTAGGTAGATGACCATCAGTGTAAAATTTCTCGAAGACTTCCAGAATATCATCACTGATCACGTCCCAAAACCTTTGAAAGAAACCAATGTTGAAGCCATCCGGCCCCGGGGCCCGGTTCCCATCACAACTCCAAATGGCTGACTTAATTTCTTCCTCCGAGAATCTTCTTTCCAGCCACTGTAGTTCCCTGACTTCAAGTCTCGGTAATCCTAAACTGCGGATGTCAAATAAATCCTCCTCCTTCTTTCTAAACAACTCTTTGAAATAAAGAAAGGCCTCCTCCTTCACTTCCTTAGGTTCATCAATCACTTGCCCATTTCTTGTGATGGCCCCTATGAAACCCCGACGTCGATGAATAGTTGTCACCGCATGGAAATATCGGGTGTTGAGGTCACCCTCCTTGATCCACCGAACCCTCGACTTTTGGTGCCACCGCTGCTCTTCCGCCAGAAATAATTTTTTCAACTCCTCTTTTTTTCTTAGACAGGAAATACTTGCCTCCTCCTCAACACCATGAGAGAAGAACCCATCTTCCAGCTCCTTAATTTCGGACTCTAGCATTTGCATTTTTTTCTCCATGTCATCCGCCCCATAGCCCTCCCACGCCCGAATTTTATTTTTTAACAATCTTAGTTTGCTGCTCAGATTGCCCCGCCGATTCGTGTCTCTACTACCTCCTTCATCACACCACGCCTCTTTAACAAGATCTGAGAAACCTCTCTCATTCAACCAGTAATTGTAAAAGCGAAATGGCTTGGGACCCCACGACCTTTCCCCAGCCATCAAGTAAACCGGATAATGATCCGATAAGATAGCTTCACCTCTACGCTGAATTATTCCCCCATCCACATGCAAACACCCTGGCGAAAGAAGGAATCTATCTAAGCGACTACATGCTCTGCCTCCCCTCCCAACCCAAGTGAAGTAACCCGCCTCCATCGGGAGATCAACTAGTCCTAACCGATCTATGAAACCCCTGAATTCCCTCATGGACCCAGAATCTGCGCTCTCCCCCACCCTCTCACCTTCCGACACCACCGCGTTGAAATCCCCATTGAAGCACCAAAACTCACCATTCCCAGTGTTACACTTCTGAGTGAGCAGATCCCAAAATGCAGCCCTATCATTTCTATTATTGGGCGCATGAACAGACACTACATTGACAACCCCCTGAATACCACTTATACTTCCCCTAATCCATATATAATTATGATCTTTATCAACAACATCAAAAGAGCAGAAATCACGATCCCACACCACCAGAATACCACCTGCATTCCCATTAGCCGATTGGAAACAAAATCCACAACCCCTCGACCCCCATAACCTATAGACCAGTCTCTCTTGTATCTCCCTCATCTTCGTTTCCTGAGCACAGAGGATAGTCGGCTTCTCTTTTCTACACAACCTCATAAGAGCAGAAATCACGATCCCAACACTCTTTTAATTAATTTCAATTAATCATACATCCCTTGACCAATTAATATCTTCTTTTAAATTGGACCCACAATCTAATTATTTAATATAAATATTAAAATTATACAATAATTTAATTTTACTAAATTATTAAAAATAATACACTTTTATTATGTTCCATTATAAAAATATATATATATATATTGAGTGGATGTCCACTATTGGAAGAAAATAATATATTTCCAATCAAACTCACGTGACATTTTTTAAAAAAATAAAAATCGCCACCACCTCAAGTGGCGATTACATAAAGAACTTAAAAAAAAATTGAAGTCACCACTTTTTTTGGTAAACATTTGACACTTATATGTCGATAAAAATGTGTGGGAGCCCAAACCACACAAATTAGAAAGGACGAAAAAGGCTTATATGTCGATAAAAATGTGTGGGCGCCAAAACCACACAAATTAGCACACAAATTAGAAAGGAGGAAAAAGGGAAGGGATAGGGCCACTTGAAGTGGCGACTACTTAAAAAATTATAAAAAAGATTAAGTAACCATTTCTTAAAGAAACAAAAGAAAAAATTTTAAAAAACAAAATATAAGAATAGCCACCTAATCCTGAACTAAAATAATTATAATATATAATTATCTACTCCCTCTGTCCCATTAAAAGTGACAACTTTCTCTTCTGCACAAAATTCAATGCAATTGTTAAATGCTTTATATCTCAAAATTGGTATAAAAAAAATTATGTAAAATGTATATTTTAAAACTATACAATTAGACGATTCTAACAAGACCACACTTGATTTTTTTCTCTTCTTGTATTAATACAATAAAATTGAGTCAAAGTTAAATAATGAACAGTGTCAAAAGTCAAAAGGGGCCACTTTTAATGGGACGGAGGGAGTAATTAATAACTAATATAATTAATTAATATAGTATATTTAACATAATTAACTAATTAATTACTCTATAGTAATTTATATAAATTAACTAAATATTTAAAATATAATTAATTTACGTTAGGTGGGTCCCTTTGTGTACTGTTGGCGTCTCTTTACTCATTTCCAGATCATTAACCCAATTCATTCCGCTGAATTCAATTGGTGAACCCCCCATACATTTAATTGACTCATCCCTCCACCAATCAAATTCAGCAGAATGAATTGGGTTAATGGTCTGAAAAAGGGTAAAGACATGCCAAAAAAAAAAAAAACGCTAGCGGTATGATTTAACAAAGTGATGTATGCCTTTTTAAAATTGCTATATGGGGTAATTGCCATGATAGTGCACGCAGGACCATTCCTTATAATATAGGAGCCACTGGAAAAATAAAATAATAGCCCCCGTTAGAAAATACATAATTAAAATATTAATAAAAGAAGGTAGGGAGAGTTGGAGATAAATAACCCATGCCAAGCGTTTGTAGGAGGAACATTTCAAGCATTTTTGTTGGATGCGACGACTGTAAGGTGAAGGCAAGGATTTTGGGAAAGGGCAGCAACTTCGATTTAGGGTTTTATGAAGGGATAAAGTCCAAAGGGAAGGCGGATGACGAGTGGCAGTGAATGCGAATGAAATGGGGCATAGATAATGCTATTCTGTCACTAATGTATGCTGAACAGAACTTTTTGGTGCAGGTTAATGTTTTGTTAAGCCCTGCAGTGGTATAGTTATGGATAGCTTTTGATGTTTTTGCTCCAGAAGACTCGTACATATGGCATTGCCATAGGAAAGAATGAAAGGGTGTAATTTTTGGTATAGTTTGAGTTTTTGAAACTTTCCTGGATATGGTGGTTTCAATATGTGATGCCATGTAATCATATAACAATTGAAAGTTCATGATATGATAATGATTATTTATAACGGTATATATTCATAACTATACCTTTGTTCTTATACATGTATACCACTGTGCCAACTGTAATTTGATACGTGAAGCATTAAAAAACAAATGGAATATGCCAACCATCAATTATTATACGAAACAAGTGTGTGAGTAATACCACATTTCATTTGGACATTATAAGAATTAACACGGCAATGAGAAGAACAAAATAATAAATTTTCCAATGCATCCCCCCCCCCCCCCCCCCCCCCACTTTCATTGTTGGCATGCAGCGGGCTCATTTCTTCCATCACCGAGCCAGTTGACATAGGCACACCTCGATTTGGAAGTGACCTACCTTCGCTCGGCACATCTACGGAATGCGTTTGCATGTCTTCGTGTGTAGGATATGGAGAATGCACAATAGGTAACCATTGGGCACTGATGGGTGTTACCCAATCAACAAATATGTGTTGGCCGTGATGACATCAGCTATCGTACAACCTCCCTTCATTCCCTTACGCATACTCTCGACAACTCAAATATCGGCCCTCTCGCTGCATGCACACTGTCGGAAACGAGGGAACACAAATCCATGGTATCTAGCGTTCGTTGATCTTTCATTCTTGTAGTTGGTATTTGAGACTTTGAGCCGCTATAATCCATGTAGTTGGGTTGAAGAAATATGAATGTGAATATGAGTGTATTTGTTTGAGGAAATGTGGGAAGGAAAACATAATGATGAGATGGGATGAGACATGACAAGACAATTATTGGGAAGAGGGAAAGTAAATAATCTTTTCAGAGATTGAGTGTACTTCTCAATAAAGATTGACATCTCTGCAAGAAGTGAAAGGTTGTAGTCCTCGCTGCATTATTTAAATGGAAATACTTACAGCACCAGTGCGTAGCCATGAATACCAATCACTAATTTTTCAAGAACCATTGTTCCGTGATTATTGTAAGATACCCTTCACTGAGTAAACACCACACATTTACAAAATAGCAACACTATTCTCTTTAGCAAAACAGTATCACCATTCAGCAAGCCGTGAGGTTTTAGTAGAGCGTTACTGCTAAAAAACCTCGACACCGCCCATTGGCAATCAAAATCCATGTCATGTCCACACTTTGCAAAACCAGCCCTGTAAACACTGGTTGTTTTGAGAACTAACACCATACTTTAACTTGTGATATACTAGACATCTGACTAACAACCACTAGATGTGATATTGTGCCTTATTATGTTCTTAACACATTCTATATAATTTTTTGTTCGATCATCTACTTCAATTGGCATCTGCTATTATCATTTGCTTTCGGATTTTTGTTCCACTCTCACAACAACATTGCACACTATGATATGAATTGAAACTCTATTATCAGGAAGAACTCCACTTCGCAAAACCAGCAGTGCACACAGGTAGTGTTAAAATTAAACACCATAGTTTTAGTTATGATGTACTGGATATCTAACCAACAGCCACTAGATGTGATATTGTGCCTGTTTTTAACACATTCTATATATTGTTGGTTCATCATCTACTTCAATTGCCATCTGCTATTATAATTTGCTTTCGAATTTTTGTTCCACTCACACAATAACATTGCACACTATGATATGAATTGAAACTCTACTATGAGTGTAATAACCCAAGAACTCATAAGCCCAATTACTCATTAACCTAGCCTAAGTACCGCCCAACTCAAAACCCATCTTCCCTATCTCTTTCAAGCTGGTGTCGTGACTTTGGGAAAGAAAGGGAGAAACGCAGATTGGGTTTTCAGGATGGGAGGCAGCCGGACGAAGGAAGGCAAAAGAGATCATTGTTGGAAGCTCATCGATTTAATCAGGCAAGGGAATTTATGTGTATTTTTGAATGTGTTGGGGATTTCCTTTTCTTCCTCCCCTTTTCTTTTTTCTCCATTATATTTCCCCTTCTTCGCCGGAACGAAGGGACAGCGGTACCGGTGGACGATTCGGAACGGAGGTCGAGAAACTTCCGCCATCGAAGGCGGTTGTGCCGCCCTCCGACGAGGGCGGCCGGACAGTGGCGGCGGTGGCTGGCTTTTCTTTCTTCTTTCTTCTCTTCTTGTTCTTCCTTCCCTCTCTTCTCTTTCTTGTTCTCCTACAGTGGTCTGGAATTTGGTAAATATGGGATTGATTTTGGGTGTTTGATATTTCTTTATAGATCGGTGATTGAGATTGGGTGTGTGATAAAAGAATATTATTTGATCATGGTGTTAATTCTTGGTGAGTTAAATATTTGAGTTGGAATGAAATTGTTGAATGTGTTGGTATTGATCGATTGTGCAAGTATTCCTTTAACATTATCTACACGTGTAGTTTGGAGATTTTAGAAGTGGTTTCGTTGTTTGAATTGTTTAGTTATTGAGCTTTTAAATTTGGAAGAATTCTGGCATTACTTGGGAACTAGTTTCTTGAGAAACCGTGGAATAAAGTTGGAAGACATGGTTCAGTGGGCATACTTTGGTAGTCCTTGAATGATGTCGAATAATTGGATTTACCGAAATGCGTTTCAGTGGATATGCATATCTATATAACGGTTTATTCAGATGTGTGCATAAAGATATAGAATGGGCAAATGAAGTGAATTGCCAAATGCTTATTCTTGTCCGTTAGTGCTTGCCTTGCTAATATATTAAACAAGGATTTGGATAATGCTTGAATACATGTAAATACTAAGCAAGGTTCTTTTTTTTATAATTAAAAGCCAAGTTCCCTATTTTTATAAGGTGCATAGAATGGAAAGCTCTTTTCCAAATGGATTTGGAAATCTTGTTCGAATGGCACATTTTAGAATCTGATTTATTATTCTGTCATGCAGTGGTGGGTATATCTGCTATGAAATTTTAATATCACCTACCTATATATGAACTATTTTATCTACATTGATTTTATTCGAGTTTGTCTTCACTTAGATGTGCAGATTACGGATTTAGGCTCTATACATATAATAGTATTGTCAATCTACATTATCTCCCTCTCTGGACATATTCTGTTTTAATGTAATATGCATAGTTTCACTAGAAATAAAGGATATGTGATATTTTATTTTAGAATGAATTGCCATGACATTGTAATCAAACACTACTATGGAAATATGTATCAGGAAGGGGTATTCTGACTATTGAGTAATATGGGTTTGATGGTATATATATTTATATACACATACAGTGGGATAATGTTTGGAGATTTATATGTATTTGGAAATTGTGGTCTTGGACTATTTTTAATTGAAAGCCAATGTCTACCTTTTCGAATGCATAGTGCGATCAACTAAATACTCAGCTATACACACAACATTATTTTACTGGAATCACTTCCTCTCTGCTAACATTAAATGTAGTAGTGTTTATTTCCTAATCTAAATCCGATGGTGTTGTACAGAGGTAGAGAATGGTTTCTTGTTTATATATTTTCCATGTGTATTAGATTAAGATAATTGGATATTGGAAAATGCAAACCTGGTATATGAATTTATATATGGGAATTGGTAAGCCAAGTTGGACTATGTTTATATGTTACATTTTCTTAATCAAATAAATATACTCATGACTAGATTAGTGAGCACTACAGCTTGGCACAATTAATGTTACCTACATTTTCTTATTTTAACCTTTTTCCATGGAGTTAATATTTTATTTTATATATAGTGTTAAATAAGTTAAAAGAAGAAGTTGATATTACTCTTCACAAAGAATGAGTCATGGCCTATTGAGATATACTTTGTATAGTGTTGAGTTATTTTGTACAGTTTAAATTGTGGAGTAGATTGTTAAAAATATACTCCTTGAAGTTACTATATGAGAGTGATTTAAATTATGTGCTGTGTTGAATTATTAAATATCTTGGGATAGTCTAGCTATTATCATTAACCGAGTTTGCGTTATGCATAATTAGAGGAAGTATTGGTTGTGATGTATGATACGACAATAGACTTGGGCCACAGAATAATGTTTGTAGCTATGAGATAAAAATATTGGGATCCAATATGTGAGTAGTATTGGCAAGTATATGAACTATGTGTCCATATGGATATGTCATATGTATTAGCATGTTATGGGATTGATGGATATGCATCCCAATGGGGTGATATGATGTTTATGATTTATCGGGCAGCCTTTACAGGTGTTGTTGAGTCCCGATGGCCCTTAGGGGTGTGATTATTGGCTGTGATGCCTGTTGGCCCTTCGGGGTGTGATTATTGGCTGTGATGCCTGTTGACCCTTCGGGGTGTATGATTTGGGCTGTGATGCCTGTGATCCCTGCGGGGATGGTGTATGTTACCCTGTAACGGGTTGGAGTTGATGATATCCTCACCCGTGGGTTCATACCGCCCGGGTTTTTGGGTTGCCGGCTAGGCATATTCATCTGCATTTGCATATAGGGTAGATAGGTGTATGCTAGGCCATGCATCATATGCATCACTTTATTTATCTGTTTCTTGTATGTTGTGGTTGAAACACCGGTATGGGACGGTGTGATGATTTATTTATTTACTCTATGTCTTTTATATGTTATGGTTGCAGTACTGGTAGGTGATGTTGTGATTACTCATTTATATGCTTTAATTCATTTCTATATTACTTATTTGCTTCCCCTTATTTTCCCCTGCACATAGTTCCCTTGCTCAGTACGTTGTACTGACTCCCTTTGTTTGTCTGTTTTGTAGATCTCCTTGAGGCGCTATAGCATGACATGGGATTTGGGGATTTTGAGAGATCACTTCAATAGGATGTTATATTCCATTCAGTTATGCACATGCGATATTTTGTTGCTATTACTTGACTGATATTGAACGACTTGCTAGTTGAGACTTGTAGCCCGAGATTTACATTATGTCGGCCTGTGGCCATTTTAGTCATTGTTTAGGTTGGTAACCTGGATACTTGTTGAGCTAATTCTGCTTCTTGTGGGTGTTTTGAGACTCACTATTGTGCTTATATGTCTATTTATCCTTAGCTTCCGCAACCGGTTTAATCAGATAATCATTATAGGATTGTACTCGGCCTTGTACTAGCTATTCTAAGTTAGCTGGCCACTAGCTTAGGGTGGTTTGTATGGCGGTAATGCCTGCGAAAATTAAGTTTTGAATTTTCGGGGCGTTACAGAGTGGTATCAGAGCCTGTGTGCTCTTTTATCTTATTAAAACTTGTGTAGACATAGGTGGTGAGCTGTGTGTGGGGTACATATAGCATAGAATTGTATTTTTATTATATCTGATTATTTCTGCGCACACCAGGTTAATTCACAGTTGGAGAACTGTGAGGGAACCATGGTACTCCAGTCATGATCCTTGTTATCTCACAGTCATTGAGGACTGTGAATGAATTTTGATCGGTTATTTAATTTTGTCGTTTATATATACTGCTTTGTATATGACTGGTGATTTTTGCTAACATTGTTTGTTGATGTTGTAATCTAAGTTAGCTGAATAGTTTGTAAAGGCCTCCTGGAAGCCTGGGCTATTCGAATGGCGATCCAAGCGGGATCAATCTGTTGAATGGTATACAGATGGATTTGACGTACCCTTGATAGTGAAATAGGGTACTGAGAAAGTCTCCCTACCGCGATAACCCACTTGGGTAATATAGATATTTTCAGTCGCATGCATGCGAAGGATGGAGGAAACCATTTCGAGTTTATACCAGTGAGGGTATAGTCGGATTTGGTTAGAAAGAATAATCATGTCAATTGGCATATAATTGACACTGGGTCAATCAAATATCATTAGATGGTTCGTCGAAGCGTTGAATGCCGGTCACGTGAGACAAGGCAATGTGACTGTTCTGCATGGCAAGATCGGTAACGTGAAGGGGATCGATATCACTGGGGCGAGTCCGAACTAGGGGACTTCCTAGTATGTCATTTTTATGTGATGGAAACGTTATGTTGATTGATAACGTTTTGACATGTGTGTGATTCTTGTATCGTAGTTGTTTCTTCTTGACTCTCTGGTTGAGAGATAAACCCGTTTCCCTGATATGGGAATTATTTATGTCGCATTTTGTGATAATGTTATTTTGTTTGATTCTGAAGCCTCATATTTATTTGTGACTCTGGAACTTCTACACGAGCATGAAGTGGGACCATTATTGCCCTACCAGATACCAGTGTCTCTGCTTTCAGGCGATAATTTTTTTTTTTTTTGTAGTAATTAATTGTGGCATTATACATTATTGGGCATTGAGGGTTGTGGGATAGATCTCGTGGTTTTGTCCTGATAGATTTTGCTGTGATATGAGGCACGAGTTTATTGACCTGTCATCGTGTTGTAATGGATTATGGTGTTCCACAAATCTCTTTAGAGCTGTTGGGGTAAATTTGTTCTTACCATTCTTGCTTATGTTGGCGCTTTTGTGCAATCTGAATCCATTCTTGCTTGGTAAGGGATACCTTGTTATCTATCTTGAGTATGTGATCTGAGAGTAGTCCTGTTGACTATCTCGAGTATCTCGGTTGTGTTTGTGTACGGGGATGTGCTCCCTGAAAGAATTCGTATTTTTCCAATTGTTTCGAAAGAATGATGCTACTACTTGAGCAAATACATTGAGTTTGACGTGAACCCATATCAATGAGTAATAACCTATCTTATATGTATCTACATTATGTTTCGTTCTACTATATTTCGAGGACGAAATAATCCTAAGGGGGATAGGATGTAATAACCCAAGAACTCATAAGCCCAATTACTCATTAACCTAGCCTAAGTACCGCCCAACTCAAAACCCATCTTCCCTATCTCTTTCAAGCTGGTGTCGTGACTTTGGGAAAGAAAGGGAGAAACGCAGATTTGGGTTTTCAGGATGGGAGGCAGCCGGACGAAGGAAGGCAAAAGAGATCATTGTTGGAAGCTCATCGATTTAATCAGGCAAGGGAATTTATGTGTATTTTTGAATGTGTTGGGAATTTCCTTTTCTTCCTCCCCTTTTCTTTTTTCTCCATTATATTTCCCCTTCTTCGCCGGAACGAAGGGACAGCGGTACCGGTGGACGATTCGGAACGGAGGTCGAGAAACTTCCGCCATCGAAGGCGGTTGTGCCGCCCTCCGACGAGGGCGGCCGGACAGTGGCGGCGGTGGCTGGCTTTTCTTTCTTCTTTCTTCTCTTCTTGTTCTTCCTTCCCTCTCTTCTCTTTCTTGTTCTCCTACAGTGGTCTGGAATTTGGTAAATATGGGATTGATTTTGGGTGTTTGATATTTCTTTATAGATCGGTGATTGAGATTGGGTGTGTGATAAAAGAATATTATTTGATCATGGTGTTAATTCTTGGTGAGTTAAATATTTGAGTTGGAATGAAATTGTTGAATGTGTTGGTATTGATCGATTGTGCAAGTATTCCTTTAACATTATCTACACGTGTAGTTTGGAGATTTTAGAAGTGGTTTCGTTGTTTGAATTGTTTAGTTATTGAGCTTTTAAATTTGGAAGAATTCTGGCATTACTTGGGAACTAGTTTCTTGAGAAACCGTGGAATAAAGTTGGAAGACATGGTTCAGTGGGCATAATTTGGTAGTCCTTGAATGATGTCGAATAATTGGATTTACCGAAATGCGTTTCAGTGGATATGCATATCTATATAACGGTTTATTCAGATGTGTGCATAAAGATATAGAATGGGCAAATGAAGTGAATTGCCAAATGCTTATTCTTGTCCGTTAGTGCTTGCCTTGCTAATATATTAAACAAGGATTTGGATAATGCTTGAATATATGTAAATACTAAGCAAGGTTCTTTTTTTTATAATTAAAAGCCAAGTTCCCTATTTTTATAAGGTGCATAGAATGGAAAGCTCTTTTCCAAATGGATTTGGAAATCTTGTTCGAATGGCACATTTTAGAATCTGATTTATTATTCTGTCATGCAGTGGTGGGTATATCTGCTATGAAATTTTAATATCACCTACCTATATATGAACTATTTTATCTACATTGATTTTATTCGAGTTTGTCTTCACTTAGATGTGCAGATTACGGATTTAGGCTCTATACATATAATAGTATTGTCAATCTACATTATCTCCCTCTCTGGACATATTCTGTTTTAATGTAATATGCATAGTTTCACTAGAAATAAAGGATATGTGATATTTTATTTTAGAATGAATTGCCATGACATTGTAATCAAACACTACTATGGAAATATGTATCAGGAAGGGGTATTCTGACTATTGAGTAATATGGGTTTGATGGTATATATATTTATATACACATACAGTGGGATAATGTTTGGAGATTTATATGTATTTGGAAATTGTGGTCTTGGACTATTTTTAATTGAAAGCCAATGTCTACCTTTTCGAATGCATAGTGCGATCAACTAAATACTCAGCTATACACACAACATTATTTTACTGGAATCACTTCCTCTCTGCTAACATTAAATGTAGTAGTGTTTATTTCCTAATCTAAATCCGATGGTGTTGTACAGAGGTAGAGAATGGTTTCTTGTTTATATATTTTCCATGTGTATTAGATTAAGATAATTGGATATTGGAAAATGCAAACCTGGTATATGAATTTATATATGGGAATTGGTAAGCCAAGTTGGACTATGTTTATATGTTACATTTTCTTAATCAAATAAATATACTCATGACTAGATTAGTGAGCACTACAGCTTGGCACAATTAATGTTACCTACATTTTCTTATTTTAACCTTTTTCCATGGAGTTAATATTTTATTTTATATATAGTGTTAAATAAGTTAAAAGAAGAAGTTGATATTACTCTTCACAAAGAATGAGTCATGGCCTATTGAGATATACTTTGTATAGTGTTGAGTTATTTTGTACAGTTTAAATTGTGGAGTAGATTGTTAAAAATATACTCCTTGAAGTTACTATATGAGAGTGATTTAAATTATGTGCTGTGTTGAATTATTAAATATCTTGGGATAGTCTAGCTATTATCATTAACCGAGTTTGCGTTATGCATAATTAGAGGAAGTATTGGTTGTGATGTATGATACGACAATAGACTTGGGCCACAGAATAATGTTTGTAGCTATGAGATAAAAATATTGGGATCCAATATGTGAGTAGTATTGGCAAGTATATGAACTATGTGTCCATATGGATATGTCATATGTATTAGCATGTTATGGGATTGATGGATATGCATCCCAATGGGGTGATATGATGCTTATGATTTATCGGGCAGCCTTTACAGGTGTTGTTGAGTCCCGATGGCCCTTAGGGGTGTGATTATTGGCTGTGATGCCTGTTGGCCCTTCGGGGTGTGATTATTGGCTGTGATGCCTGTTGACCCTTCGGGGTGTATGATTTGGGCTGTGATGCCTGTGATCCCTGCGGGGATGGTGTATGTTACCCTGTAACGGGTTGGAGTTGATGATATCCTCACCCGTGGGTTCATACCGCCCGGGTTTTTGGGTTGCCGGCTAGGCATATTCATCTGCATTTGCATATAGGGTAGATAGGTGTATGCTAGGCCATGCATCATATGCATCACTTTATTTATCTGTTTCTTGTATGTTGTGGTTGAAACACCGGTATGGGATGGTGTGATGATTTATTTATTTACTCTATGTCTTTTATATGTTATGGTTGCAGTACTGGTAGGTGATGTTGTGATTACTCATTTATATGCTTTAATTAATTTCTATATTACTTATTTGCTTCCCCTTATTTTCCCCTGCACATAGTTCCCTTGCTCAGTACGTTGTACTGACTCCCTTTGTTTGTCTGTTTTGTAGATCTCCTTGAGGCGCTATAGCATGACATGGGATTTGGGGATTTTGAGAGATCACTTCAATAGGATGTTATATTCCATTCAGTTATGCACATGCGATATTTTGTTGCTATTACTTGACTGATATTGAACGACTTGCTAGTTGAGACTTGTAGCCCGAGATTTACATTATGTCGGCCTGTGGCCATTTTAGTCATTGTTTAGGTTGGTAACCTGGATACTTGTTGAGCTAATTCTGCTTCTTGTGGGTGTTTTGAGACTCACTATTGTGCTTATATGTCTATTTATCCTTAGCTTCCGCAACCGGTTTAATCAGATAATCATTATAGGATTGTACTCGGCCTTGTCCTAGCTATTCTAAGTTAGCTGGCCACTAGCTTAGGGTGGTTTGTATGGCGGTAATGCCTGCGAAAATTAAGTTTTGAATTTTCGGGGCGTTACAATGAGCAAGAACTCCACTTTGCAAAACCAGCAGTGCACACAAGTAGTGTTAACATTTAACATCGTAGTTTTAGTTATGATATACTGGACATCTGACCAACAACCACTAGATGTCATATTGTGCCTTCTTCTGTGTTCTTAACACATTCTATGCATTGTTGGGTTCATCATATACTTAAATTGCCATATGCTAGTATCATTTGCTTTCGAATTTTTGTTCCACTTACATCACAATGTTGCACACTATTATATGAATTGTAACTCTCCTATGAGGAAGAACTCCAATTCGCAAAACCAACAGTGCACACAGGTAGTGTTAACATTTAACACCATAGTTTTAGTTGTGATGTACCGGACATCTAACCAACAACCACTAGATGTGATATTGTGCGTTCTTCTGCGTTCTTAGCACATTCTATGCATTGTTGGGTTCATCATCTACTTCAATTGCCATATGCTATTATCATTTACTTTTGGATTTTTGTTCCACTCACACCACAACATTGCACACTATGATATGAATTGAAACTCTTCTATGAGGAAGAAATCCACTTTGCAAAATCAGCAGTGCACACAGGTTGTGATTTACTGGACATCTAAACACAAAATTATTGGGTTTATACATTAAGTGTGCGTGTTTAGTCTATGAATTTACTGTAACTGTTCAGCTCAAATATTAAATGCCTCCCAAATGAACAGAAAATACTACGTGCAACACCTTTACATAAAACATACTATCCATACATAAAATATTACATACGAAGCAAAATAAGCACCTATGTCTTCTACTATTCACATAACAACCGAATACCATTGTCCAACATCAGCAACACCAAGTCAGTTAGTTACCAACACTTGTCAAAATACAAATCCAACATCAATGTCCAGGGAGAGCAACAATATTTTCACCGGGGCGGGGGGGGGGGGGGGAGGCATCTTTCTTTTGAGCAATGGGTTAGTCATTTTTTTGAAAGGCAGTGGGTGGGGAACTCAATGGAGTCAGTTATAGTGATCCTGCTACTGTGATCAGCATATTTTCCAGCAGGGGGAGCAACAATATTTTCAGCGGGGGTTCATCTTCCTTTGGAGCAGTGGAGAGGTCATCCTTTTGAGTCGCGGGGTCACGAAACGCGGGATAATCGCTTCAGAAATTGGCTTGCCCATGTGTGAGAATCTTTCATAAAACCAGCCCTACGCGCAAAACACTATGACTGAGGTACATGGAACGAACGGTATACTATAAGTGTCTTACAATGCAAGGTTATTGCTTAGCTAACTGACAATGTTGTTTTCAACACGACATTGTGGTATACTTCATGTTAAGATCGTGTATGTAACACTTACCACCACTCCCACTGTGCAGGCATCTAGATAGACCTTTCTCTCGTTCACGTGTCGTCATATTAAATCAATGACAAAATCATATGATGCATTCCCCCAGCTATACTTCCTAATTTGGTGTAATTTGTCAACAAGGGCATGCAGCCTTGTCTTGCTGGAATAAACACCTTTCACTTTCGCAAAATGGTGAAAAGGTGTCCGCTTAATGGCCTTCATTTGTGCTTCTGTGATTCTGCCCTCCAAGGTTCTCATCGCTTCCTGAAGTATGCTTACGATGCACCTGGAAATTATGTTTGCCCCGCCAGTATCGTTCGCTTTTCTTTTACTTGATTTCCCCTACCTTTTGGCCCCATTTTTCTTTTCATGCCAAAGACATGAATTCATACTAATCTTCAAAACAAGTAATACAGAACTCGTTTATAAAAAAAATACTACTCGAGAGGTGTTAAATGCATAAGAAATCGATTAATTAACACAAATTTATTTAAAAGCTTGCACACTGTACACAACAACACTAGTTTCTTTCATTGTAACAGATATCTATTTCACACATGGCTGCAAAACCAATGTCTTCTTCCATCATCAATGGTATCTCAGAAAACCACCAACATTGCATCGATTTGAAATCAATAACTTATAATAAAATACGTTGGGGCCAATATGTATACACACAAACAAACAGATGTTTTATTCGTAGAGACTAAGCTGTAAACGCAACACATGAAATCAATGTTACTCTTATTCATCAATAGTTTTTGTAAGAGTCGTCATTGGTATAAGAATTTCAATTAAACATAATGCACAATAGCAGTAAATCCTAATCCACTAACTTAAGTTCTTTAAGAAATAACCACAAATCTAGTTGTTGATTCGGTGATCAGTGCAATCTCACAGATAAATTAATAAAATTCGAGCAACATTACAATCTCTGACATTTAAAAAAAAAACAATTCGCAAAACCCTCGCACAAAATGTAGAATCCGAGAATAAAAAGGCGTAACAAGCAAAAAAGCGATAAAACAATTAAACAACCCATTGAAGCCGCGAACTAACAGACAACCATTTGCCTTACCTATTTCCTGTCGATAGTCAGAGTTCACTACTTCTTCAAGCTCCAAAATGGAAAACCCTTCGAACCACAATGAAAATAGAAAAATGCAGCTTTCGAACTTAACTACAGGTGCACACTAATTTGTACCAGAAAACTATCGGGGTATTCGTCTCCACTCGAAACCGCCGCGTAGTGGGGAGTTAGAAGGGAGCTCCATTTCTTCACACTTGAAATGGTAAGGATAGTGGGGAAGGTGGAGGGAGATTAAGGGATGGAGAAAAAGGTCTCCAGGTTGACATGACCAGTGCCATAAAATGGAAGTTACCAATCTAACCTCCATGGTATTAATTAGCATAAATTCCTATCGGGGGCAGATTTGTCATTTCCCATTTTAATTTTAAAAAAGAAAAGACAAATTCAGGGAGAGGTATTAAACATAAAGTATTATAGTATATGGGTATTGAAGTGGGAGTATTTGGTGGCTGGGGTACTAAACTTACATTTTCTGAAGAAAGTATGTTTATATTAATAATTTTTCTTTTTGGTAATTTAAAATTGTAAAAGAAATCAAACTTATTTCAATTTTTAGAGAAATAAAAAAAATCAAATATTGGCTGTGGCTTTGGCATTCGACCCTTCATGAGAAGGTTTGTTTACTTCTCTGGCTCCTTGCTAATGGGGCCCTTCCTTGCAATATGTTACGCTTCCATAGACAGTTGATGGCTTCTCCCTTTTTGGTATCTGTGGAGATATTAAAGAGGATTGGCGTAATTGTTTCTTTTATTGTCCATGGACCACTCATGTTTGGAGACTTTGGTTGTGGTGATTCCTCCTAGCTTTCATTCTCTTGATGGGAATAATATTAGATTTTGGTTTGAAGGTATGTTGAGATGTTTTGGCACTAGCTTTATTGCTGCTCTTTAGATTATTTGGAAGGAGATGAATGATCTTATTTTCTCCAGCAAAATCACCCCTCTCCCTGGCCTTGTTCACAAAGTCTTATCTTTTAAAGATGGTTGGATAAAGCAGGGCCTCGGCTGCAGTGATCATATTTTCTCCAGCAAAATCACCCCTCTCCCTGGCCTTGTTCCCAGAGTCTTATCTTTCAAAGATGGGTTGGATAAAGTAGGGCCTCGGCTGTAGCCTGCTTGACCTCAAAGCCGCCTGGTTTGCTGGAATATGGTTTTGTGGCGGATTCTTTCGCTAAGATGGGTGGTGATGGAGAATTATTTTGCACGACTTGGGCTTTTCCTCTGGATGCCTTGAAGCCGCTCTTGACCTCGAATGCTGTTAGCAAGTGGTTGCCTCGTCGCTAACAGTTTTTTTTTTCTCTTTTCCTTTTTTTTAAAAATATTTTCTTTTCCTAGCCTATACATGTTATTCAGTCAAAAAAATTAATAGTTTTTCATATTGAAAGAGAAAAGATAAAATAATTTTGGGTCTCATTTTGAATAAGAAGCCACGTGCCATTGCATTTCCAGTCACCCCCTCAGGACGGGCCCTGAGTGCACCATCTTACAGTGATAACATTAACATAGCATGCATATGTAATGTTGGTCTCGTCTGATATTGTAATATTCTATGATATAATATGCTAAAATAGGGATAATTATATGAATATGTGATGTTAGGGGTAGAGACGTATGAAGCTTTTGAGGTGAAAACCTCGGTCAGTGCCCCCCGACAGCCTTTACACTATAATCTCTATAGGGCTGTTAAAAAGCTTGCCTAGTTTTTCCTACCGAAAGCGCACGGTATCAAGCTGCAATATTTATTTTAATTGTCGGGATCGTTCAAAAGAGAGTTACACGATAGAAGTGTTTTAATAGAATTATTAGCTTCAGAATCTGTCTCTACTCTTGATTTAAGAATGTTGTAATGATGATTACTAAAGAATACTACTGAAATGTAAATGCTTAAAGCTGTAAATGTAGTAAAGACAACAATTAAAATGATGTAGAACATTATGATCTTATTTATGTATTTGAGGTGTTACAGACCAAATCAAATGAAATAGGCATATGGTGAGATTATCGTACTTCATTGGATAAAACATAATGAAAGTTCATTGAGATAGAAAAATCCTTTACACAATTTAATCAATTCTTCATGTCTTCAATCACTTCCCAAGACAGGTACTTATGATTCAGTGTCATGACATTCTAAGCTCTGAAATCGTGGAATACTATCATCACAGAATGATCTGTCAGACTCCTTCTGTGATAATAGCTTTCAGAATTGTCAATTTTTTTCTTTCAGACTTAGATTAAGCCTTTGACAACTTGAGGTCACTTCTAAATCTTACTATATTCGTCTGAACTTGAAGTTGTTCTTTTTATTACTCTGATCAAACTGATCTTATGATCCTGTATTGGATGTCCTCTACAACAAATGAAAAAGCTAATATTTAAATCTATCATCCAATGTTTTCATAAGACTTATTTCTTCAGAGTAATTCCTGCAAGTATTCATAAGGAATAATAGCCTTGTAAGTATATCAAGATGAAATTGCTATTCAACTTCCTTGACTTATCCAGACTACTCAGATTTGTATAACTGATTTAGCTCAAGAAATCTCTGTAAACAGTTCCAAATATCCATGATTTGACTCAGGATTAGTAGACTGTAGTAGAAATATTTAATCTCCTACTCATAGCTATAGTGATAACTATAATACCATGAACCCTGGAAATTAATCTTCCTGATACTCTACTAATTTTTAGGACAAAAGATGGTTCTTGAAACATCTTTCCCTTTTAAACGACAGGTACTAAATGCCCAACTGAAGAACAAGTTTGTTCTTTATCAGTCCTGAGTAAATAATGATTGAGTAAACCTATATCATCATCTCTCTCAGCGTACCAGTGTAAAATAGTAATACGTGTTGCACATATGAATTGTAATTTTGTAATCATGAAGTAAGATTACTCATCATATACTGGGAAATATCCCAAAATATTATATGTATATGTAGTATTATATGTATAAAGAGACGTTGAGGGTTCTGAATCCTCTTAATCAAAATGCAAAGGGTGCTTCCAAAATATACATTGGAAACTAGACAGAATTAGGAGATAATTTTCCTAAGAAAAAGAATTTGAGAAATAACTCTGCAAAATAAGTGTCCAAAATAGCTCGCAGTAACTATTTTGGGTTTCAAACTATGAACATTCCAATTTTCCGCGCGCTATGTCTGTACAGCGTGGAGGGAGCTAATATTCAAAGAATGTTCTCCAGATTTTGTTTATACAAAGAACTGAATGCCTCGCGATAGTTTCTGTAAGAATGCGGCGAGGTACTCAATTCCTACTTATAGATAGTGGTTATATACATATAAGAAGTAAAAGTAAATGATTAATATCCTATAAAATGGATATCAAGTCTATTGCTGTTATAGATTGATCCTCTCGCTTTGTCAGATTGACATCGCGTGAGTATTTGAATAGCCTTTGTCATAATAGATCTATCTGGATATTTCCTCGCATCATCTTTTAGGATGAAGCGAGGGAATATCCTTATTCGAAGTAAATGATCAGAATTTATAACTGTCATAACTGCCTTCTGGAATTTCTGTTTAGAAAATTATGAACGTAGAATCTTTTGCATCCAGGTTCATGAACTCAAAATTATTGATTCTCAAAGATTATCAAGCGATGATTAACACTGCATGGGTCTCTAGGAACCTTTTAAAGTTCTGAACATTAAACCTTATGATTCTCATCTATAAACATAACATTGACAGATAATCGAGTAAATTCATAATTCTGCCAGATCATACCTAACTCGGTTACAACATCCAAATTTCTTACGTAATTAGAACGAAAAATTTGCACATTAAAGATGTGGAAGTGTTATGATCTTCGAAAATCGAATTCAAGATATGATGCAAAATTCAGATTTGAATGATGAAATTGAAGTTTATACTTTGCTGAAACAGAATTACGAAATAGAAATAGAAACCAGAAAGATAAGAAATTCACAATCTGATAACCGATCATTCTTCTTGTATCTCAAATAACAAAGAATTAAAAACGAATACACCTGGAAATCTGATTGCTATCAGAATAATGCAAAGATGAGCGAGCGAGTCGGAGTTTAGATGATGATCGTCATGGTGGATGAAAAAGCAATCCGAAAGCAACTCTCCTCCCAGGGTATCCTCTAGCTAATCTAACAACTAATCTTAAAGAAATCTACTGCGAGATTGAAATTCAGATCTACGAAAACAAATTACAAATCCGAAGAACATCAAAGTAAATTGCAGAGAAAATTAAATCCTAACCTACCTACTAAATTCTAAAAAATGGACTGGAGAGTAAAGTCGAGCTATTCTCTTCAATCTCCCGCCTGCTGAGCTGATTCCCCAAGGGTCTTATTTATAGATGGGTGTTGTAACTGCTTCTGCCTTGGATGATAACCGCTGGCATCAGAATAGCTCTCCTCTCGCTTTGTCCAGTTCCTTCAAAGCGAGAGTCAGAAATGTAATCATCTTTCTTGATGAGGCGAGGTCTCACAGTTTCTCTAAGGAATCTGCTTCTCGCCATAACGGATAAAGCTTCTGTCTTGCACAGACTTCCTTTCCTCGCGATGTCAATCATCATCGCGTGGACTTCAGCATCCGCACATTTTCCTTAAATCTTTTCCTGATTTAGGAAACAAGCCCTCGCACCATTCCTTTTCTTTCCTCGCTATGTCCTTTCCATTTCTTGCTGTTTTCCAGCTTAACTTCCTTCTGCATGACAAGGCGTGGATCAATTCAATAGAAACACTGCGTGTGAGACTTACAACGAAAACTCAGAATTTCAAGCCATTTTTCATGTATTTTCCAACTTCTTTGCAATCTTAATTCTTCTTCCATCTTTTCTAATCCTTTATGATCATTCATAAAAAATCAATGGAATTAAGAGCAAAAGATCATCATTAAGACACTAAATTGGACGCAAATGACAGTCACAAAAGGCTGTCATCAACGTAGAGTGATGGTTGTTGACCATAGAAGAAGCGACATGACGAATTGATGGCACTAATAATTTAATTTTTTTTAATCATAACACAATTTAGAAATAATCTGAGACTACAATTAACATAAAACAATTTTTAATGGATGCATCAAATAAATAGATAAGGGAAAAATATATGACATCTTCAATTGAACATATCCAATAATATCACATAATGCATAGAATCCATCACAAGCAGCATATCCAAATGCATAACTTAACTAAAAAATATTGCATCATGGTATTTAAATTGATCTTAACTTGAACTCATTCCTAAATATAATCTAATATTACATTTTATATCCATGTCATCATAGACATGCAAAGCCAATTCGATAGTCGTTTAAGGGTCTGTTCTGCACACGGAGCTGTAGCTGTAGCTGTAGGGACCTGGAGCTATAGGAAGTTGTAGCTGTTAGTTTTATTTAAGTGTTTGATACAACTAGCTGTAGCTGTCATAAAATTTATAAAATGACATAAATGGACATATATTTATGTAGACTATTGGAGAGTGAGTTGGTTATTGGGTTAAAATTATAATTGGACATAAATAAGCTTGCTAGCTTGTTTTGAATGCTACAAGAGGTAGCTTCTAAAAATAAGCTACCAAAAGCTAGTGTACAGAACGGAGCTACAATTTTAATATAAAATCAAAAGCTACCAAAAACTCCCAAAAGTTCTCAAAAGTTGCGTGCGGAACTAAGTATATTAATTATCTCTATTCACATAAATATGAAAGGAACTAACCCAAAAAATAAATTAATAAAAATTACTTATTGAAGCGCAACAATAATACACAAACTATCAAACACAATTGACCTATTAAGTGATATGGTGCTCTGACAACTTAAACAATTATTTCGGGCTTGAGCATTTGTATATTCAGAATTCTATTTTGGGACAGACAACTCTTCAATGCTCACTCAATCCTCTAGGGATTAGTTTTGGACGCAATGAAGCACGGGATACCCTGGAATTACCCAAAACACAATACTCCCTCTGTCCCATTATTTATGTCTCAAAACTTTTGGGCACGCTGTGTAATGACCTGAATTATTTAAATTAGACTGTTTAAATTATTTGGTGGTGGGTTTCATTGCACTCAAGTCCGGATGGGGTCCCTTTTGTGGCAATTGAGAGTGATGGGGCCTTTTTGCAATTATTTATCTATTGGGAGTTAAATGGGGTCTCTTTTATAATTTGGAAAAAATAGAAGAAGGAACGGGAAGAGGGAGACGACCGAGAGAGGGGAGAAGAAAGGGGAGGTTTTCAACTCACCCGAATCATCGTGTTTCTTAGCCGATTGATTAATCGGTTGTTGGTAAGTGATTCCTCTCGTCATCCTCTTCGCAATTATTTTTATTTCGTTTGAATTGGTTGTGATTTGGGGATGATTCTTCATTGGTAGGTTTTGGTTGTTTTGATTCGATTGAAGTCCGAATCGGGCGTTCCGGAGGTGGTTAATCGTTGGAAGACATCAAGGCAAGGGTCTTATGACTTAAATTACGTGTTTGGGGGGTATCCGGGGGTGTTTTTCCGGCGAACTCGCCGGAATCGCGTCTGTGCAGCAGACCAGTCGCGGACCGCGCGGTAATGGCGCGGTCCTGGGCAGTAGCGCGCCGCGGGAGCGCTGTTCTGGGCAATCCGGCGTTTTGTGCGTCGTTTTGTCCATTCTTGATGTTTTAGTGCCTAGTTTCGTACTCTGAATTGTGTTGGAATTTCCCCTAATTTAATTGTTGATCTTGAGGCAATTCGTTAGCTCGAGGGAGTTGTTAAATACCTTGTAGGAGTTGTTAAATCATGATATGTCATTTATTTCTCGTGTTTGACAAATTGTGATGTTGTGCCTTTGCTGTCATCACCATCCTCACATTTAGAAACACTTGTCCTCAAGTGGTAAGAAACTTGTAATGTTTCAAAGAATAAGTCCAATTAGTGGCTTCTGGGATTAAGATGTTCATGTAAGACTCCACTGGATCACTACCTTCTCTTTTCCAACTATCCCAAGCTCAACTCTTTCAACTGATTGATGCTTCATACCTGACTTTGAATTCACCAGATTTCATGGAAACATTAACAGAAGTGATTTGCACTTGTGTGAATTATTGTTCTGCTCCTTAGTTAGTCAGATTTCTCTTCTCACGCTCAATCCTGTCCAACTCATGTGCATATCTTGTATTCTGAAATACACTCTCTCTTTTTTTATATCAAGGGGTGGCCTTCCGTGGCTTTCAATAGCTCGGTTTCACATTATTAGGAGGAGTCGCATGCCCTGACATTGCAGATGAAACTTCAACTCCCCTGCCCTTGATTCTGCTCTTTTAAAGTTCTTCAACTTATAAATCAGAGGGGCAGCTGTGCCAGCTACTTATATCCACATTATTTTACCACGTCTGTTTCTAAAATTTCCCTTGCTCTCTTTTTTCTTTTTTTTTTTTACTCAATATGCACACTCATCTTCCAAGAGAGACTAGATTAGATCAATCCTCTTAACCTTGTGCAGTTATTATTTATAGTATGCAAATCACTAAGGTTAATATCATCACAAAACCTTCAAATTATTTATCCAGTAATGACATCAATCGATCTCAGAGCTTACAGCTAAGAACAATTTTCAAGAGCGGCTCATGCCTGCAGTGAAAATCTATAAAGTAGATGTCTCCACAGGAACCACTTTTTAAACTCATCTTCTATTCCTTTATCAGTTTATTAGCTTCCCTGAGTTTATTATTACTATCATTATTATTTAGCTTGAAATTCAATACTATGACACAACTTCATATTAAATCTATCCTAAGTTATATCAGAATTAACGGAAACAGGAAAGAAATAAAGAAAAAGAGACTGTAATTAAAAAGAAGAAGAAGGTTTCAGAGAACTCCCCTGTGATCTCAGGATGGTCCTGCATCATTGTCTGGATCTTTAGGTGGTATGGATGGAGATTTCTTTAGATCCGAGACTAGGTTGGCAAGAATGTCTACCAATCTCGTGCTGTTATACTGCTCCTGTCTCCTCAGTTCCATATCCCTTTCTCGTTCCTGTCTTCTCTCTTCAAGTTCTTCTCTTCTCAGCCTTTCAAATCTTTCCATATCTTCCCTTCTCATTCTTTCCTGTCTATCCCATTCTTCCTTCCTTATCTTCTCTTGCCTCTCCATCTCTTCTTTCCTGAGTTTCTCCTCAGTTTGAATCCGGACATGCTCAAGTTCAATCCTCTTCTGCTCCATTTCTCTCTGAACATGTTTGTCTTCTGACATAGTTTTCACTAGCATCTCCATGGACTGTGCAAAACTTTGGATTGAAGTACTCATATTCTGAGATTCATCCACAGATACTGTGTTCCTCATTGGCTGTCTCACAGGTTGAGATGGTGCAGAAGTGTTCTCAAACTCTTCATCTTCTGGAATAGGATTCAATGCAGGAGATGGAGTTACAGTCTTTGTCCTTTTTGTTGAGGTTTTTGACTGATATGATCTTGATTTTGAAGGAAGATAGACCCTTTTTGTCTTAGGAGATGGCACCTTTGATCCTGATCCTTCGGAAGTTTGTTCCTCTAAGTCTGGCATTTGGTAAATCAACTCTCCCCTTAAAGTGTCTTCTGGTAAGGGAATAGGAGGATCTATCTTTATGATCTCTGGTAAAAATGGTGTGATTGAGACTCATTGATTCTCACAAAGTCTTCTGATTAAATTCGGATAAGCCAATGCTGCATCTTCTCCAACTCTTGACTTAATAACATTGAGAACATGGTGTGCAGCACTGCATTTCCTTCCTGACCATAACAATGCAAATCCCTCGAAAGTTCCGGCTGAGGGTCCTTGAAAATTTGTAGTAGGTCTGAGCTTTGAGTAGTAGAAATCAAGTGTAGGCAAGTACTCAGGCTTCAAATTCTTCAATGGAATCTTATTCTGCTCAGTTCCTCTATGTGTTGAACAAAATCCCAATGCCATTTTTCTAGCATTAACAAGTTTATTTCCTTGAGTTTTCTTCCTCAGTAGGACTTCGGATTTGACTTCTGGCTGTTCTAACAAAGGTGCCTGAATCAGATCATTTAGAGTTTCTACAGTGACTTGCACTGTTTTCCCTCTAATCCATGTTGTTTCTGCCTCAACATCAAAGTTAGCATAGAACTCCCTGGTCAGTTCCACATAGCCACATTTGTTATTGTGTCTCATGAAAATGTCCCATTCATTGATCCTCCTCCAGTAGCTGATACACTTATGATCCAGCCACTTGGGATGAAATCCTTTGTCCGGAACAATCATTTTGGACATACCCAAGTAATTCTCCAATGCTTCCTTTCTTCCATTAAACTTAACCTTGATTTCTTCTTCTGTAAATTCAGTCCTCTTTTCAATGCTGTCAGGGATTGATAACCTCACCTTTGGACTATTCTTTCCCCAATAACTCGCAGGTAGCAATTCTGGGACATCTTTTCCGGGGGATGATCCTTCAGACGTATCTGATTCATTTCCCTCAGATTCTTGTGCTCCTTCTTGCTCATCCCCAGCATTCTCATTTTCTTGTTCTTCTGTTTGGCCTCCTTCTTGAGCAGGTTCCACATTTCTTTCATGAACTTGTTCTGAGTTTTGCTCATGGTCAGGCTCTGGATGTTCTTCTTGAACTCTATCAATGTCATCATGTTGTGAATTGCCTATACCTGAATCATAAATCAATGACGTGCTGGTATCTACCTTCTCAGTAACTTCAAGGCTATGCTGATTTAAGATCTCTGTGGGATCTTCCTGTACAGGTTCGTTTAGTAGAAGAGGAATAGTAGTAGATTCTGAATCTAGAAATCCTTGGACTCCAAAGTACTCTTCTACTCTCTTCTTCTGTTCTGCGGCCCATTCAGGATCATTCATCCTTACAATTGCTCTCTGAACTACTTCATCCCTGACTTGAGGTGGAAGGAGCCATTGATTCATTTGATTTTCAGCATTCGTCTGTGTTCTGAGATATTGACTGACAGTGTCTTCCATAAAATATTTTCTCTGCTGAGCTTCTTGAGTTTCATTTCTCTGCACTTCTTCTTCATAAGCTTGAATTGCTAATGGAGATGGTTCCATTACTTGGTCAGGATTTATTTGTCGTTGGATTTCCTCTAACTCTGACTCAAGTTTAGCTGCATATTCACTTGCTTGTTCTGCTGAGGTGCGTGCATTCCCTCCTTCTCTAGCCAATTTTCTGAACTTTTTAATCAGTCCTTCCAGAGAGTAAGTCATGTTCCCGACTGTAGTTCCATGCAAGTTCATATCTTCAAAAGTTTGTAAATCTTCCAGTGTCTGTTCCTGAAATATGTCTGCCACTGATTCCTCAATTTGATTTACAAATTCTTGCTCATCTGCAGCTTGTTCTGGTGGTATATCTTGTTCAGTATCTTCTCCTGAAAACCCTTGTAGATCAATCTGACTTTGAATAAGATCCCTGTTGACCTGAGCTTGTTGATCTTCATCTTGCCTTTCTCTATTATCTTTTTCAGTAATCTGAACCAGTTGGAGATCAGTGCTTGGTCTAGTTGATCCTTGTTCATCAGGTTGATGTTCTTCAATGCATGCTCTCCAGCCCTCTGGATCTATATCCCCCACTTCCAAATTAGCGTAAGGAGTGAGCTCCAACCTCTCTGTGTAGGGAACTATCCCTAGAGTTGGTTCGACTTTTTCTTCTTCAGAGCTGGTGTCAGGTACTACATACTTGGGCTTTCTAGCCTTCATCTTTATCCTGAACTTTTTAACTGGCTTTTCAGGTTCTTTTTCTTGTTGCTTTTCTTTCTCAGGAATGATTCCCAATTGTTCTACATTCTCAAGAGAAGATCCTTGCTGCTTAAATTCTTCAGGGTTGGTTTCCTTTTGCTCAGAAGGTAACCTTCCTCTCCTTTTGTAGGTAACAACTTCTTTCTTTTCTTGTGCTGATTGTAGAATCTCAACATCTTCATCCATCAAGTCTTTTGTCACATCCAGAATTTCTTTAGTTGTTAGCTCATCTTCATTTTTCCTCTTCTTCAGAATTCGGCTACTTCCTCAGGCCTGCCTGCCTCCACCTTCTTCCCAGTCCTTTTCTTAGCTAATGGTACTTCATCTGAAGTGCTCGAACTGAGATTGTGTGACTTCCTCTTTTTGGAGGATACTTTCTTTTTACCTTTCTTGTCTTGAGTTCTCATGAGTTCCTCCCATTCACGATCTGCCTTTCGTTTGTTTGCATAATAGCAATCCATACTCTCTTGCAGAATCGGATGGATTTCATCATTTCCCTCGTTCTTTTCTCCCAAAATAGTTGTAACCTCATCAACTACTCTCATCTTCTCAATTCTTTGCTCATCATCTGTGCTATCTTCATCTGAATCGTGCTTCTTAATATAGAAATTCTTGCCTAATCCCTTCAGCATGATATTCATTCCCTTTCTATTCAGATATTTCTCATTCCATTCATCCCAATCATCAATAATTACCTGCTGAATTCTTCCTTGTGTTTGATCAGTGTAAGGTCTGTGCTCCTTGTATGCATTTTCCCTGCACATAGCATCATACCTGACATACTTCTCGATGAATTCTTTCTTCCTCTCCTGGACATATCCATGAACTTCCTGTTGGAGAGTTAGAGGTAATCTCTTCATGATCTTATTGGGTCTATCTGTAATGAGTAGATCTGCATCTGCTGGTGTTATTGATGGAGCTGAAACTTTTCTGAAATTCGCTACAGGTTCCAGTCCTTCATTAACAACTGATTCTCTGAAAATATTCCTTACTATGTTTTGTGGTGTCTGTTTTGCATCTGATCTCTGCTTTCTGTTTTTGCCTGATCTCTCAGCTTCTCTCTTCTCTGCATCCTTAATCCATGCTTGCTGTTCTGGCATCAATTCAGCAAACTCCTCCAAAGGAAATTCCTCATTAGGTTTCCTTACCAACCCTGGTTTAAGAATCCTTTTCCTTAGATCATCCCCTTTTGACCATTTATTCATATACCTGATCCAGCTATTTCTAGCTTCTTGAATAATTCTAAGGACATCTTTCCATACCGCCTGACCCTGTTTAGCTTTCTTGAAATAAGGCTCGAGATCATGCCTTAAATTGATGCGAGCATCAATAATCTTATCTAAGGCCAGATTTGTTAAGAAATTCTGTTCAATGGGTCCCTTCTTGTTCAGGAATGTTGGAGGCATGTATGCAGGGAGTGCCTGCTGAGCATCATAGACTCTAGCATTCCGGATTTCATTAAGTTTGCAGCAATATTTGGTGAGTCGCTTAACATATTTTGGTAGTGGTTGGGGATCAAAGTAATCCAGCTCCAGCCCTGTCTGATCTTTCGGATTGATAATTCTGTAGCAATCCTGATTCCACTCAGCCATGCACTTCCTTTCCCTTTCCAAAATTCTTTCCAGTCTGATTTCATTAGGCCAGTGCCTATCATTGATCAGAATTATCATTTGATCATCCCAAAATCTATTCATCTTATTCCAGAATGCTTCTTCTAAATCAATCCTCAATGATTCCTTTTCCTTTTCTGGTATATGTTGAAGCATAAATGGATTGATATAAAATTCTGGAGGTGAAATTTGCATTGCTGTCCATCCACCACTCCTCCGAATAGTTTCTACCATCTTAACCGTTCTCGTCTTTGCCAAGAATGATTTCTCTTTCTTGTTCGATTCTAAATTTCGAGCTTGAAGTTCTTCATAGGTCATCTTATGAATCCTTAAGAAACAAGAACAACTGGTAAATTAGTGTCACCATACTCACATTTAGAGCTTGACTCTAAATGTGCAAATGATAGAAAAGAAACATAATACCAGATTTTCTTTTTATATTCATCATTCTATTCATGACATCACCATACTCACATTTAGAGATTTGCTCTAAATGTGAAGATTTCAATGCTAACTGAGTCTAATTTAATCAGAAAATAGCAGGAAATTCGAATTCAAAACATCATTAGTCAAAAGCAAAACATCTAGTTTGTCAGAAAATATGGAACTACAAAGCATGGTGTTTCTTATGACATTCAACCTATCAATTACAGATGAGGAGGTGTCTCTGCCTCAATTCCAAATCTTTGAAACAGATTACAATGCTCAGAAACTAAGCACCTCATACAGTAAATTGACACAACTCCATAAGTATTCCTTGAGGGACCATGATTGTTATTATAATAGCTCCTAAGGTCACAGAGTCTCTTCTTGGGTTGTCCTTGAAAAGGTGAGATGAATTCCTCATAACTGGATAACCACCCTCTGACTTGAAGTCGAAGATCCTTGAGTCTTCGTCTATTCTTGCACAGAGGAGCGAAGAGCCAAATTCCCTTCTCTTGCTCTTCCCTTTCATCCTTACTTAAGAGCATAAGAGCTTTTACATAGATGGATGGGGGGTGATTATCAGTAATTGCAGGTTTCAAGAGTTCAAACGCTGCTTGTTCATTCTTGTCTTTGACGAATAAACGCAGTGCCTCATGTAACTGGTACATCCAATTTCCTGCATTTTTGCAGGTTTCAAGGAAAATGCTTTGTGTCTCTTCAAAAGTTCCCCATCCCCATGCTGTAAAGTCTTCAAGAGAAGCCTTTTTCAAAACTAAAGGATGATGAGTAGCTTTTTCGAGCTCTTTGCAGACCAGTTTACAATTAAAGACAGTCTCAAGGTGGTCAAATGCAAATCTTGATAAAATATTTCCAAGAATCTCATAGGGAAGATCTGTGATCTGAGTTTCCCCCGATCCAGATTTCTCTAGTGAAGTCCTTGGTTGCTTTGATGAAGTTCCAATTTCATAGCTGAGTAAAGTTAAAAACAAAAGTAGAATTAACAACTAAAGAATGCAATTCATTAATGGAAAAGGGATGTACAGCTTTGAATCATCCACATAATTCTCTGTCCCAAGACAAAAACACAAAAGATACAAGCAAAGAAAATATCAATCACTTGATTTCTAGATTATTCTAATTCTAGTAGTTCTTCTTCATTCTGATCTTCTTCTGCATTGTTCCATTGCTCCCATTCAAATAATATGCCTAGTTCGCCACTTGCTCTTCTGTACTGCTTGACATAATCAAACAGTTCACAAGGAATACACTCCATCCTTTCATTAAAAGGTAATTGCTGTCGCTCTTGGATAGAGTGATTCTTACAAAAGCTCCTTTCCTCTTGATCAAGGAATGGGTTTGGGAACTTTTCACCATAAAGGAGCCAGTGGAGAACACTCATTTTTAAGAATAGAAGTTCAAAAGGATCTTGAGTTACAGATTTGATCAATTGAATTCCTTCCTCATCCAGCTGCGGATCTTGTTTGGAAAGCAGTAGAAAGGATCTTATGAAAGTGGTTGGTTTGTGTTTATCATCTAAACCAGGCTTAAGAATTTCATAAGCTTTTTCCTCATTTTTATCCTCGACAAAGGCTATCAATGCAGGCACAATATTAAACATATAGTTGCCTGCATCCTGGCATCTTTTAATGAATCTGACTTGGTTACTTGGATAAGCATCTCCTCTCCAAACAGCACAAGTTTCCAAATTAGCTCTCTTTAGAGCTAACGATGACCTGCTTGCTGAGAGAAATTGCTTAGAAGTTTCGGACGCTCTAAAAAGTGCCTTTATGCTTTCCATTCCTAGTCTTGACAGAATGTCTCCCAGTTACTCTATTGGTAAATCAAGTAATTGAGTTTCCAAGAGTTGAGGGTTTTCGACATTTCTGAAAAGAAAAGGAGAAAGAACACAGAATTCAAAGTTAAACTCAACATTTATGTAGCAATGAGATTAGATTTTATTATCAAAATCAGGCTACATTACATTGTGCAAAATATCTGATCTAGTGACAGTTTCAAAGTTAAAAATTAGAAGACATGTCACATACATCAATCTCTTTCTCCTTTGTCCAAAAGCTTATTCATTAATGCTATAATTATCAAAGTTCTCCCCTGCTGCCATCCTAAAGTCAGCTATGGCTCTTTTTGTGTCACAGCAGAGATAGCAGACCTGATCGGCTGTATAGTATGATGACTTATGGAAGGTTTCCTGATCACGAACTTCTACAACACAGAATTCCCTATTTTCCTGCCCTAAGAATGGATTTGGGACATATTCCCATTCTGAAACTAGGGTGAGAAGATTGTATCTAAATTCATAACTGTTTAATCTATCCCTTAAGATTGGACTAATTAAGCGAAGTCCAGCTTCTATCTCTTCCCTAGAACTTTTACTTAGGCAACATAAAGCTTTAAAATATTGGGACATCTTAAAGTTATCTTCTATTCCTTCATCCAGGATCTGAAATGCCTTAGATCCTTCCCCTTGTACAAACAATTCCAAGGCCTTGGGCAAATTCAGAATATGATTCTCAGCCTCTCTACAGGCATCTAGAAAATTGATTTTACCAGAGGATTCATTGGAAATTCTTTTAAAGGCTAGATCCTGTACATTAAATCTCCGAAGGACAATAGGATATTCTGAGGCTATCGTGAATGTTGAACAGATTTGTTTGCACTTGAGCAGATCTTCAAAGCTGCTCTGCCCTACTCGTGACAGAATCTCCCCAAGGACATCCAATAGAAGATCAGTCAGGTGTAAAGCAGAGGACTCAGAAGGCTGCTCCTCACTGTTATTTAATCGAATTTTAAAGAAGAAGAATCAGTTGAAGTTATACTCCAAGTTTTAAAATTAGGAAAAAACGACGGTGGATGAAAAACTTAAACCCTAGTATGAGTAAAGACATTATAATGCAGAATGTAACAACTTTAAACATCAGGAAGAAATGCGATGAAAAATGAACGGAGAGCTTACGGGTTGTTGCTCGCCATTAGGATTGTTCCTGAAGCTGAGTGTTACTGAAGAAGAGTTTCGCAAATAGGGGAAGAAGAAAAACTTCAAAGATGGCGGTTTCTTCTCGAGAGAGAATATGAAAGGATATGAAAATGATTTGAAAAGATAAGAAGGTTATAGGTCTTATATAAAACAATGGGCTGGCCTAGTTAAAGAATAAAAAGTAGGGTACTCAAGTACTCAGAGTGTATTCACTCATTCTAGACCTGCCACATCAGTGAGTCTGGTTATTGATTCAAAAATTGAGTTAAAGAACTCAAACAACATAAATTGGATAAAATTGGATTGGTTGAGAACAAAGCGGGGGGTAATCATTGAAAAGGATTAAGACTTCTAAATTTAATATTAAGTCTGATTAAATCTTCTTCACCAGATTCATCTTAACGCCTAACAAAAATCCACCCTTAGCTTATTTATTTACAGATTACTTATTCTTCCATCCCATTTCCTGATTTCCAGTTTCATCTCTTATTCATTTTTGAGTTGAGTAAAGAAACTGATCATACAAAATAGAAAAGTAGGAGAATTGTAATACATAAAATCCAAATGATCCAAAATACATCAAAATATCCCGAAATTACAAACATATATAATACTATAGAATTTCTAGCTCTAACTACTCAAGGGTCAATTTCCTCATCATCGGAGTCGGTCCACATGAACTCATCAGGAAACACTTCACCACAATACAGTCTAAACTGCCTCACCATGTCAAAGAATTGACATGGGATGCAGTCCATCCTGATGTGTGGTGGTAGTAAGACTCGAACCTGCAAGGTGTGATCCCTGCAGTAGCTCATCTCTGGTTGCCCTAGGAAAGGATTTGGAAGTTGAGGAATATGAGTGAACCAATGAAAAAGATAGATTTTAATGAAAACCACTTCTAAAACATCAGAAGCTACTGTTTGGACCAACTCTAATCCTTCTTCAATCCATTTATCCTCTTGTTTTGTTAATAGGAGCATCGTTCTGAGCAGAATAGTAGGTTCATGCCCATCATCTAGTCCTGGCTTGAGGATTTCATATGCCTTCTTCTCATATTTTTCCTCCACAAATGCCCTTAATGCAGGTTCAATGTTGAACATGAAGTTCCCTGCATTTTGACACTCCCGAATGAATCTTTTCTGGTTGTCCGGATAGACATCCTCTCTCCACCTCATACACGATTCCAAGTCCACTCTCTTGTATACAAGGTGGGTTTTGCTTGCCTGGTAAAATAATGGAGAGACTTCTGCTATCCTGAAGAGTTCTCTAACATTATCCTTTCTGATTCTTGATAGAATATCCCCCAACAACTCAGTGGGTAGATGGGATATTTGAGTCCCAATGCGTTGTGGATTCCTAGCATTTCTGTTTCCAGAAAATAATATAATGAGGAACACAGGGGCATAGTTTTATGATGGAACCAGAATACTCGAAATGGGAGTTTCATTCCTAATAAAGTTTCAAAGTCTCATATGGATAATGCATCAGTTACAAACTAAAAATTTCAGAAAAGATTCTCTGGATTAATGAGTGTAAAGAAACGGCTCTTAGTTATGAGGAATCTTAAATTATTAATGTTTCGTGTCCTACAACCATTCCCTAAAAAAAAATAGAAACATGAACCCTAGGTCTAGAAATGCCATCTGACAACAAATTTTCAAAATAGAACTAAGAATAAAAGAAAGAAAAGATGAACGAGATTGCTTACGGATTGTTCTCGGCCATGATCTTGCTTATGAGAATGGTTGAGAGTGATAAAAATGGTGTATGGCGATTTCTTCTCGAGTAAGAGAAGAAAAATCTGATAAAAATTTTTGAAATGACAAGTGAGAGGAATGACTGCAAGGACAGAGACGCCTATTTTTATCTAAGGACTGCAGGGGTCAAGATAGTAAATCTTGTCTCTGCAGGGAGTAATGATTAAGCCTAAAATAACCCTATTTCGAAGATTTTTATTTAAAAGGACAGATAAAAATCTAATGTAAAGGATAAGATCAATCAAGTTGTTTCCTTTTAACAAAAATGAAGCGAGGAGTAAATATATAGCAACACCAAAAGGGGTTAGTATTTAGATACAAATTAAGAGATTACATAATCGATCAGTTTGAATCTGAATCAGTTTCTAATTCTGACTCAGATTCAATTACATGCTCATTAAAATTTTCTCTTAATCTCCTAACTAAACTAGTAACCTCACAACACAAACAATCAATGTTTGTGGCACCATAGTTAAAGTGTGGAGGTTCCCTAACTAAGTCCCTACTATGTGGCGCTAAATAATCGCAGTACTCGCGATGTCCCTGTCCCTTAAAGGGATTAGGCTCCTCTTCGCTTTCATTGAATAGCTTGCTGATCTTCGCCTCCATCTTGCGGATGTGATCTTCATCTTTAAAGATTGATCCGAGAAGATAGAATCCCTCATCAATTTCCTCAAGGCTCTCCAAACTCAAAAGAATGAAGGCCTTGATAAATATTGAAGGGTGATGGTTGTCATCGACTCCAGGTTTAAGAACTTCAAAAGCGGCTTCCTTGAGACCTGTATTGCAGAATCTCAAGAGTGCAGGTTCTAGCTTCAGCATGAAATTTCCCGCCTCTCTGCATCTTCGAAGTATTCGGATGTAATGAGAGTCAAGTGTCCTCTCTGCAGTCATCCTCCTTTCCACATTTGCCCTCCTCCATACTATAGGCGCCATAGTTGCTTTGGCGAACTTTTTGCAGGTTGGGGCTAACCTGGCTACATCCTTCATCTCTTCCCTTCCCAACCTTGAGAGAATATCTCCCAAGATTTCTTCAGGAATGTCTAGAATGGATGTTCTAGCATTTGGAGCTGCTGCGGCCATTCTATCTTTTGAATATGGTTTTAGGATAATTTCTCAGGATGGAAATGTTTGAGATGAAAGAATAGGAGGATTCGACTAGATTTTATAGCAGAAAAACTAAATTCTGCCATAATTACTGGCGGTTGAAACGACGTGATGGTTAGTGTACGAGAAGAAGAAGAGTCTGAAAAGGGTATTTTGGTCTTTGAGAAGTTTGAAAATCTATCCGTTCAAAATTCCCAGATTCTCGCTCTGTCGATTCTCATTGCGTGGGTATATAAATCCTTTTCTCGCTTTGTTAATTACAAAGCGAGAAAACATTCTTGTACAATTCCCAGAGTAAAATAGTCTCGCTTTGTTTTTCAACAAAGCGTAGACACCAAACTCTTATTCCTTAACAAATTTTAAATTTTGACAGAATAAAAATTTGAACTGATCACCTCGCATCATAACCTTTACAAAGCGTGAGTAAGAGTAACTCATTTTTAACTCACGCTTTGACAAAATTACAGAAGCGTGGCCTCAGAATCCATTCATACTCCATTTTCCAAACACTTAATACTCAAAAACCTGTTTGAAGATTCATGTCTCTTCCTCCTTCATTCCATCACAGCTTCATTTCTCGGATTCCTGAAAATAAAGAATAAAAGAATTAGAGATGAAAAATAAGTCTAAAGAAAAAGGGAATACTACTCAGTTAACCTGGGTAGTATCCACCCCCCTATTTTTTTTTTTTTTTTAGAAAACAGAAAACTAAGGATTATCCAAATATTCAGTTTGGATATTTAGATCTTGTTGACCAATATATTCCTTCAGCCTGTGTCCATTCACAGTCTTTTCTCCTTCATTGAGCATAATTGTCACTGATCCATTGTCATGAACAGCTACAACAGGAAATGGTCCTGTCCACCGTGATCTGAGCTTACCTGGAAATAATTTCAAACGAGAATTATAAAGCAAAACCAATTGACCAACAGAAAATTCTTTATGTTTAATTTTTGAATCATGAATTTTCTTAGTTCGATCTTTATAAATCTTGCTGCTTTCATATGCTTCCAGTCTCATCTCTTCTAGTTTAGAAAGATCAAACTTCCTCTTATCTTGTCCTGATTGAAAATCCATGTTGAGCATTTTAATGGCCCAATATGCTCTATGTTCTAACTCAACTGGAAGATGACATGCTTTTCCAAAAACTAATCTGTAGGGAGACATTCCTATAGGAGTTTTAAAAGCAGTTCTGTAAGCCCATAAAGCATCATCTAACTTCTTTGACCAGTCTTTTCTTGTAATGTTCACAGAAGCTTGTAGAATGTGCTTGATTTCTTATTAGATACCTCCACCTGTCCACTTGTCTGAGGATGATATGGTGATCCAACTTTGTGATGAACGCCATACTGCTTTAGTAATTTCTCAAAGAGCTTATTCACAAAGTGAGATCCTCCATCAGATATAATGGCGCGAGGGGCTCCAAACCTGGTAAAAATATTCTTCTGTAGAAATTTAGTAACTTGTTTAGCTTCATTATTGGGCAAGGCTACTGCTTCTACCCATTTTGAAACATAATCAACAGCTACTAAAATATAATGATTACCAAAAGACGGGGGAAATGGTCCCATAAAATCAATTCCCCAGACATCAAATATCTCTACTTCTAAAATCCCCTTTTGAGGCATTTCTTCTCTCATTGAAATGTTTCCCAATCTTTGACATCTATCACACATCTTTATAAGTTTCTGGGAATCCAAAAAGATAGTTGGCCAGTAAAACCCACAATCTAGAACTTTTCTAGCAGTCCTAGCAGGACCATGATGGCCTCCTAAAGGGTTCTCATGACACTTTCTGACAATTTGGAAACCTTCTTTTTCATGAACACAGCGCCTAATAACCTGGTCTGAACAAAACTTGAATAAAAAGGGGTCATCCCAATAGTATTTCTGAATTTCTCTGAAAAACCTTGACTTCTGATGAGAGTCTTAAATTTTGGGACAATCTTGCAAGCTAGATAATTAGCAAAATCTGAAAACCAAGGACAATCAAATTGATGCAACTGCAGAGCATACAATTGTTCATCTGGGAATTTATCATTTACAACTTCCTCTTTCTCTGTTTTCTCCTCCAATCTAGAAAGGTGGTCTGCTACTCCATTATCTTTTCCTTTTCTATCCTTGATAATAATGTCAAATTCTTGTAGAAGTAGAACCCATCTTATCAGCCTCGGTTTAGCTTCTTGCTTTGAGAAAAGATATCGTAATGCAGAATGATCTGTGTAAACTATAGTTTGGGCTCCAATAAGATACTGTCTGAACTTATCAAAGGCAAAAACTACAGCATACATTTCCTTTTCTGTAGTAGTGTAGTTTATCTGGGCATCATTAAGAGTATGGCTAACATAATAGATAACATGATGTTTGCCTTCTTTGTGTTGCCCCAAAACTGCTCCTACTGCATTCTCACTTCCATCGCACATAAGCTCAAAAGGTAGACTCCAATCAGGAGACTGAACTATAGGTGCAGTGATTAATTTCTCCTTCAAAGTCTTAAAAGCTGCTAAGCAGTCTTCATCAAAGCTGAATGTCACATCCTTATGAAGAAGATTACACAAGGGTCTTGCTATCTTAGAAAAGTCCTTAATAAACCTTCTATAAAAACCAGCACCAAGAAAACTCCTTACTGCCTTAATTGTTTTAGGTGGTGGTAGATTTGCTATTACAGAAACCTTAGCCTTATCTACTTCTATTCCTGCTCTAGATACTTTGTGTCCCAGGACAATTCCTTCTTGAACCATAAAATGACACTTTTCCCAGTTAAGAACTAAGTTAGTGTCCTCACATCTCTGCAAAATTTTTGACAAATTTTTTAAAGAATCTTCAAAGTCAGTTCCATGAACAGTAAAATCATCCATAAACACTTCAATGCATTTTTCAATAAAATCAGAGAAAATACTCATCATGCATCTTTGAAATGTAGCAGGAGCATTACATAATCCAAAAGGCATTCTTCTATAAGCAAATGTTCCATATGGGCATGTAAAAGTTGTTTTCTCATGATCTTCACTAGCAATAACTATTTGATTATAACCTGAATAACCATCGAGAAAACTGTAAAATGGTTTACCTGACAATCTTTCTAACATTTGATCAATGAACGGTAAAGGAAAATGATCTTTTCTTGCGGCAGTGTTTAATTTTCTATAGTCAATGCAAACTCTCCAACCAGTTACTGGTCTTGTTGCTACTTCATCACCATGTTCATTTGTCACAATACAAATCCCACCCTTTTTGGGTACAACTTGCGTTGGACTTACCCATTTACTATCAGAGATAGGATAGATTATACCTGCATCAAGTAGCTTGATTACCTCCTTCTTGACAACTTCCTGCATTGGTGGGTTTAGCCTCCTTTGTGGTTGTCTGGAAGGTTTGTATTCATCCTCCATCAGAATCCTATGCATACAAATGTGTGGACTGATGCCTTTGATATCTGCTATAGTCCAAGCGATTGCCTGTATATGATTTTTAAGAGTACCTACTAGAGCTTGCTCTTGTTCTTCACTCAATTTGGATGAAATTATTACCGGAAGCTTCTTTTTATCTGCCAAGAAGGCATACTTAAGATGTTCTGGTAATACTTTAAGCTCAAGCTCAGGTGGGTTTTCTATTGATGGAGTTAATCTGCTTCGAGTTTGCACTTCCATGTTTAAATCAGATCCTTCCTCAAAAGGGTCTGTTTTATCAATGTCATCCTCAGATTGCTCTGAAGATGGCATATCCTCACTTTCTGATCCATCCTTGATTTCACCAGTCTCAGGATCAGCGAATCTAACCGCACACAAGTAAGCAAAAGTAGCATCTTTAGCATTTGTGAGTGGGGTGAGATTGTTCTCAGTTACATCAGTAGTAAAGAGATTATAGTAATCAAAAAGATTTCCCCCCTCCATAGTACTATCTTCTAATTCATTCCCCACTACATTGGTTTCAAAAGCGTTAAAAGGATATGTTGACATCTTCATCATGTCAAAAGTGACCTCCTGGTTATCAACATGAAGCTTCACTATGCCATTCTTTGCATCAATCATGGCTCCCGCAGTCACCAGAAAAGGCCTTCCCAATATGATAGGAATTCTGACATTTTCATCGATATCAAGAATGACAAAGTCAGCTGGAAAACAAAGGCCTCCTGTCTTTACTATAACATCTTCAATGATCCCTTCTGGTCTGGTGCTCGATTGATCAGCAAAGAAGAGGGTCATATTGACTGGCCTCATCTTTCCTAAATCCAAACGTCTCGCCATAGCCAGTGGCATTACATTGATGCTGCTTCCTAAGTCACAGAGTCCTCGCCCAGCTTCTTTACAGTTGATAATCAGAGGTAAAGTGAAACTCCCTGGATCTTCAAGCTTTGGAGGAATCCTCTGCTGAAGAACCAAGCTACAGTTTTGATTTAGGACCACCATGTGCTGCTCTCCTGCACTTCTTTTCCCTGAAATTAATTCTTTCAGAAACTTAGCGTAAGTGGGCATTTCAGCAATTAATTCAACCAAAGGGATTGATATTTCAATGGCCTTAATCTTTTCAAGAAATTTCTTAAATTTAATTTCTTGAAGATCATTTTTGAGTCTCCCAGGATATGGTATCCTGGGCATGTGCTCATCCAGTGAATCCTTTTTGTTACCTGTAGAGTTAGGATTATCATTACCTCCCTCTTTTTCCTTAGGAAAGGAATATCCTGAGACATTCTTTTCCAAACCCTTATCCTCAAGTATCTGTCTCTGTTCAGGGTGATCATCTTCTTCCATTGTTTGAACATCCTTGAACTTTTTCTGCTGCAGCAACCTATCTCTTTTCTTTTCAAATTCAGGATCAACAACCTCTTTTCCTCCCCTCAATGTAACTGCCTTACATTGTGGATTTGTTTTAGAAGAACTTGGTAATTTTCCTTTTTCTCTCTGCTGTAATAATTTGGCCATCTCTGTTACTGAATTCTCAACATTCTTGATTGAAGCCTGCAGTTGGTTATTCGTCTCTGTCTGCTTAACAATGAACTCCTTCAGAGCATTTTCCACCTTTAAAGAGTAAGTATTATCTTGAGCAACAGGATAAGGTTGTTGTGGAAAGTTCACCGGGACTGGTGCAAACTGTCCAAATGGCCTATTCTGTTGGTTCACCTGCTGGAAAGGTCTCTGTGGGTACATCTGTTGTTGTGGATAAAATGGTTGTGGAGGACGAAACTGCTGCTGATTTGGTTGTTGTGGGTTCAGAAGATGTGCATTTTGTGCGTTCTGAGTATTACCATAGCTCAGATTCGGGTGTTTGTTTTGGAATCCGGTGTAGTTGCAGCTCTCATCTTGCTTTGGGGCTTCCTGAATTTGTGGACACTGATCATTGTGATGTGGCCCTGAGCAAATTCCGCACTGATACACAGGTTCCATTGGAGCAGGTTGAAGGACCATTACTGGTTGCTGTTGTTGTTGATGCTGAGCCTGTTGATTTGCTTTCTGAGCCAACTGTAGATCAGCAATCTGCTTGGAGAGTGCTGCAAATTTCTCTTCATTTTTATCTGTATGGATGACAAGACTTTTTCTGGTAGGAGATGGTGGATCATCGTCCTGGAGGACTGCCCTGCTGGCTGTCATAGTATCTATTGTTGACCACGCTCTATCAAGTGGCATTTGAAGCAATTGTTCCCCTCCAGTGGCATTGATCATCATCTGCCAAGTGTGAGTTAGTCCGGTGAAGAAAATCTTCAATAACCTTCTTTCAGTTATACCATGTTGTGGGCATCTCTTGAGCATGTCGAAGAATCTATCCCGGGCATCCTTAAGAGATTCCCCTTTTCTCATCTTGAAACTAGAGATCTTGTCTACCCATTCGTCAACCTTGCTTTCAGGAAAATACTTGAGTAGGAAATTCCTGACTAATTCTGGCCATGTAGCCTTCTGTTGAGCATTTAATGAATCATACCATTCTTTAGCTGAGCCATCCAAAGAGAATGGAAACATAGCCAACTGAATGGTTTCCCTTGAAGCTCTTCCTTTCTTTACTGTCTTACTTAGTTCAACAAACTTCTTGAGATGTAAATGTGGATCTTCAGCACTCATTCCATAAAAAGCTCTAGAAGATGCTAGGTTCAATATACCAGGTGGTATATCAACCTCCTCATCCGTCCCAGCCAAATATTGATCGACATTAGGTTGCCATGGTTGATATTGCTCTTCTTGAGGGTTTGGAACAGGATTAGCAAAATTTGGTGGAAAATAGTGTTGATGAATAAATTGTGGTGCAGCAGCTCTTTGTGGTGCTTGAAAAGGTCCTCGAAGTGGAATGTTTTGCTGATTATCTGGTTGTCCATTTGGCAAGTTCCCAGGTCCGTCATTCTGTCCATTGTTAGCCATCCTTGTTATGGTTGACAGATTTCCTTCTGCAAGATCTCTCTGTCTCCTTCTTGCACTTGCTCTGATCAGCCTTGCTGTTCTCTCAAGTTCACAATTAAAAGGAAGCAAAGGTGGTCTTGAAGATCGAGTTTTTCTCTCGCTCATAAACTGTTGAGGCTTCTCTGTGAACAAAATGAAAGAATTTGTGAATTCGTTATAATAAAAAGTAAATAATTACAATTAAACCAAGAATATCTACAGTTCTAAAATTCATAACGCTACACCCTCCCCGGCAACGGCGCCATGAAGCTTTTGAGGTGAAAACCTCGGTCAGTGCCCCCCGACAGCCTTTACACTATAATCTCTATAGGGCTGTTAAAAAGCTTGCCTAGTTTTTCCTACCGAAAGCGCACGGTATCAAGCTGCAATATTTATTTTAATTGTCGGGATCGTTCAAAAGAGAGTTACACGATAGAAGTGTTTTAATAGAATTATTAGCTTCAGAATCTGTCTCTACTCTTGATTTAAGAATGTTGTAATGATGATTACTAAAGAATACTACTGAAATGTAAATGCTTAAAGCTGTAAATGTAGTAAAGACAACAATTAAAATGATGTAGAACATTATGATCTTATTTATGTATTTGAGGTGTTACAGACCAAATCAAATGAAATAGGCATATGGTGAGATTATCGTACTTCATTGGATAAAACATAATGAAAGTTCATTGAGATAGAAAAATCCTTTACACAATTTAATCAATTCTTCATGTCTTCAATCACTTCCCAAGACAGGTACTTATGATTCAGTGTCATGACATTCTAAGCTCTGAAATCGTGGAATACTATCATCACAGAATGATCTGTCAGACTCCTTCTGTGATAATAGCTTTCAGAATTGTCACTTAATCTTTTTCTTTCAGACTTAGATTAAGCCTTTGACAACTTGAGGTCACTTCTAAATCTTACTATATTCGTCTGAACTTGAAGTTGTTCTTTTTATTACTCTGATCAAACTGATCTTATGATCCTGTATTGGATGTCCTCTACAACAAATGAAAAAGCTAATATTTAAATCTATCATCCAATGTTTTCATAAGACTTATTTCTTCAGAGTAATTCCTGCAAGTATTCATAAGGAATAATAGCCTTGTAAGTATATCAAGATGAAATTGCTATTCAACTTCCTTGACTTATCCAGACTACTCAGATTTGTATAACTGATTTAGCTCAAGAAATCTCTGTAAACAGTTCCAAATATCCATGATTTGACTCAGGATTAGTAGACTGTAGTAGAAATATTTAATCTCCTACTCATAGCTATAGTGATAACTATAATACCATGAACCCTGGAAATTAATCTTCCTGATACTCTACTAATTTTTAGGACAAAAGATGGTTCTTGAAACATCTTTCCCTTTTAAACGACAGGTACTAAATGCCCAACTGAAGAACAAGTTTGTTCTTTATCAGTCCTGAGTAAATAATGATTGAGTAAACCTATATCATCATCTCTCTCAGCGTACCAGTGTAAAATAGTAATACGTGTTGCACATATGAATTGTAATTTTGTAATCATGAAGTAAGATTACTCATCATATACTGGGAAATATCCCAAAATATTATATGTATATGTAGTATTATATGTATAAAGAGACGTTGAGGGTTCTGAATCCTCTTAATCAAAATGCAAGGGTGCTTCCAAAATATACATTGGAAACTAGACAGAATTAGGAGATAATTTTCCTAAGAAAAAGAATTTGAGAAATAACTCTGCAAAATAAGTGTCCAAAATAGCTCGCAGTAACTATTTTGGGTTTCAAACTATGAACATTCCAATTTTCCGCGCGCTATGTCTGTACAGCGTGGAGGGAGCTAATATTCAAAGAATGTTCTCCTGATTTTGTTTATACAAAGAACTGAATGCCTCGCGATAGTTTCTGTAAGAATGCGGCGAGGTACTCAATTCCTACTTATAGATAGTGGTTATATACATATAAGAAGTAAAAGTAAATGATTAATATCCTATAAAATGGATATCAAGTCTATTGCTGTTATAGATTGATCCTCTCGCTTTGTCAGATTGACATCGCGTGAGTATTTGAATAGCCTTTGTCATAATAGATCTATCTGGATATTTCCTCGCATCATCTTTTAGGATGAAGCGAGGGAATATCCTTATTCGAAGTAAATGATCAGAATTTATAACTGTCATAACTGCCTTCTGGAATTTCTGTTTAGAAAATTATGAACGTAGAATCTTTTGCATCCAGGTTCATGAACTCAAAATTATTGATTCTCAAAGATTATCAAGCGATGATTAACACTGCATGGGTCTCTAGGAACCTTTTAAAGTTCTGAACATTAAACCTTATGATTCTCATCTATAAACATAACATTGACAGATAATCGAGTAAATTCATAATTCTGCCAGATTATACCTAACTCGGTTACAACATCCAAATTTCTTACGTAATTAGAACGAACAATTTGCACATTAAAGATGTGGAAGTGTTATGATCTTCGAAAATCGAATTCAAGATATGATGCAAAATTCAGATTTGAATGATGAAATTGAAGTTTATACTTTGCTGAAACAGAATTACGAAATAGAAATAGAAACCAGAAAGATAAGAAATTCACAATCTGATAACCGATCATTCTTCTTGTATCTCAAATAACAAAGAATTAAAAACGAATACACCTGGAAATCTGATTGCTATCAGAATAATGCAAAGATGAGCGAGCGAGTCGGAGTTTAGATGATGATCGTCATGGTGGATGAAAAAGCAATCCGAAAGCAACTCTCCTCCCAGGGTATCCTCTAGCTAATCTAACAACTAATCTTAAAGAAATCTACTGCGAGATTGAAATTCAGATCTACGAAAACAAATTACAAATCCGAAGAACATCAAAGTAAATTGCAGAGAAAATTAAATCCTAACCTACCTACTAAATTCTAAAAAATGGACTGGAGAGTAAAGTCGAGCTATTCTCTTCAATCTCCCGCCTGCTGAGCTGATTCCCCAAGGGTCTTATTTATAGATGGGTGTTGTAACTGCTTCTGCCTTGGATGATAACCGCTCGCATCAGAATAGCTCTCCTCTCGCTTTGTCCAGTTCCTTCAAAGCGAGAGTCAGAAATGTAATCATCTTTCTTGATGAGGCGAGGTCTCACAGTTTCTCTAAGGAATCTGCTTCTCGCCATAACGGATAAAGCTTCTGTCTTGCACAGACTTCCTTTCCTCGCGATGTCAATCATCATCGCGTGGACTTCAGCATCCGCACATTTTCCTTAAATCTTTTCCTGATTTAGGAAACAAGCCCTCGCACCATTCCTTTTCTTTCCTCGCTATGTCCTTTCCATTTCTTGCTGTTTTCCAGCTTAACTTCCTTCTGCATGACAAGGCGTGGATCAATTCAATAGAAACACTGCGTGTGAGACTTACAACGAAAACTCAGAATTTCAAGCCATTTTTCATGTATTTTCCAACTTCTTTGCAATCTTAATTCTTCTTCCATCTTTTCTAATCCTTTATGATCATTCATAAAAAATCAATGGAATTAAGAGCAAAAGATCATCATTAAGACACTAAATTGGACGCAAATGACAGTCACAAAAGGCTGTCATCAACGTAGAGTGATGGTTGTTGACCATAGAAGAAGCGACATGACGAATTGATGGCACTAATAATTTAATTTTTTTTAATCATAACACAATTTAGAAATAATCTGAGACTACAATTAACATAAAACAATTTTTAATGGATGCATCAAATAAATAGATAAGGGAAAAATATATGACATCTTCAATTGAACATATCCAATAATATCACATAATGCATAGAATCCATCACAAGCAGCATATCCAAATGCATAACTTAACTAAAAAATATTGCATCATGGTATTTAAATTGATCTTAACTTGAACTCATTCCTAAATATAATCTAATATTACATTTTATATCCATGTCATCATAGACATGCAAAGCCAATTCGATAGTCGTTTAAGGGTCTGTTCTGCACACGGAGCTGTAGCTGTAGCTGTAGGGACCTGGAGCTATAGGAAGCTGTAGCTGTTAGTTTTATTTAAGTGTTTGATACAACTAGCTGTAGCTGTCATAAAATTTATAAAATGACATAAATGGACATATATTTATGTAGACTATTGGAGAGTGAGTTGGTTATTGGGTTAAAATTATAATTGGACATAAATAAGCTTGCTAGCTTGTTTTGAATGCTACAAGAGGTAGCTTCTAAAAATAAGCTACCAAAAGCTAGTGTACAGAACGGAGCTACAATTTTAATATAAAATCAAAAGCTACCAAAAACTCCCAAAAGTTCTCAAAAGTTGCGTGCGGAACTAAGTATATTAATTATCTCTATTCACATAAATATGAAAGGAACTAACCCAAAAAATAAATTAATAAAAATTACTTATTGAAGCGCAACAATAATACACAAACTATCAAACACAATTGACCTATTAAGTGATATGGTGCTCTGACAACTTAAACAATTATTTCGGGCTTGAGCATTTGTATATTCAGAATTCTATTTTGGGACAGACAACTCTTCAATGCTCACTCAATCCTCTAGGGATTAGTTTTGGACGCAATGAAGCACGGGATACCCTGGAATTACCCAAAACACAATACTCCCTCTGTCCCATTATTTATGTCTCAAAACTTTTGGGCACGCTGTGTAATGACCTGAATTATTTAAATTAGACTGTTTAAATTATTTGGTGGTGGGTTTCATTGCACTCAAGTCCGGATGGGGTCCCTTTTGTGGCAATTGAGAGTGATGGGGCCTTTTTGCAATTATTTATCTATTGGGAGTTAAATGGGGTCTCTTTTATAATTTGGAAAAAATAGAAGAAGGAACGGGAAGAGGGAGACGACCGAGAGAGGGGAGAAGAAAGGGGAGGTTTTCAACTCACCCGAATCATCGTGTTTCTTAGCCGATTGATTAATCGGTTGTTGTAAGTGATTCCTCTCGTCATCCTCTTCGCAATTATTTTTATTTCGTTTGAATTGGTTGTGATTTGGGGATGATTCTTCATTGGTAGGTTTTGGTTGTTTTGATTCGATTGAAGTCCGAATCGGGCGTTCCGGAGGTGGTTAATCGTTGGAAGACATCAAGGCAAGGGTCTTATGACTTAAATTACGTGTTTGGGGGGTATCCGGGGGTGTTTTTCCGGCGAACTCGCCGGAATCGCGTCTGTGCAGCAGACCAGTCGCGGACCGCGCGGTAATGGCGCGGTCCTGGGCAGTAGCGCGCCGCGGGAGCGCTGTTCTGGGCAATCCGGCGTTTTGTGCGTCGTTTTGTCCATTCTTGATGTTTTAGTGCCTAGTTTCGTACTCTGAATTGTGTTGGAATTTCCCCTAATTTAATTGTTGATCTTGAGGCAATTCGTTAGCTCGAGGGAGTTGTTAAATACCTTGTAGGAGTTGTTAAATCATGATATGTCATTTATTTCTCGTGTTTGACAAATTGTGATGTTGTGCCTTAGCTTAGGGGGCAATGAGTAACTATCTAATGCGTTGGAAGCATGTGAACCTAGCATTAGGTGTGGAATCATTTGGCATGTTGCATATGCATGATATTGCATTGGAATTGACGGATATGGAACCTGATGGGTTGTTATGATGATGTCATTGATCGGGCAGCCTTCCTAGGTGTTGTTGAGTCCCGATGGCCCTGCAGGGTGGTTGATTGCTTGTGATGCCTGGATTATTGGCTGTTATGCCTGTGATATGATTGATCGGGCAGCCTTCATCGGTGTTGTTGAGTCCCGATGACCCTGCGGGGTTTATGTTATGGCTGTTATTGCCTGTGATGTTGGCTGTTATGCCTGTGATTTGGCTGTTATGCCTGGTTGATTTGGCTGTGATGTCTGTGATTAGCTGTTATGCCTGTGATTGGGCTGTGATGCATGTGGTCCCTATGGGGATGGTGTATGTTACCCTGTAACGGGTTGGAGTTGATGTTATCCTCACCCGTGGGTTCATACCGCCCGGGTTTTTAGGTGCCGGCTAGGCATGTTTATTGCATTTGCATATATGGTAGATAGGTGTATATTAGGCCATGCATCACGCCCATAAATTGTATGATTGTGGTTGAAGCACCGGTATGGGACGGTGTGATGATTAATTGCTTTCCTTTTATCCTGTTATGTTATTCATGCTTTTATTTATTATTATTATTATTATTATTATTATTATTATTATTATTATTATTATTATTATTATTATTATTATTATTATGATCTTATTATTATTATTATTATTATTATTATTATTTACTCTTGTTGCTCTGTTTTTCCCTTACTCCCCGAGCACGTAGCCTTGCTCAGTACGTTGTACTGACTCCCTTTACTTTTGTCTGTTTTATAGATCCTGCTGGAGGCGCTGGAGCATGATTGGGGTTTTGGGATGAGAGATCACATAGATAGGATTTACCTGTTCATTTTATCATGTTTAATTATGTGGTACTTTGTTGATTGCTTTTATTTGATACCTATTTGACTAGTTGAGGCCGGTGAGCCTAGGATTTATATTTTGTCGGCCTGTGGCCTTATGCGATTTACTGTTTTGGGCTGGTACCCTGTTTGAGATATTGACATACTGTTTATGTTGTTTTGTGAGGCTTGTAGCCCGGATGACTTATTGGTATTGTTATATGCTATGAGTGCGAGACCTTTTTATGTGCCTATGTGTTTTAATTTATTTATAGCTTCCGCATTAAATTGGATTAATCAGATGATCACTTTAGGTTTGCTCACCCTTGTATTAGCTGTTTTAAATTAGCTGACCACTAGTTTAGGATAGTTAGTACGGCGGTAATGCTTGCGAAAATCAGGTTTGAATTTTCAGGGCGTTACACGCTGTCCAATGCACTTGTTTAAAACTTAATATGTTAAAATGTACATATGTAAAAATTCTATAAAATATATATTCTAAAACTATGATTAGACGAATCTAACAAGACCGAACTTGACTATATTTTTTTCGTATATAATTACGATGACATTAGGTCAAAGTTGATCAATAAACAGTGTCAAAAGTCAAAGTGAGACACTTTGAGTGGGATGAAGGGAGTAATACACAAACTAAATAAAACTAAAAAATATTATATGCTCAAAATACTAGTAGTATAACATTAGGGGAAAAAAAGTAAACCCCCCCCCCCCCCCCAAACAAAAAAAAAATAATAATAGGGTAGAAATGAGATAATAAAAGTAAATTTATTTTGTGTTTGAGTTAGATTTATTTAGCTTGCTACTTGGGTTCGAGCTGAAATTATGGTCTATGAATCCTAGTTGAAACCCACGAGACAATTAAAGGGTCCTTTGATCGTTCACAAGCCCTATAAAAAATTATACATGTTTATGTCCATGCCTATTAAACGAGCATTTTCAACCCATCCTACATAGTACATAGTACTTCCTCTGTTCCCGGTAAGTTGTTCTGTTTGATTTTTTTGACACTGTTAATTATTTAATATTGACTCAATCTTATTGTAAGTATATATTTGAAAAAAATAGTCGAATTGGGTCTTGTTATAATCATATAATCATGTAGTTTTAGAATATATATTTTACATAATTTTTTATTGTACATATTTTGAGATTTTAACGGTTAAAAAGTACATTGAATTATATGTAGAATTCAAATAAGACAAGATAAATGAAACAAAGGGAGTAGTATTATTTTTGCAGGGGTAAAAATGCCAAAAATGTCCCTTTTCTTTTCGATTTTTTCGAATCCATCCTCTGCAAAATTTTTGCCCATATGGTCCCGTAGCTTTACTAATTAAATTTAATTTGGTAATTTTTGACTAATCTTAAAAAATTAGTCAAATTGACAAGCTAATCTTTTTTTTTTTGCCACATTGCAAAATATTTTACTTCAGCTGCCATAAAAATTGAATTGTTGAAATACTGTGCAATCCATGGTTTCCTCCAATGGAGTTGGCCAGATTTCTCAACTTCCGTCTTCATCCGTCCTTTCCCCCAATTTCTATTACGAAAATAGGGTGTGAACTTCGGATGCACAACGCTTGAAATGGGATCTGAGGATCGTTATTCAACGATTTCCTTAAAACAATATTGCCCACGTATCGGTGGCAGAATGCTTGTGTTTGTTGGATTTTTTGAATGAGTGAATTGGAATGAAGCATGGCACTTTATTTATTGAAAGAAGCAAAAGCCGGGTTGATCAGTCCCGCGATGCCTCAAGGCTTTTTCAGTCCGGCATTCGTGTCCGCAGGCCGCGCTTGCATACGAGCCAAGCTTGTTTGGAGCCGGATTTGCACCCCCTGCGCGCACATAGCCCATGGAGTATAACATTATTTATTTCTTCAACCTTCTATAAAGTGTAATCCCTTATAAAGAGGAAAATTTTTCATTCTCTATCCAATGTGGGATTCCCATTCACAACTTTTAATGGGCCAAAGGCCATTCATTTCCAACAATTTCCACAGCATATCATTCCCCATTCAAATTTAAAAATCCATTCCAAAAGTCCCCCAATCTTCAAATGGCTGCTTTGCGAACAATGTCTGACATCATGAACGCGTGCACGACGCATAATCTGGACCTCCAGCTCACATTTCGGGGCCCTTTTTCAAGGGTCCGGTTATATGCACACACATTTTTACTTCATACACACAAAAATATACTATGATAGGGGCACACCACAGACACACAATAAATTTTTACCCATTTTACCCTTTAACCCACAAAAGTAGAATTAGAGTCCGAGTCTTTATTTTCCAAACACACACAAATCGGGAAAGAGGTTTAGGTTTAGGGCACACAAAAAATTGGAAGAGGCGAGAAGAAGAGGCGGAAGAGAAGACCGAAACCTGTCAAAAAATGCCGAGGATGCGCGGAGGAAGGGCACGTGGTGGCGGCGGTCGTGGTGGCAATGTGTTTGATTTGAAGAATGTAATAGATTTGGTTTAGTTTTGAGAAGAATTGAATGGAGAAGGGTTCAGGGAACGTCCATGGAAATGCGGAAATATTGTTGGCCGTTCGTTTGATGTATTGGCCGACCATTGATGGCCGCCCAGGCCATCAAAGGAACGTCCAGCTTCGAACATTCCACTTTTTTTTTCTTAGATTACAGTGCTGGACGTTTGCGAAAGGTTCCATGAATCTTGTTAGTACATCTGCCAAGCATTGTTTGGGTTATGCAGAACTGTTTCTGTGTTGGTATGTAGTCTGTTATTGTTGTCATTGTTCTGATCCTTCTCTTACTTGTTCCAGAATTTGTAAACTCCTTAGTTTAAATGCTGCATAATTGTTATGATCTTTCTGTTTCTATCAATGTGGAATTATAAAACCTTCCAGCTTTGATGAGAATCTTGAATTAGTATTTGACATTTTCTTCCTTCACACGTCTGGTTGTGTAAAATTGTAAATGGTGTGTATGATTTTGTACATAAATCAAATTAAGTGCTTTGAAATATATTGCCCATTGCCATTGTTGAATGAAATCAATTGTGCGCCTGCGTCATCAAATTTTCAATTTTAAATTTATGTAGGTCGAAACAGATAAATATTGTGGGAACAGTCGGCCAAGAATTTGAATGAGAAACGACCAAAGCTGACCGGGCACTTTCAATAAAGAAAACAATTAAAGAGAATGATAAAGAAAAAAAATAAAAGAACGGCCAGCACTGGCCGTTAGGCTATAGAGAGGATCGGCCAGTGCTGGCCGATCCTCTCTATAGCCCAACGGCCAGTGCTGGCCGTTTACCCCATATTACTCCCTGCCAGTACTGGCCGTTCGGATGTGGAAAAGATCGGACATCATTGGCGTGGTTTTGAGTTTTGTTTGAACGAGGAAGAGACAGAGGGAGGAAAGAAAAAAAATTTGTGTGCCCTAATCTAATCCGAATGTGCCTTAATCCTGAGTCTTTTCATTAAGTATTTTGAGTAGGGGTATTTGAGATATTTTACCTATGATTTGTGTGCCCCAACCTATTTTAAGTGTATATAACCGAGGCCCTTTTTCAAAAACACGACCTGGAGCTTGGAAACCCAGAAGGACTGGTGAAGACGGAGGGAGTAATTAGGGTTTGGTTTGGGGGCCAAATTTTGTATCTTGATTCAATGCGGCTATGGAATGACAAAATTGGGATGGAGAAATCGATATTTGGGATTGATTGTTCATATGGTCTGTCGCGATTAGGCACGACCTTGACTGGGGCTGTTGGAAAGCTGAGTTGCTCGCATTTAAAGACAACAATCTTCACCAGTCTAAGGTACACAATGTGTTTAGGGAAGAAGGCAGACTTGGACACTAAGTTGTCTTCTTGTGGCACCAAAAAATGGATTAATATTACTAAGTATTCTAATTTTTTGGGGTTAGTTTTTTTTTTTTTTTTTGAGGACAATACATATTTATTCCATCACAAAGTCTGAATACAGTGTTTCTCTTGGTACACATTCAACACAAAAACTTTCGAACATAATGCCTACATCCAAAACATCCAAAAGCAAAATACCACTTTTGAAAACACTCTCTAATACATCACGCAGGACCAGCACCAATTCAAGGGATGACTCATAGGAGGAGCAAGACCTGTTACTTCCAAACTAGAATACTGCTGCTGATATTCTGATCACGGGATCTGCTACTGCTGGAACCAAGGACTGCTATGAAATCAAAGCCATTCATCTACCCCTCCAACATCTAGCTGACTTGAGCATACAAATATGAAGCACTAGGTTCGCCCTCCAGCCCCAATACGCACCTGTCCGAAAACCGATTCTCTACATTTACACATACAACAGACATCTCAAAATTTGGTTATCAAAGCTCATCTTTCCCAGAATCTATAACCATACTTCTGCACGTTCATTCCCTGTAGCTCCTCTTCTAGCCCAAAAATCAGCAAGAGCATTCCTTTCCCTAAAAACATGTTGCACCCTCACAACCCCACCACAACTAAAAACTGCTGCAACAGGAGGCAAGTACTTGTGAAGCCTCCATGGAACATTATCCATATCCCTAAGCCAATGACAACATTTTGCGAATCACTTTCAAATATTACCTTTGGAATTGGAAACCCATGATCCCGAAGGATTGCCTCACAAATTCTACTCACAGCTACAATTTCCGCCTCATTTGAATCCTTGATGCCTATGTTATCCAACAATATAAAGATAATATTACCACCATCATCTCTAATCACTCCCCCAATTCCAGCGGGACCCGGATTCCCCAGCAATGATCCATCCGGGTTGGCTTTCCACCAACCCTTGTCGGGTAGACTCCACTCTAATCCACCACGCTGCCACGAGATACCACGGCCAGTCGAGGTTGTCAGCCCTCCAGGGTAGGCACCATCCAGACAGCTCAAACTAACATTTCCATCTCCCAAATCCGCCCGCCACCACAATGTAATCCTCCACCGTAGCAACTCCTCTGCCATCCTTTTATCGAACACTTTCCTATTAAACACCACCTCATTTCGGAGCTTCCACACCGTCCAAAGTATTGATAATCCTGTCAAGAACCATGCTTTTCTACATCTCTGTTTCACTGTATAATTGAACCATCCTAACAGCAAATTTGTTGCATTCCTAGAATCACCAACTGAAATCAAACCAATTCACAGCTTTGTACCATAAGTCACTTACCTCACTACATTGACAAAATAAGTGGTCTGTCGTCTCCACTTCCTTTTCACAGAACAAACATACCACACTTGTGGATTGAATACATCCTCTCCTGAGTAACACATCTCTTACCGGAAGAGCATTATGGAAAACCTTCCACACCAACATTTTAACTTTCATAGGGCAGCGGACCTTCCATATCTTTCCCTAGAACCGACTCAATTCATTTGCATCATTTCCATCGGACCGCTTCCAACATGACCGAGCTGTGAAACGGCCATTACTCTCTTATTTCCAGCAAACCTTATCCATCAGGAACCTGTTCAGCCGAGATTGATTAAGTACCTGCATAAAATCACTCCATACCCCTACCTCCCAGTCATACAACCTTCGTCTCAATTCAATTTTCCACTCCCATACCACCCCATGCCACTCTCCTAACTCCCCAACCAACCCATCCTTGTTTGTCGCAAGTGCAAAGATCCTTGGAAACATCTCTCTTAATGTCAGCCCCCCATCAAGCCACCTATCCCTCCAAAACCTCGTCCTCCCCCCATCCCCAACCTGAACGACCAGACTACCCTCCAACCCCTCCTTGTCTAAACTATCCCACCCACTAAAAATTCTACCCCACATAGATCTTCCCATTTTCGCCTCAGGTACCAGCGCTGCAACATTACCATAATATTTCGCACAAATCACTTTTTTCCACAAGGTCTCTTCCCCCCCCCCCCAAACCGCCACCTCCATTTGTATAACAGTGGCCTACTGAAATCCTCCACATTCCTAATACTCAAGCCCCCATCCTCCCTCTGCAAACACACCGATTCCATTTAATCATATGCAACCGTCTCCTTCCTTCCCATTCATTCAAAAAAAACGTCTCTTAATCATTTCAAGTTTTTCAGCCACTGTTCTTGGAATTTTGAAGATTGACATAAAATATATCGGAAGACTATCCATGACCGACTTTATCAAACATAACCTCCCAGCTTGTGATAGCATCCTCCCCTCCAATCTCTTCTCCACCTTGTCAATCACTGGTTGCCATAATGCCACGCCATTCATCCGCCCCCCAACTGGGATCCCCAAGTATAACATCGGCCATTTTCCCAACCCACACCGAAGGACCCCTGCTGCTTCACTAATTAAATCTGGAGCACAATTGATTCCATAAATGCAGCTTTTCTTGAAATTGATCCTTAGCCCTGTCGTCAGTGTGAGGCATCTGAGTATACGTTTTAACACAATCACTTGTTGCAATTCCCCTTCACAAAAAATCACTGCATCGTCCGCATATTGAAGGTGAGAGACCACCACGCCGTTACACCCAGCCTCGAGTCCCCTGTACAGCCCTAACTCAGCCGCTCGACTCATCAGACAATTAAAAATCTCGGCTATCAAAACAAATAAATAGGGGGATAACGGGTCCCCTTGTCTCAACCTCTTTTCCATTTTAAAGAAACCTGTAGAAGCACCATTAATAAGGACTGACGCCTCTGCTGATTTCACACAGGTCATCATCCATCGAATCCATTTATCCTCAAAGCTCATAGCCCTTAGGACACTATCCAACCCCTCCCACGATACATTATCGTAAGCTTTTTTCGAAATCCAACTTCACTACAAAACCCCTTCGCCCTGAAAGTTGTGTCGATTGAATCACTTCGAATGCAACTAGTACCCCATCTAAAATCTGTCGACCTTTCACAAATGCCATTTGGGTCGACCCCACCAGCCCGCTCATCACTTCCTTCAACCTTCTTGCTAATACCTTAGCCACAATTTTGTAGACAATACCTATCAAGGATATTGGCCTGAAATCACCAAAGTCAAGAGGATTCTCTACTTTAGGAATTAAGGCTATGAATGACCTTCCTATGTCCCTTGGTAGAGAATCCCCCATTTCCAGCCCTTTAAATATTTCCAACAGGTCATCCTTCACCTCCTTCCAATATTTCTTAAAGAATTCAATGTTGAAACCATCCGGTCCCGGTGCCTTGTTCCCACCACAACTCCATATGGCTTCTCGAATTTCCTCCACTGTAAACCCGCGTATCAACCACATCCTGTCGGCCTCTTCCACCTTCGCCACCTTTAAATTCTCAATATGAAATAATTCCTCTTTAGATTTTGAAAACTTCGACCTGTAAAACCTGACCGCCCCCTCTTTAATGATCCTCGGTTCATCAACCATTGCTCCATCAATCTTACTCGCTCCAATGTGGTTTCTCCTTCTGTTGTATGCTGCCACAGCATGAAAGAACTTTGTATTCTGATCGCCTTCCTTTATCCACCGGATACACGATTTTTGATGCCACCTCTGCTCCTCAGCAAGCAATAGACACTTTAGCTCCCTTTTCTTCTTATACCACTCTCCTCTGACATTCTCATCCCCATACCCACCACTGAACTTCTCCTCTAACTCCACAATTTCAGAATTCAGCCGCTGAAGTTTAGACTCTATATCATTCGCTCCGTATCCGTCCCATTCCTTAATCTTCTTCCTCAACTCTTGAAGCCTATCCAACATGCTGCTGCATCTATACGATCTAGACCTTCCCCAGGCGTTTAGGACCACTTCAGAAAACCCTTTATTCTCCAACCAATAATTGTAAAAACGGAATGGTTTTGGCCCCCACGATCTTCCCCCCACCTCCAAATGAACCGGGTAATGATCGGACAACACCGTCTCACGTCTTTTTTGAGCAATATTCCCCTCTAAACACAACCAACCCGGCGACAGAATGAACCTATTAAGACGACTAGAAGCTCGACCACCCCTCCCCACCCAAGTGAAAAGCCCTCCTTCCAAAGGTAGATCTACCAAACTGCTAGCTCGTCGCAAAGCTGCAAAATAAATATTAGTCCTACGCCACAAAACACAATTAAAATGTAGTTATGGTGAGTAGGGTCGTCTCCCAAGGGATGCACACAAGGATTCAATAAATTGATTATTTATAAAATATATAGATATAAGGAGGGGGGATTTTTCAATATCAACTAATCCTAATAAAAAGAAATAAAAGTCAAGAACTAAGCTAAGAATGCAAAAGACAAATTTCTCAACTCCAATAATCAAGAAATCTAGCTTGGGTATGAATTTTCAATTGGGATATATGAATTGATCATCAACCATAAACAATGTTCATTCATTCAATGGATAAATTGGTTATAATTGCTCAACACGCGTTCACAATCAACTTTTCCATACTTTATCGTTAGCCAAGGTACGACCATTAGCTAATTCCCTAATTAAACGAGAACCCTAGGTACGACCATAGGATTTACAAGTTCAACAGCATTACAAACTAGAAAGCCCAATTCAATATAACAAAATTCCTACGAAGACATGTTCAATATTGATTCCAATTTCCCCTAGAGGGTTCTCCTCTAGTTTACTACTCCAATCGAATTTCAACACAATTACGGATGAAGAAACTCAATATAGCAATGAATTCCTAAACCAACATGTGGCCACAAATATTAACTCAAGAATTCTAACCTTGCAACATAGAGAAATTGGTAATACCCATAACAAAATGAACATTCAATTAAAACAAAATCGAGTTTCACAATTCCATATCCCAAAATTAATTCAATACCAAGCTAGACAAAATATCTACTCACACCCCATAATAATTCCAACAGAATATAAAAGATTTAACATCATCTACCAATCCCAAGTTTTAAACAGGAATTCACCCAAAATTCGGATTCAAAGAGCGCCTAGACTGCTACAGGTTGAACGCTGCTCTGCTGTCCTCTGGCTTGCTTGCTATTGCTGTCCAAAAGTCCCACAAATTCGCTGACCTTGGAGTGCAAAAACACTGCTGCTGTGCGGTGGATTCAAGGGATGGAGATTGGATGAAATCTTGAGAGAGTTGCTGGAAAGATGAAAGGAGAAATTGGAGTGCAAGTGTGTGAAGAATCTGGAAGAAGTCTGGTCTTGTCTCTCGCCCAAAATCTGTGTATGAAGTCTGGTATAAGGTCGCCCCTGTAGCAGCCACCTCCTTCCCAATTTATAGATCTCATCTTGATTAGCAATCTCTCCAAGCGTGCTCTCTCCACTCTCCTCCAAAACCGGGTCTTGATCGATCGTGCTTCTCCTCTTCAATCTGTTGAAACTTCTTTCTTGCTCTCTAATTAATAAAATTCAGATCCCCTTTGCTAAATAATGCACAAACTCTTCAAATCTTCAATTTAATACCCAATGATTTATTTGTAATTTGTGACACTTTTAGATGGGCTCCACAGCTGCGAACCGGACCTTAGGCGTGGGCACGCCTAACACCATAATATGTGCTGTCCAAGCATTGAAAATGCACATTCTCTACAAATTCACACATTTCACAAAATTAGTCAAATTCAATTAATTTTTTACCACAATCCACAAAAATATAGAGTTGAAATCGTACAAAATATCCATAAAATATAGCATATATCACAAACCCAACTGGTCAATAAAGTTTCTAAAATCTCTACTAGACCCAGCATCATCACTGCACCCCACCTTCTCACTCGACCCAACCACCGCATTGAAGTCTCCCATAAAACACCACAGTTCCCCATTGCCCGTGTCACACCTCTGAATAACCGAATCCCAGAAACTAGCTCTCTCTCTTCTATCATTTGGAGCATGAATGTCCACAATATTTATCACCTCCCTCAAACCGCTCAACCTGCCCTTAACCCAGAGTAGGTTATGCTCTTTTACCACCTCCTTGAACGACCCTCCACTGCTATCCCACACAACTAGAAGGCCCCCCGCATTCCCAACACTCGGCTGGAAACTAAACTCACAACTATTAGACCCCCAAACCCAGTTTTTCAGCCACCAACAAAGTTTCTTCCTCCTCGAAGCAGTCCACTAATTTAACCCCACTTTTCAGCCTCAATGTTGCAAATTGCAAAGATGCAAACTCATCCACCGACCTTCCCACCTTTTCCTTACCTTTCATTTGGCTATTCCTTTGGCAACCCAGACCCCTATTACCCGCCCTCCTCTTCTTGCGGATAGTAGCCTTTCGGCCTTTAAATACTTTAGCCAGTGCATCCTTAACCGCCTTCAACCTCTCTGCACCCAAAACCGCCACATCCTCTAACGGAATTTGGTCACCGTTACCTGCCCCATCCGAATCATTACTCGAGCAATCCAATTCCTCAGACCTTTTTCCTGAGCCCTCAATCTCTTCAATCTCCCGTCCTTCTATCACCATCATACGCTCGGTATTATTCCTTAAACTGCTCGTATTCTCAAAACCCCTATCCACCCCGGTATATGCCTCCTCTACCTCCATCGCCGTCCCCTCCACCGTCCCCATTACCGGCAACTTCTCCGGGGACGTTACCTTCCTCTCCTCCGCGTTCTCCTCTGCCATCACCACATCCTCACAGAAGTTAGCCACTATCCGCACCTTGGACACACACTCCCCTACTCGTATCATAATCTCCGATGGTATGTCTACCTCCGCTTTCAACGCCACCAAAATTTTGGCCCTGTCTAACCGCTTTTTTTCCATGGTTTCTCTGTGAACGTGAATCACCCTTTCCCAGCCAATAACGATCCTCTGCAAGTTCTCCTCACACCAGGCTGTATACGGTAACCCAAATATGTAGGTCCATACCAATTGTTTAGTTACCATGGACCCAGCGACCCACCGTCTTTTCCAGTTGATAAGCTTATGATCCCTCCGGTCCTTCAAGAAATTTTCCCGGCTCACATCTTCCTTAAACACCTCCACCACTGTTAAGCCCCCACCATACAAAACTTCTTCACAATCTTTGTATTCACTGAAGAGCCACTCTTGAAATTCCACTAACGTTTCAAGTTTCCATAATTCACCACTATAGCACTACGTAATTTGTCTACATCCCGTTGCACTACCTTCAGATTCACAGGATTCATCTCCCTCCCCTCAGTTGCTTTCCAAACCCTATTCCCCTTAATCACCTCTGCGTATGTTCTTTCATCCCTCCAGGCTTCATTGAGGACTCGTCCCCCTGGTTCTAGCCTACCTACCACCTTCCCTCCCATATTGTATGCTTCTGTCCCCCTACGTCCACTCTCCCCACTGTTTTCCCATTTTCTTTTCCTGCTAGGGACCGCCCATCCAGGCCTTAATTTCCTCCCCTGGAGCATTTTGCCATGCAAGCGGCTAATAACCCCACTTGCCTCCTTCCTACTTTGAAACCTAAAAAAGCCAAACTTGAATCCTTTCTCCGGCCACCTCCTATTAGGGATGAACCAATCCTTAACTTTGGCTATCTTATCTATATCCCGTAGCACCAAGCTGTTCCCAACCTCTACTGGAATATTTCCAACGTAGACTCCAATAAGGTTATTCCAAGTATGAGCAGTGTCCTCTTCAATCCCCTTACTCTCTCTAACCCCCGGTTGTCGTCCGCCATCCACCTTTCTCCATTTATCGACCGCCTTTCTCCAGTTATCGCCAGCAGAGCTCCGGCTGCTTTCCCCCCGAAATCCGCCTCGCCCGGTGTAGAGCATTTTTCGAGTTTGCTTAGGACTTAATCTTTTTGGGGTTAGTTAAAAAAGGATTAAATTGAATTTAATTAGCAAAGTGTTAAGGACCATATGGGCAAAAATTTTGTAGAGGATGTATTTGAAAAAATAGAAAAGAAAACAGACAGTTTTAGCTTTTTTCCTTTTTGCATGGATCTCCAATCTACCATGCAAAAATGAAGATTGCACCCTTCTAAGTTAGAAGGTGCTACAGTTCCGTCCATTTGGGTAGAAATGTTGTACTGTTCATCCTTGCCTCCTTCAGCTTTTAGTTACTACCTAAATGTAATTTAATATTTAATCATGTACAAATTGGAATTTATAATTTTTTGATTTCAATATTTATATATAGTTTATATTCTAACTTTCTATTTTCTTATAAATATTTTTTATTTAATTATTTTATGTATGTAAGTATGATAAAACTGATACAATATTATGGCAATTTTAGAATTTTATACTTCCTCCATTCTTTTATAAGTGAAACATTGAAGGTTTTATCACTGTTCATTGACATTTTTACTTGTATGCAATTTGAGTTATTGAGGATTAAAAATGTATATTGGACTTCGTGAAATGTGGGTCCGTGACATTTAAAAAGAACGAAGGAAGTATGATATAATGATTTTTTTTTTTTTTTTTTTTTTGGCGGAGCCTAAGGAGGCTGGAGAATATGATATATTGATAATGGTGATGAGTTGATAGTTTTAATTGATTTACTTACTAGTGTAACTAGATGATTGTGAAATATTTGAATTTTTTATTAATTTATTTATATGATGTAATGGTAATGAATGTAAAATTATTTAAAATAATAAGTTTAAAGTTTGAATTTTTAAGAAAAAGGAGAAATTATCCAACATTAATAGTAGAACCTAAATGTGGAAGTGTAATGGGATTTGAGGAGTAGTATTCCTTTTTTTTTTAATAATAATAATAATAATAATAATAATAATAATAATAATAATAATAATAAATAAATTAATTAATTAAAGGTATGAATATGATCTATGATGATGGATTGATGGGTTATTGAGTTTTATTGCAGCCCATAATTGCCGTTCTAACTAGTTATAAGCCCAAAAGAATCCAACCCAGTTTCTTACTTCAAGAACGGCATAACGCATTTAGGGTTCCAATTGTGGTAGTGTATCTCACTGTCAATCGACTCCCAAGTTTAGGCCTCTCCCTAAAATCTTGTCGATCCAACAATCCCTAGCTATGAATCGGAACATCTCTCCTTCAGATCTCGTTTTCTACCCGTTGGAATGCACCATTAGCCCTTTGCAGCTGTAAGTGAGAAGCTGTAGAGAAAATCGAGATGAGGTATCTTGGGTGCTATAAATGAAGTTTTGGTACGATATTTACTTGGAATTTACTCGTAATTTTGATTCCAAATTCGTTCACCAAAACGAAAAGTTTTTTTTTTTTAAAGAAAAAAAACAAAATTGTTGGATAAAGCAAAGTGATGAGAAAGTCGTATTATCCGAATTATTCTGTGGAAATTTTCATGGTCTTCAAAGTTCTCTGATTGCATTGGGCTACTCATTTACTGTAGTATTTAGTCTTGTTTTCAGTTTTGGATTGAAGAGCTTTGTTCACATTGATAAGTAATGTTTTTTGTGTTCTTTTTTTTTTTTTTTTTTTTTTTTTTTGGTTTTCCCATGGAATTCGCTTTATCTTGAATTATTGTGTTCAGTTGAGCAAAAAAAAAAAAGAATTATTGTGTTCATAGGATTTGAATATTGATTTGGAAGCTTGAAAATTTCAAAGCAGGACATTATATGATGTTTACTTCTTTTTATATCGAAATTAATATCAAATCTGAATTTAGAAAAACCGATCTCTAGTGACATTGATGCTGCAAATGCAAAACTTTATTCTCTTCAATATTTCCTTCTGGTCCCATCTTTTCATTTAACCGGCATCAGTATAGTTTTCCTTGAGTTTCAGTGGTTCTTAAAAAAGGGATTATTTTATAATGATAACTATTTTTCTTATTTCTTATTTTTTATTTTCTCTGTGTTCTTTGCTCGTTTTCTGTGTCATGTTTATGGTTTTACTACACTGCTATTTAATTGGCTGTGATATGTTTTGAAAAATGATCTGATTTATCTTTTCACAGATGGATTTTTGTTTGAAAATAAATGTCCCCTTTGTTTTAAACTAGGGGGTTGTATTGGTTATAGATTTTGTAAGAATTTTTTAGACTTTCAAAATCCAGGTGTATTCATATCAGATTTTTAAAACTTTTTAAAAGTCTAGTGGTATTCAATATGGATTTTAAAAAGTCTTTATAAATCTTGGTATATTCAATTAAGATTTTAAAATGTCAATAAAAATTTTGGGATATTAAAAAATCCAGAGACTTTACTATTATGTAGATTTTACTGGATTCTTTAATGAAAATATGAAGAAATTGACATCCAAAAATCTCTCATAAAAATAAGAGATTTCTAACAGATTTGATATCTCACAACATCGTTCGACTAGGAGAGCATTTTTTCACCTTGCGACCTGAGGTTACGTTCAACGGCAGAATATAGGCAGTGAGACTGACATACCACTCAAAGACACCATGTTTGTACTGATTTTCATCCTCCAAGATTTCGGTGTTGTGAGTAGTTTCGTTATTGGCTCATTAATTCGTTGGTTTTTCTTATTTCCTATGGACTAGATTCTATTTCTTGTATATGGAGTTTTCAAGTGCAATTGTGTTGGGAACTAGATTGTGTGTGCCTGTTTGAAAACTACAATGGCAGTGACTTATAATTGATTCAGTGGGTTTGAATGTATTGTCTAATTTTTAGTGATTTTATAATCATATTAGATCCCACTCAATTTTATATGAATAGATGTTTCCTACATGTCTGTTGGCACTTGACATACTAGTGAGATGTTAACTTCATGGACCCCTACATGCTACATGTGATAGTAGAGTATCCAGGTTCTCCTAGGAATGACCAATCCATCTTTAATGTAATTATTTCATTTTCTCATGTATTAGTGCTACTTTTATTTTCTGGTCTATTATATACTACGCCTACAAATTCGTTTTAGCAGTCACATGTCTGCCTGTTTATGCTTGCTCTTAATAATATAGGATTCAGCTCCATAATCCAAGAGTAGTTTTCAATTGGTCTATACAAAAGGTATCTATATTTATTCCAAACTGTTCTAAATTATATCTTTGCCATTTTTTTCAATTGCTGCATTTGTCTCGTTCTTCATTGTCTCTGTTGTTTTTAGTTCTTTGTGTTTGTTCCTCCATATTTTTTGAATTTACTAGAGGCAGCTGTTGAATATTGTTTTGCTTCTGGGAAACAAATGATAGGGCCTGGGATATTAGTTAAGTGTTGCTTAGTTGATGGTTGTTAAAAGATGTTGATAATTGATACATTTACAACTATTGCTTATTTGATGCATTTTGAGTTTGAGGGGTTCTATCCAGAGAAAACAGAAGTGTATCCTAAGAATTGTGAAAAATGGTGGGGTGAATTTTAAATCTATTATTAAATCCATCTATTGATCCAAACAATGGAATGAATTGCTGTTAATAATTTCAAAACGTTTCTCCTCAAAATTTTCTTGCTTAACCCAGTTTGGCTAGTCAAGAAGGCTGAAGGAAAAAAGACAAAGCATTTTTTATGTAGTATTTTATATAAATTAACTTTATGTGAGTCTGTGTCATTTCAATTCTGTGTGATTTTTTAAATGAGTTAGGTAACATCCTCTTAACTGGGAATTATTTTCATTCTTTTAATGGATAAATTTTCTCTTGATCAATCAGGGTCAAAGATCGACCCTTACTCCTTTAGTACTCCCTGATTGTTTGTGTTGTTTCATCAGCAATGAGCAATGAGCAACATCTTGTCTACTCTTTGTTGGCATGATTTTGAATGTTTTATGCAAATCATAATTTGTTCAACAGTTTTAAGAACTTTAGGATGTCATTTTGCATTTGATTTTGCCTTGTAGGAACCTTAAGCAAAGAATGTGAGCTTTTTACATCCATGACTTCTATTTAGGCTTAAGATTAAGAGCTTTTCTATTCTTATTTAAAACCTTGTAGGATGTCATTTTGCATTTGATTTTGTGGAAACCTATACAGGAAAGCTCTTATTTTTTTGTTCACTCATGTTTTCCATAATCCCCAATTTGTTTTTTGTGTAATGGTAATGTTACAAGTGTTAATGAATTTTGAGAATAACTTTTTGTTTTGGTATTTAGGGAAGACAATATTGTCATGCGAGATTCACAACAAGATGCAAAAAGGAAAGCATCCTACGAACAGTGGACTAAGGAACAAAGTGAGCTATTCTTAGAACTTTTGGTTGATGTTGCGGCTAGGGGATGGCGTGATCCTAGTGGTATTTTTACCAAAACAACAGTGGAAGAAAGAATACTCCCTATTCTTAATAAAAGACTTGGGTGTAATAAAATGTATAACAATTACGAGAGTCGTATCAAATGGTTTAAGAATCGTTGGTTGTCTTATTCAAACCTTTTGAGATATAGCTCTGGTTTTGGGTATGATCAAAATACTAAAAGGTTTACAACATCAGATGAAGTATGGGATGTTTACTTACAGGTAAGCTTCGTAAGCATCATGTTACAAGAAAATTAGTTATTCATTTTATTGTGAGCATATAATAAATTAATATTTTTGTTTCTTTATTCATGCTAGGCACACTCAAAGGATGCAAACTTGCGGTATGGGGAATTGCCTTATTACGAGGATTTGGCAAATGGTATTGCTGTTGGGAAAAGCTCCATTGGCTTAGATGGTGCGACTGATGCAATGACAGTAGAAGATGATGAACATAGAGATGCACATATAGAAGATATGAATTTTGATGAAGCAAAAGAGATATTTTTAGACGTATCTCAGAATGGTCCGACATTTGGTTCCCCACCACCTTAGAGTTCACTGAAGCATGCGAGGTCACTACTCAAAGAAGAAGTCAACCGAAAAGAAGAGTTGAGTATGAAACAAATGTTAGCTCTACAGAAAATATCCCTCAGAATGGTCTCGTGGAAAAGATTAAGAAACTAAATTTCTTAAAGAAAAGTGAAAGAGAAAAAGCTTATACAACATGGGATGTTATCAAAGAGGTCCCAAATCTAGATGAAGATATTCGTCTCAAGACACTTGACTTGCTTAACACCAAGTTAATGAGAGAGAGCTTCTTGAAGATGACTGTTGATGAAAGAGCTCGTTGATATTCGTCTCAAGACACTTGACTTGCTTAACACCAAGTCAATGAGAGATGGCTTTTTGAAGATGATTGTTGATGAAAGAGCTCGTTGGATAGCAATTTCATCAAAAGCACTATCATCTCATTTTGTAAGCTATCCAACGAGCTCTTTCATCAACAGTCATCTTCAAGAAGCTCTCTCTCATTGACTTGGTGTTAAGCAAGTCAAGTGTTTTGAGACGAATATCGACAAGCTCTTTCATCAACAGTCACCTTCAAGAAGTTCTCTCTCATTGACTTGTTGTTAAGCAAGTCAAGTGTCTTGAGACGAATATCTTCATCTAGATTTGGGACCTCTTTGATAGCATCCCGTGTTGTATAAGCTCTTTCTCTTTCTCTTTTCTTTAAGAAACTGTGGACTTCTTCAAAAGTGGTTGTTAGTTTCTTAATCTCTTTCACGAGACCATTCTGAGGGATATTTTTTATAGAGCCAACATTGTTTCATACTTAATTCTACTTCTTTTCGGTTGATTTCTTCTTTGAGTAGTGACCTCGTATGCTTCAGTGTTCACTCTGAAGGTGGTGGGGAACCAAATGCCAGACCATTCTGAGATACGTCTACAAATATCTCATTTCCTTCATCAAAATTCAAATCTCTATATGTGCATCTCTATGTTCATCATCTTCTAATGTCCTTGCAATAGCCGCACAATCTAAGCTAATGGAGCTTTTCCCAACAACAATACCATTTTCTACAGCGATTGCCAAATCCTCATAATCAGGACATTCCTCATACCACAAGTTTGCATCTTTTGAGTGTGCCTAGCATGAATAAAGAAACAAAAATATTAATTTATTATATGCTCACAATAAAATGAATATATAATTTTCTTGTAACATGATGCTTACGAAGCTTACCTATAAGTAAGCATCCCATGCTTCAGCTGATGCTGTAAACCTTTTAGTATTTTGATCATACCCAAAACCAGAGCTATATCTCGAAAGGTTTGAATAAGACAACCAACGATTCTTAAACTATGTGATACAGCTCTGATAATTGTTTTACATTTTATTACACCCAAGTCTTTTCTTAAGAATAGGGAGTTTCTTTCTTCCACGGTTGTTTTGGTAAAAATACCACTAGGATCACGCCATCCCCTAGCCGCAGCATCAACCATAAGTTCTAACAATAGGTCACTACGCAGAGCTGTAGTTGCGAGCTCCTGTAGGGAGTTGGAGCTGACGGAGCTGTGGGAGCTGTAGCTATCAGTTCTATTTAAGTGTTCGGTACAACTAGCTGTAGATGTAAAAAAATGTATGAAATGACATAAAATGACAAATATTTATGTAGACTATTGGGTAGTAGGTTGGTTATTGGGTTAAAATTGTAATTGGACATAAATAAGCTTGCTAGCTTGTTTTTAACGCTACAAGAAGTAGTTTCTAAAAAGATGCTTCGAAAAACTCCCAAAAGCTTGCAAAAGCTAGTGTATAGAACATGTCTTTTGTTTTGAAATAAAAGCTAAAGCTCCCAAAAGCTGCGTGCAGAACAGACTCTTAGTCCATTGTTCTTAGGATGCTTTCCTTTTTGCATCATGTTGTGAATCCCTCGTGACGATATTGTCTTCCCTAAATACCAAAACAAAAATTTATTCTCAAAATTCATTAACACTTGTAACATTACCATTACACAAAAAACGAATTGGGGATTATGGAAACATGAGTGAGCAGAAAAATTAAGAGCTTTTCTAAGCATCACTCACAACAGAAAAAGCTCTGAATAGACTTAAGGTTTTAATCTGTATAGGTTTCCACAAAATCAAATGCAAAATGACATCCTACAAGGTTTTAAGACTTAAGGTTTTAAATATGGATAGGAAAGCTCTTAATCTTAAGCCTAAATAGAAGTCATGGATGTAAAAAGCTCACATCCTTTGCTTAAGGTTCCTACAAGGCAAAATCAAATGCAAAATGACATCCTAAAGTTCTTAAAACTGTTGAACAAATTATGATTTGCATAAAACATTCAAAATCATGCCAACACAGAGGAGACAAGATGTTGCTCATTGCTGATGAAACAACATAAACAATCAGGGAGTACTGAAGGAGTAAGGGTCGATCTTTAACCCTGATTGATCAAGAGAAATTTATCCATTAAAAGAATAAAAATAATTCCCAATTAAGAGGATGTTACCTAACTCATTTAAAAAATCACACAGAATTGAAATGACACAGACTGACATAAAGTTAATTTATATAAAATACTACATAAAAAATGCTTTGCTTTTTTTCCTTCAGCCTTCTTGACTAGCCAAATTGGGTTAAGCCAAGAAAATTTTGAGAAACTTTTTGAAATTATTAACAGCAAATCATTCCATTGTTTGGATAAATAGATGGATTTAATAATATTTAAAATTCACCCCACCAATTTTCACAATTTTTTTTTGAGGGGAAAGAGAAATTTTCTTATACCCAAAACAAACCATCCGAACATACTAATACAAACAGCTTGCGACTATGGTCCAGAGAAACCAATTACATAATACTACTACCAACCCTTCAACAAAAGCAAGAATCTAACATCAACACATTATCACCAAAAAGGTAGTAACAAACACTGAGTTCAACCCACTATCTAACATCAAAACCAGTTAACCAAATAGCAAAAACAGGACCCCCAATCCCAGCTTCTTTTTTCACCAATTTTCACAATTATTAGGATACACTTCTGTATTCTCTTGGTAGAACCTCTCAAACTCAAAATGCATCAAATAATGAGTCATCACTTTTAACAAAGAAACAATACTTGTAAATGTATCAATTATCAATATTTTTTAACAATCACCAACCAAGCAGCACTTTACTAATATCCCAGGCCCCATCATTTGTTTCCTCGAAGCAAAACAATATTCAATAGCTGCCTCTAGTAAATTCAAAAAATATGGAGGAACAAACACAAAGAACTAAAAACAACAGAGACAATGAAGAATGAAACAAATGCAACAATTGATAAAAATGGCAAAGATATAATTTAGAACAGTTTGGAATAAATATAGATACCTTTTGTATATAATTCAGACCAATTGAAAACTACTCTTGGATTATGGAGCTGAATGCTATGTTATTAAGAGCAAGCATAAACAGGCAGGCATTTGACTGCTAAAATGAATTTATAGGCATATTATATAATGGATCAGAAAATAAAAGTAGCACTAATACATGAAAAAATGAAATAAATACATTAAAGATGGATTGGTCATTCCTAGGAGAACCTGGATACTATACTATCACATATAGCATGTAGGGATCCATGAAGTTAACATCTAGTATGCCAAGTGCCAACAGACATGTAGGAAACATCTATTCATATAAAATTGAGTGGGATCTAATATGATTATAAAATCACTTAAATTAGTCAATACGTTCAAACCCACTGAATCAATTATAAGTCACTGCAATTGTAGTTTTCAAACAGGCACACACAATCTAGTGCCCAACACAATTGCGCTTGAAAACTCCATATACAATAAATAGCATCTAGTCCCATAGAAAATAAGAAAAGCCAACGAATTAATGATCCAATAACGAAGCTACTCACAACACCGAAATCTTGGAGGATGAAAATCAATACAACCCTGGTGTCTTTGAGCGGTATGTCTCACTGCCTATATTTTGCCATTGAACGAAACCTCAGGTCGCAAGGTGAAAAAATGCTCTCCTACTCGAACGATGTTGTGAGATATCAAATCTATTAGAAATCTCTTATTTTTATGAGAGATTTTAGGGATGCCAATTTCTTCCTATTTTCCTTAAAGAATCCAGTAAAATCTACATAATAGTAAAGTCTATGGATTTTTTAATATCCCAAAATTTTTATTGACATTTTAAAATTTTAATTGAATACACCAATATTTATAAAAAAAATTCAAAATCCATATTGAATACCACTAGACTTTTAAAGACTTTAAAAAATCTGAAATAAATACACCTGGATTTTGAAAGTATAAAGATATCTTACAAAATCTATAACCAATACACCCCCTAAAATTAGATTTTAGAGTTTAGTGGTGAAGTTTAGAATTTGATTATTAGAATGAAGAGTATTTATTATTTATAGTAATTTATAAATTTCAAAAGCTGAACGTTAGCATATAACAAATGCATTATTATTTTTTTTTTCATTGATTTAATGTGATATGGTAAGTTTCGTGATTAATACTACATCCATGTCGATCGGTATAATTATTAAGGATTATTTTTTGGCACTATTTACTGTTTAACTTTGATTCAAATTTTTATCATAGTTATGTAAGAAAAAAATATAGTTAAGTGGGATCTCTTTATGTTCGTTTAATCTTGTAGTTTTAGAATATCAAAAAAAATTTATAATTTTTTCTTGTACGGAAGTGAAGTTAACAGTTAAAAATGTGTATCGGCATGCATGTCGGAGGGGAATATAACAATTAGAATTTGATGGAAAAAATATTTGATTATTTCCTATAAAATGAGAATGAGACAAAAATATTGGGACTGACATAAAACGAAAGTAATACATAAATAATAGGATGGAAAAGTATTATTTATTTAATTAAAAAAATTTAAAATAGGTCATTAGAAGGAGATAATTTCCACATTTGGGCCATCACATGGAGGGCACGTGGAGAGTGTATGGAGAGTGATATACACGCGGCCCGTTATGGAGCTGACTTGGTCAATTTGGCCCAAAAACGAGCCCAAAATCCTATTTGTGGCCCAAAATTGGATATTCAATATATCGTGGCCCAAAAACGAATTAGACTCCTTCTCGTAGCCTAAAAAAATTATTAACTCTTTTGTATATTTGTAGGTGGTTGTGACATTGATTGTAGGGAGAATGAAATGGGAGAAGTTATGGTACAATCAAGACATTTGTCTTGATGTACTGCGGCTTTTCCCGACCGTTGATTCACATTGTGAATGTGAATATATTAACTTAAAGGGTAAAAATGTAATTTTGTCATATTACTCCGAAATATAGTTAGTACATTTCAGCGACAATTTTATACTTTTCAGCGATTTGTTAATATTTCAGCGACGGACATAATATTTTCAGCGCGACTTCTGTGTATTTCAGCGATGAATTGTAGTATATTTCAGCGACGCAATATATTATATTTCAGCGACATGGTATAGTATTTTTCAGCGACTTTATAATGTTCATTTCAGCGGTTTCATATATGTTGAAACTCCAATTATATGGTTTAACATATTTCAGCGACGAGCTGTATGTATTTCAGCGACATGATGTGTGTATTTCAGTGACGGACTATGTGTATTTCAGAAATCGACATGCCACCGTATTTTCAGCGATAACACCCTACGTGTATTTCAGCGACTTGACCGTTATACATTTTTTGAAGAACTTTACCCTATTACATTTTGGACCGTTGGATTTTAAATGAACGATGGGGATTGATGCCTTGATGCACTGCGGATCTTCTTGATTGCACCGCAACCAATCCCGAATGAAATTGATAATAAATTAAATTGGTAATTTTAATTAAACCAAAATCCAACGTACTCTATAAATTAAACCCACCATTCCTTAATGAAATCAGGAGCCATCACCGAAACCCTGCTTCGATCGTTTATTACTCCAACAAATCCACAACACAGTCATGAAGTTCCTTTTTGTATTCCTCATTACCCTCACTGCCTGCTTTTCAGGTAATTAATCACACTCACCGATCGAAACAGTCTTATCCATTTTTCTGATTTTCCTACACTCAAAATCCATCTGGGCTAGTTAACTTCGAAATCATTATTATTTCATGCTTTGCTTGCCCCATATGATAATACTTATTACACATAAATATTAATGAGAACTTCAATTAATAGCATCACAGTAACAATTCTCGGCCAACTAATTGTTTCAGTTGATTGTCTTACCCATATACTATTATCTCTCTTTCTTTGTTTTCGTATTGTAAGGAATATCGGAGGCGAAAAAGCCACTTCCATATTGCGACATGTCGAGTGATTGCGTGCCTGTCTGTGGGCCTCCAGAAAGGTGTCCCTTCTGCGCATGCCTAAATGGTGTTTGTGTCCACGGCTGTTATCCACCGCCGCCCGGCCGCCCCGCCGGTGCCGCCACCATCGTTCTGGCTCGTGTGCCCTCTCACCCAAACAATAATTAGGAATATACATACTATGACACAAATGACATAAAATTCGGGTGGGAAACATACAATTCTTACTTACATACTACTTCATGTGGAAGGTAATACTATGAATGATTTGATGCTTATATATTAAACCCCTGTTTGATTAACTATTTCAATGTACTCATATGTATTTAGGTTGGGGTTCGATCCCCACTCGGCCCCCTATCCCTCATCCTTATTCTCTTTGTAATTTGCATGGTGTGGGCTCTCACCAGTCACCACTACTTTCCTAGCTTGTATAGACTGTTAAGAAAAAAATAATATTAAATGTCTTTTTATATAGGTATACCATACAATAAAGCTTAATTCCAAAATCTAGTAAATCTCATAAATAAATTTAATAAAATTGGATCAATAACATAAAAATGGAAGTAGTGTTGCGCAGTGAACTTTTATACAGCTCCAGGTTGCAATTACAGCCCCAGTCACAGTACGTGCATAACATGCCCTATATATGGAGGCGAAATTACCATATTCTAATTCTATATCAATATAATTTTTTAAAACTACCTGCTATATATCATAACGAAAATAACTAAATTAGTTTTATATGATTACCTTAATCCAAATTCGTTTTTTTTTTTTTTTTTTTAAATCACAAATACAGGGGTTCGTTCTGCATCTAGAGCTACGAGCTACAGCTATAGGGAGCTGTAGCTGTTAGGAGCTGTAGCTATTAGCGTAGCTTCTGATTATAAAGCTTTCGGAGCTGCAATTCACAGTTAAAGCTTTTACAAGCTAGAGTGCAGAACGAAACTATTATTCTTTTATATATATAAAAGCTAATGCTCCTAAAAGCTCCCAAAAATTTCCATAAGCTGCGTGCAGAACAGTCTCATATACTCATATATGCTGCTCCCTCTGTCACATTTAACTTGTTTTGTGTGATTTCTACATACAATCCAATGCATATTTTTAACTGTTAATATCTCAAAATATGTACAACAAAAAATTATGTAAACTACATATTCTAAAACTACATGATTATACGATTATAATAAGACCCAACTCGACTATTTTTTTCAAATATATATTTACAATAAAATTGAGTCAAAGTTAAATAATGAATTGTGGCAAAATAATCATATATTTACATTAATTCAAAGTTCGTCCTTGACCTTGTTACATAGAAGATCCATATATAGAAGTATATGTTAATGACGACCGGATTCATCCTCAAATTCCTTAACCTTGTTATTAAACAAAATTTGGGATTTAGCGATCAAAACTTTCAGTCACTATAATAGAACATTTTTGTAGTGAACATCACACATCTCTTGTATTTTAACTTGCTTTAAAAAAAAAAAATAATTATATTTTTAGGGGCAAGGTGGGGATAATAAGAACCAAACTAATATGAATTATATTATTTAATTTAATACTTGTGGATTAGATAAACATAGTCAAAGGATCAACTTATTGAAAAGTCATGATATACATGTACTATAATAATTTTCTATTTTATTGACCGATTTTTTTTATTTTTATTTTTAAATTTTATAAAATTCGTTACTAAAATGGTTAATAACCGAATTTGCGACTAAAATTTGTTATCGAGCAAAATTCATTAGCTACCACAATTTTAGCAACCGAATCCGGATTTTTCTAATAGTAATACTGTAATATGTAATCGTAATCGTTATTTATTTTACGTACAAGATCAAGATTTTATTGGATGCGAGGATTGCCGCAATGCATATGGGATTACTATATTTGTTAATAATGTTTATCCAGAGTTTGCTTTAAGGCCATCTTTTGTAAATTCATTATTTCTTTGCATATATGCATATGGGATTGCTTTAATTTTGTTTTAGTTAATTTGTTAATAATGTTAATAATGTTTATCCAGAGTTTGCTTTAAGGCAATGCATATGGGATTGCTTTAATTTGATTTTAGTCCAAATTAAGCGTCGAAAATTTGTTAATAATGTTTCGAGTTACTTGATAAACTAACATTAATATTTGTGCTTGATCGTGACTCATTGTTGTATACCTGTTAACCAAGAAATTCTTTGAGGGAGAAACCTCTTCTTTGATTCATGAGTATCCAAGAGGATTACAAGAATTGCAGAAAGAAATTGCACGGAAATAAGAAAACTGTAAAGGAATTAAAGTGCGGAATGGAAAAATAAGCTGTAAGAGAGTGCAGAAACAAAATAAAATGCAGAAGGTAAAAAAAAAATTAAAGTGTGGATTCTCTTGGAGAGGTTGGAGATGCCCTTCCTTGGATGCTGCTTCTAGTATTTATAAGGAGTCACGTCTCTCCTTGGCTTAAGGTCTTCCTCCTTGGATGCTACCGTTACCCCAATCTGCTCCAAGGATCCCCAGATGACGCATGTCTTAATGTCGCCAGATCTTCTCTTGGAGTAACCGTCCTCTCTTTTGTTGATCTCTACTCCTTGGATGGCGCCTGGCTTCAATGCTTCCGCGATTTTCTCCAAGGGTGATGCAATTTCTCAAGTCTTCAATGCTGCCCTGATCCTCTCCAAGGGTGACGCGCCTCTCTTGCTAGCATGGTTAATGCTTCAAGCCAGACTGCCAAACTCCCTATGATGCCACGTTCCTCCACCTTCAATCTCGGGGGTAAACCGCCGCCAGTCCTTATCCGCCTTCTTATTTTTGTTCAATAATTCCTATGCAGCAATGTGGACTGGGCTTAACAACTTGGGCCGTTGCGTATTGGGCCTCAGCTCATGGGCTCAAATATATATTTTTTTTTGGTGATAACAATACCAATATCGAGTAGCTTGAATTCGAGCTCGAGCATGAGCTCATGTTTGAAACTAGTAAAGCATAAAGCTACTCATTGAGTAGTGATACGCAACTCGGGTTTTTTTGCACTCCTACATTATAATAAATGTCGGTAACTTCATTTTCTTTGTGATACATAAAAGATAAATTATGTAGTATATTTTTTGTATTATATAGAGAATAAATAATTAATTGCACAATGTTTACTTCAAATAAAATGCAAATATGTTTGATTATTGGCTCATAACAAAGCGTGCAAGTCGATCTAAACATTTACAACGCACGATTGGGTTACGACAAGCGGTCTTGAGGTTAACTAGACGCCATTTATATCCCGGCCCCAACTTTCTTAAAAGTAAAAACTATTTCTTACTTTTTCTTAAAAGCAAATTAAACACCAATTATATAACTAATAGAGGTTCGGTTATTGTGCAATCATGCAAAGCCACAACACATTAATGCATCAATCACAACCGTTCATTTTAATCCAAGAGTTGTAAATTGAAAATGGTAAAGTTGTCCAAAAAAATGTATATTAACAAAATTACTTTATATCTTAAAGGGATTTGTATCCTGAACAATTAACTAAAATAAAAATATAATTACGACGTAAATTATATTCAACAATTCAGTACCAAATTGAAACGGGCTCAGCAACGAGAATCCTGATGTCAATATTGTTTTCAGCGACGCAAACAATTATTTTCAGCGATGAAAATAAATTAGTGATTTGACGCCTACGTACCGATTATACTATTTTGTTTGCATATGGTGAAAAGTATGGTACCTCTTTAATTTAGCTTTATTAGCTATGTTGTTTTTTGGCAGTACCAATGAGAATAATACAGAGATTGGAATATCTCGTGTTTTGTGTCCATGAATACCCTAGCTAAGCTAAGATATGTGTCCATGGTTATTTTTAGCGATGAACAATCATTATTTTCAGAGATGAAAACAATTCATTTCAACGATGAACAGTTGTTGTTTACAGCGACTGATGAAACTGCTTCTTTTCAGTGAAAAGTATTTAATTATTTTCAGCGACGCGCGATTATTGTTTTCAGTGACAGACACTACTTCTTTTCAGCGAAAAACATTTGTTTCTTTTTTCAGCAATTATGTTGGTTCTTAATCATTATTTTCAGCAAAACCCTAAAACCCAAACCTCAGAAACATGGAGAAGAAGTTCAAAATTTCAATTCGGAGTAATATGATAAATTTTTTTTAAACATTCGAGTTAATCTCAACCTTCGATTTACAAACTTAATCATCGGTGAGAAGGGGCCACAGTACATCAAGTCAAACAACTTGATCACACCTTAACAAAAATGAACTAATAGAATAGACAATTAACCAAAACAAATAATATCATAAAAGGGATTGGGGACTCACCCTATTGGTCAAGTCCCCCAACTTCCAACATATAGGTTGGGGTTCGAATCCCCACCTGACCCTCTATCACTCCTTTTTGTTCCCTTTGTAATTTGTGTGACATGAGCTCCCACCACCCCTTTCAGGCCTTTAATGGCTCCTCAAAACCAAAACAAAAAAAAATAAAATAAAATAAAATCATTAAATAATCAAATGAAATCATAAATTCAGTCACGTTGAACAAGAATGGTCTGAAATACTTCACACCATGACTATCTATAACCAGCCCAACCATCTCATTATTTAATTAATTTCTTTCTCCTCCAACTCATCAATATTCATCCCAATCCAACCATCCAACCACAATATTATATATAATTATTTTAATTTATATAATTTTAAATTATATTGAAATATAAAAAAATTAATGTATCAAAATATAAATATTTTAGTGTTACTTATAAAGAATAAAAAATCTAAAATTTTAATATATTTTTTATTTTCTATAAATTTTAAAATGGGTTAAATATATCAAAATTGATATATTATGTATTTCAGAAAATATAGCAAGAGTGGTCTCTATTTGTAGAGAATAAAAAATTATAAAATTTGGTATATTTTTTATTTATTTTTATTTTAATATATAAAAAATATAATGATTTTAAATAGATTTGATTAAAATTTTAGTTGACCAATGAGAAGGAGACAAATGTCTCCATCTCATTGGCCAATGGAGGGAGACCTTGGGGTTGGAATTATTTTTTGGTCTGAGCTCAAGGTTGGGTTACAAGAATTTTGATTTTTCTTTTTATTATATAATGGGGTGGAGGTTGATCCTATTGGGTATTTGGTCATTGTTAGAGGTAGTCTTAGAGTGTTTCCTTTCCTCGGCCGGCCAGTAGTGATAGCCGCCACGGCTTCCCCCACGACGATGATCACACCAGCGAAAATCCACCGAACCACTGGTGGAACAGCCTGTCTGTTCAGGCCTTGATCATTTATATAGTTGATGATTCTACTTTAAGAGTTTCTGAATTAAATCCTTCATTTATGGGTCATCCGGGTTGGTACATTCATCATTCCGGCTGATCTAGCTTTCGACGACATTCCCTCCCTTATGGAGAACTTTGAACCTCAAAACGGGTTGGGATAATTGTGTAGGATTAGCCGGGTGCAGCAACGGTGGTCTTATATAAATCGAAAGGCCGTAAGATTCACATTATTAGAGCAAATCCATAATAGAAAAATCTTTCATGAAATTATAAAAAATGCTATGAATGATGTAGATATAATTATCCAATTTAGCTTTTTTTGAAACATCTTTTTCCTCAATTGATTTTTCCTCTTTCTTTAGGTCGTACATCCTGCAAAATGTATCAAACTCATCATGTGTAGCAGACTTCTTAAATATCACGATCAATTTCCTTAAAGTTCTCAAAACAGTGACCTAATGATTCAATGTTCAGTCCAGATGTCTGCTTTTTCTTAGCTCAGCACTATATCTTTTTCCGGTTATGCAGATAAGGGCTCTTTGATTCTCATATTGACATGAGGGTTGTTAAAATCGCTATCTTGATCGTGGGATCATGCGATCCAACGATTCCAGCCATAAAAAATGATCCGGATCGCCTTAGGATCGAAAATCCGGTAGGATCGTTAGGATCGGTGTAGAATCGTAGGATCATAGCGATCCTACGACCCTAACCTCTATATTTGTTTTTTTTTTTTTTGGGAGCATAATTACTTATTGTTTCTACCTCTTTGTGGCTTTGGTTATGCTTTTTTTTTGGTCAATTTTGTTTAATATATCTTTGCAATGTTGAACGGTTGAACCCAGAATAGTGAGTTATGTGTCAGTGTTTAACTTCCATTGTATCATGAATAAGTATGCTATTAACTATCAAATTCTTGTTTAAAATGGATCTAAAATAGATATTTTCAATTCTGTCACCAGTTTAGTGAGATAATGAACAAACATCAATTTTAAAAAATATAAATTACAATTTCATAGGATCTTAGGATCCCAAATCGATCCTACGATCCCGATCTTGCAAAGACAAAAACGATCCTATACAGGATCCCGATGTTGACAACTGATGAGTGATTTTCACTGCTCATATTTTACCACAAGCGGATGGTTGTCATCAAGTAATAAAAACCGGTGAATACCGGGTCAATCCACGAGGAATTCAGAATATTATTTCATTCTGGAGAAAACTTAGTCACTTTATGTAACACCCGAGAAAAACAAATTCAAATTGTTTTGAACTACATTATGACTTGATCCCTTCACAGGGTACGTAGGCAGCTTGGAACTAAATTCTAAGTTCAGTCACAAAATAAATCACAAAATAAACCACAAATTAAATCACAAATAAATCACAAGATCAATCACAAAAACGTTAGGAGGATTTGGAACTAATTTAACTAGACTAATTATGGCACGGAAATGTTACGAGCATTCAACTCGAACTCGTAACAAATTCAAGGTAAAGATTTCGAACCAAAAACGACCCGAGGAGTCGAGCCAACACGTAGAGGATAGAAAACCGATAGAGGAAAAGAAGAAGAGACTCGACGGACCGCGCGGACCGCCGTACCGGCCGGTCCGGCCGGCACGCGCTCGCCGCGCGCCACCGCGCGGCCACCGCACGGAAAGAGGCAACGCGTCCCAGGACTGGTCGCGCGTGCTCCGCGCGGGCAAAGCTCTACGTGCGCGTCACCACCGCGCCAGAGGTGCAGAAGGTGTAAACTTTCCTTCCATGGCGATTTTCTTGCCTAAATTAACATTCCCTTCGATGGTAAACGAATCCCAGCAGTAGGGAAGGGCATAAGTTCGGTTTTGGGCGCCCCCTTCCCATTAGTTTCAGAAAACAAACCCTAAACTCTCCCATCCTTCCTCTCCAAGCCAAAAATCTCTTCGACTCCACTTTCCGGCGAGTATTCCGGCGACGACAAGGCAAATGGGACAAAGCCTCTGCTTCCTAGACCTTTGGTAAGTCATGGTATAGTGTTTAGTTCATCCATAAACCTTAAAAACTCGAAATCTAACATCCTTTCTTTTACTACGATTTTACGTCGGGGGACGAACAAAAAGCGATCGGAGAAGTTGGCCGTTCGTCGCGACCTTAGGACATCCGGAAACCCCTTCCGACGACCCCACTCTCTAACTAAGTAAGTTAAGATCTTACTCTTCAAATTTTGTGGTTTATTGTCGTTTAAAACTTAAGATCTAGACACGTAACAAAAATCGGTTTTCAAAAACCCTATTTTCGTCCAATTTTTTAAACTCGCCTAAAACTCGACCTTCGGGAATTCAAACCGAAAACTTTTCAACATAGATTTTGTTCATAAGACTCTAATCTACCTTGTATCCAAATTTCAGCCATTGACAAAGATTTGCTATCCCAAATCGCACCGTAAAGTTTCTGTGACTAAACCGAACATTTGAATTCTGGACAGATTTATTGACTCAACTTGATGCATATTTTTCACCCGTTTTTAGATCGATTCAACTTTGCCTTTCTAAACAAAAGTTGTAGATAATTGTGTCTAGATTATGCATATAAAATTTCATGAATTTTGGAGTTCATTTGTTATGTCAGAACGGATGATTTTCAGAACTGTTCTAAACCAACTTTGGAGTCCGCGCGTATGCAGCGTGTTGTGGTCGACTTTTGAACATCTAAAATTCATTATTTCCAAAATCTTAAAACATGGAAGTTGTTCATTAAGGTGTTGTGCACATCTTGTAAAAATTTCGGACCAATTGGCTTTGAAATGAATTTTTAATCGGCGTCGCACGTAACTGTGTCGGAATCAGTTTTTGGACAGAAATCACCTTTTGCAAAGAACTCGAAATTTGACTCACTTCGAAACCTTATTTCCGAAAACTTAAAACATGAAAGTTGTTCGTATGTGTGTTTTTGAACTACTGTGTAAATTTCAGAATTTTTGGTTTAAAGATGAATTTTTAATTAAGAAAGGCGTAAACTGCGTCGAATCGGATTTTTCGAACTTGAGAAAACTCGAACTACGAAACGCGATATCGAATATTTTGGAAACATTGAAATACGAACTTTCGAAAAATCCCGTTCACTAGGCTGAGCTGATCTTCATGCTATCATTATCTTTGAGACTGCCTCGTTAGTGGTCTCCTTACTATCTGAGATTGCCTCGTTAGTGATCTCGCGCGCTGTGTTATTTGGATCGCCTCGTTAGTGGTCCTACTATCTTTGAGACTGCCTCGTTAGTGGTCTCCCATTATTTGGACTGCCTCGTTAGTGGTCCTACGTTTTGAGATTGCCTCGTTAGTGATCTCCCCGGTATGGTGTCCTCTTCTTAGTTTGCGGGATAAAATATAAAAGACTTGTGTGGGTGTTTAATTATGCTTAAATCTTATTTACCATGTTTTTAAATTATGCTTCTAAATTACGTTCTTAAATTATGCTTTTAAATTACGCTTTAAAATTTAGTCCTTTAATTATGCATTTTCGTCTTGAATAAATTAATCATGTTCTTCCGCTGCGAGTAAATTATGATGTTTAAATTAATGCATGAAAAGTGTATCTTTAGTTAAAACGCATGTAACCCCTTAAATTGTTTAGTTAGGGATTAACTTACTCGGTATATTTTTATACTGATAGACCGTTGTCATTTTTCTTTTACAGAGTATGTCGAGTGATGCATGCACATGCACTTGGGGGGAAACATTTATGAACATTTTTAATTACTGCATCGTACTACTGTTTTACCGGGTCTGTTAAACCCGAAGTTTGGCCGTGTTGGCCGTGATTACTTTTCCGCTGCATTTACTCTATTTCGTGCATGATGATTATTACTACCGTATTTTGAATTAAGTATTATTAATTTCCGGACTAAATGTTGAAATGTTTTTAAATCTTTTACGTACCCATAAGCCTTGCATTTCCTTAGTGAGCTCGAGAAGCCGTGTCTTGCTAGGGAGATGTGGCGGTAACATCCCGGCCTGGGTTATCAAATCCGGGGTGTTACAAGTTGGTATCAGAGACCGGAAAATTTTTTAAAGCTACTACTATTATTTTAAACAATTATTTTAAACCCAAGTATTATTTTTAAATTTATTATTTTGTTTGACTACTAGTATTATTTTTAGCCCAAAAACTTATTTTTACGTAGCCCAATATCTTAGCCAAAGAAATATTAAAATTTTTGGTCCACTATAGAGGCCCAACTTTTATTCCTACCCATGTAGTAAATTTATTTTAACCACATGGATAGATTAAATTTTAATCGGGGAGGGAACTTACACTTGCATATTGCATATGTATATTTCATATAGATTTAAATTTTTGCATATCTTAACTTTGCTTGAAATATGTCTAACTCTAACCTCCCTTGTTGACATTAGATGGCCGAACCCAACGCGAACATGATCAATCTGATGATGAAACTGACCAACGCATACCTCGAGTCTCAACAGCACATCAATCACTTCAAGGCTCGAGTAGGGCAACTAGAGGGTAACGTGGCCCATTTGGGACATCTTAGGGAAGCTGACCATCATGAAATAACCCAACTCAAGGCCCAAGTCGCCGAACTCCAAACCCAAGTGGTTGCACTTCAAAACAAGGATAACGAACTGATGATGCAAATAGGACACTTAGGAGCGGAGCTGCTGGGCCTAGAGGCTGACATATTTCCTCCGAGCCCGAGCCCGTTGGGGACACCTATCCCGATTGACATATCCAGCGAGGAGGACGATCCCATCGGAGAGGCACCTACCTATTCACTCTAGGCTTAGAGGTCCTTATCAATGCACTATTATTATTAGATTTCTGTTTTAAACGCTTGTAACCCAAATAAAGGTTTCCCTTGAGTAATAAATATACAAGCATTTATTTTACACAAGTATATTTAAATTATTCCTCACCTTTATTTAAATTATTCCCCTTCAATTACCTTGTTAAAACTCAATCAAATGGAAGAACAAGGTAATAATAAACAAATATACATATATCATATGGTAAATAAACAATTAAGAGTACATCCGACCCCAAACCCTAAACCCTAGACCCTAGGAAAAAAAAAACGAACAGGTTACTGTAAAAAAGGGGGGGGGGGGGGGGTAGAGAACAACCCCCAACAACAACAAACAGTACACTAAGTAACAGCAACCTCTACTAACAGATCCCAATAGATTGATACTTATTAATACCATTCTTTATTTAATAAAATATTTTTCCCTTACAAGCAGTTATTTATTTAATATACATTTAAATTTTTCCTTATATACCTTATCACATTATTTCACCTAATTTCCTTGAAGCGGCTCAGTCCCACAATGATGTAAGTATTGTTGGGCAACCCACACACCCATAGATGCGATAAGGAGGTAACAATGAATCCAGAACATCTCGAACCATAAACTAAGGCAGAACAATTAAACCGTGTTTCTAAACAGCAACAAACAACTAACGCAAGTTGATGACAGTCTTTTGTGACTGTCATTTGCGTCCAATTTAGTGTCTTAATGATGATCTTTTGCTCTTAATTCCATTGATTTTTGATGAATAATCATAAAGGATTAGAAAAAAATGGAAGAAGAATTAAGATTGCACAGAAGTTGGAAATACATGGAAAATGGCTTGAAATTCTGAGTTTTCTTTGTAAGACTCGCACGCGGTGTTTCCATTGAACTGATCCACGCTTTGTCATGCAGAAGGAAGTTAAGCTGGAAAACAGCAGGAAGTGGAAAGGACATAGCGAGGAAAGAAAAGGAATGGTGCGAGGGCTTGTTTCCGAAATCAGGAAAAGATTTAAGGAAAATGTGCAGATGCTGAAGTCCACGCGATGATTGTTTGACATCGCGAGGAAAGGAAATCTGTGCAAGACAGAAGTTTTATCCGTCATGGCGAGAAGCAGATTCCTTGGAGAAACTGTGAGACCTCGCCTCGTCAAGAAAGATGATTACATTTCTGACTCTCGCTTTGAAGGAACTGGACAAAGCGAGAGGAGAGCTATTCTGATGCGAGCGGTTATCATCCAAGGCAGAAGCAGTTACAACACCCATCTATAAATAAGACCCTTGGGGAATCAGCTCAGCAGGCGGGAGATTGAAGAGAATAGCTCGATTTTACTCTCCAGTCCACTTTTTAGAATTTAGTAGGTAGGTTAGGATTTAATTTTCTCTGCATATTATTTTGATGTTCTTCAGATTTGTAATTTGTTTTCGTAGAACTGTAATTCAATTTCGCAGTAGATTTCTTTAAGATTAGTTGTTAGATTAGCTAGAGGATACCCTGGGAGGAGAGTTGCTTTCGGATCGCTTGTTCATCCATCATGACGATCATCATCTAAACTCCGACTCGTTCGCTCATCTTTGCATTATTCTGATAGCAATCAGATTTCCAGGTGTATTCGTTTTTTTAATTCTTTGTTATTTGAGATACAGGAAGAATGATCGGTTATCAGATTGTGAATTTCTTATCTTTCTGGTTTCTATTTCCATTTCGTAATTCTGTTTCGGCAGAGTATAAACCTCAATTTCATCATTCAATCTGAATTTTGCATCATATCTTTAATTCGATTTTCGAAGATCATAACACTTCCACATTTTTAATGCGCAAATTGTTCGTTCCAATTACGTAAGAAATTTGGATATTGTAACCGAGTTAGGTATGATCTGGCAGAATTATGAATTTACTCGATTTTCTGTCAATGTTATGTTTATAGATGAGAATCATAAGGTTTAATGTTCAGAACTCTAAAAGGTTCCTAGAGACCCATGTAGTGTTAATCATCGCTTGATAATCTTTGAGAATCAATAGCTTTGAGTTCATGAACTTGGATGCAAAAGATTCTATGTTCATAATTTTCTAAACAGAAATTCCAGAAGGTAGTTATGTCAGTTATAAATTCTGATCATTTACTTCGAATAAGGATATTCCCTCGCTTCATCCTAAAAGATGATGCGAGGAAATATCCAGATAGATCTATTATGACAAAGGCTATTCAAATACTCACGCGATGTCAATCTGACAAAGCGAGAGGATCAACCTATAACAGCAATAGACTTGATATCCATTTTATAGGGTATCAATCATTCACTTTTACTCCTTATACGTATATAACCCCTATCTATAAGTAGGAATTGAGTACCTCGCCGCATTCTTACAGAAACTATCGCGAGGCATTCAATTCTTTGTATAAACAAAATCTGGGGAACATTCTTTGAATATTAGCTCCCTCCACGCTGTACAGACATAGTGTGCGGAAAATTGGAATGTTCATAGTTTGAAACCCAAAATAGTTACTGCGAGCTATTTTGGACACTTATTTTGCAGAGTTATTTCTCAAATTCTTTTTCTTGGGAAAGTTATTTCCTAATTCTGTCTAGTTTCCAATGTATATTTTGGAAGCATCCTTGCATTTTGATTAAGAGGATTCAGAACCCTCAACGTCTCTTTATACATATAATACTACATATACATATAATATTTTGGGATATTTCCCAGTATATGATGAGTAATCTTACTTCATGATTACAAATTTACAATTCATATGTGCAATACGTATTACTATTTTACACTGGTACGCTGAGAGAGATGATGATATAGGTTTTCTCAATCATTATTTACTCAGGACTGATAAAGAACAAACTTGTTCTTCAGTTGGGCATTTAGTACCTGTCGTTTAAAAGGGAAAGATGTTTCAAGAACCATCTTTTGTCCTAAAAATTAGTAGAATATCAGGAAGATTAATTTCCGGGGTTCATGGTATTATAGTTATCACTATATGCTATGAGTAGGAGATTAAACATTTCTCTTCAGTCTACTAATCCTGAGTCAAATCACGGATATTTGGAACTGTTTACAGAGATTTCTCGAGCTAAATCGTTTATACAAATCTGAGTAGTCTGGATAAGTCAAGGAATTTGAATAGCAATTTCATCTTGATATACTTACAAGACTATTATTCCTTATGAATACTTGCGGGAATTACTCTGAAGAAATAAGTCCTATGAAAACATTGGATGATAGATTTAAATATTAGTTTTTTTTTTCATTTTTTGTAGAGGACATCCAATACAGGATCATAAGATCAGTTTGATCAGGGTAATAAAAAGAACAACTTCAAGTTCGGACGAATATAGTATGATTTAGAAGTGACCTCGAGTTGTCAAAGGCTTAATCTGAGTCTGAAAGGAAAAGATTAAGTGACAATTCTGAAAGCTTTTATCACAGAAAGAGTCTGACAGATCATTCTGTGATGATAGTATTCCATGATTTCAGAGCTTAGAATGTCATGACACTGAATCATAAGTACCTGTCTTGGGAAGTGATTGAAGACATGAAGAATTGATTAAGTTGTGTAAAGGATTTTTCTATCTCAATGAACTTTCATTATGTTCTAGCCAATGAAGTATGATAATCTCATCATATTCTTATTTCATTTGATTTGGTCTGTAACATCTTAAACACGTGAATAAAATCATAATGTTCTACATCATTTTAATTGTTTTCTTTACTACATTTACAGCTTTAAGCATTTACATTTCAGAAGTATTCTTTAGTAATCATCATTACAACATTCTTAAATCAAGAATAGAGACAGATTCTAAAAGCTAATAATTCTATTAAAACACTTCTATCGTGTAACTCTCTTTTGAACGATCCCGACAATTAAAATAAATATTGCAGCTTGATACCGTGCGCTTTCGGTAGGAAAAACTAGGCAAGCTTTTTAACAGCCCTATAGGAATTATAGTGTAAAGGCTGTCGGGGGGCATTGCATCGGGGTTTTACCTCAAAGCTTCATGGCGCCGTTGCCGGGGAGGGTGTAGCGTTATGAATTTTAGAACTGTAGATATTCTTGGTTTAATTGTAATTATTTACTTTTTATTATAACGAATTCACAAATTCTTTCATTTTGTTCACAGAGAAGCCTCAACAGTTTATGAGCGAGAGAAAAACTCGATCTTCAAGACCACCTTTGCTTCCTTTTAATTGTGAACTTGAGAGAACAGCAAGGCTGATCAGAGCAAGTGCAAGAAGGAGACAGAGAGATCTTGCAGAAGGAAATCTTTCAACCATAACAAGGATGGCTAACAATGGACAGAATGACGGACCTGGGAACTTGCCAAATGGACAACCAGATAATCAGCAAAACATTCCACTTCGAGGACCTTTTCAAGCACCACAAAGAGCTGCTGCACCACAATTTATTCATCAACACTATTTTCCAGCCAAATTTTGCTAATCCTGTTCCGAACCCTCAAGAAGAGCAATATCAACCATGGCAACCTAATGTCGATCAATATTTGGCTGGGACGGATGAGGAGGTTGATATACCACCTGGTATATTGAACCTAGCATCTTCTAGAGCTTTTTATGGAATGAGTGCTGAAGATCCACATTTACATCTCAAGAAGTTTGTTGAACTAAGTAAGACAGTAAAGAAAGGAAGAGCTTCAAGGGAAACCATTCAATTGGCTATGTTTCCATTCTCTTTGGATGGCTCCGCTAAAGAATGGTATGATTCATTAAATGCTCAACAGAAGGCTACATGGCCAGAATTAGTCAGGAATTTCCTACTTAAGTATTTTCCTGAAAGCAAGGTTGACGAATGGGTAGACAAGATCTCTAGTTTCAAGATGAGAAAAGGGGAATCTCTTAAGGATGCCCGGGACAGATTCTTTGACATGCTCAAGAGATGTCCACAACATGGTATAACTGAAAGAAGGCTATTGAAAATTTTCTTCACCGGACTCACTCACACTTGGCAGATGATGATCAATGCCACTGGAGGGGAACAATTGCTTCAAATGCCACTTGATAGAGCGTGGTCAACAATAGATACTATGACAGCCAGCAGGGCAGTCCTCCAGGACGATGATCCACCATCTCCTACCAGAAAAAGTCTTGTCATCCATACAGATAAAAATGAAGAGAAATTTGCAGCACTCACCAAGCAGATTGCTGATCTACAGTTGGCTCAGCAAGCAAATCAACAGGCTCAGCATCAACAACAACAGCAACCAGTAATGATCCTTCAACCTGCTCCAATGGAACCTGTGTATCAGTGCGGAATTTGCTCAGGGCCACATCACAATGATCAGTGTCCACAAATTCAGGAAGCCCCAAAGCAAGATGAGAGCTGCAACTACACCGGATTCCAAAACAAACACCCGAATCTGAGCTATGGTAATACTCAGAACGCACAAAATGCACATCTTCTGAACCCACAACAACCAAATCAGCAGCAGTTTCGTCCTCCACAACCATTTTATCCACAACAACAGATGTACCCACAGAGACCCTTCCAACAGGTGAACCAACAGAATAGGCCGTTTGGACAGTTTGCACCAGTCCCGGTGAACTTTCCACAACAACCTTATCCTGTTGCTCAAGATAATACTTACTCTTTAAAGGTGGAAAATGCTCTGAAGGAGTTCATTGTTAAGCAGACAGAGACGAATAACCAACTGCAGGCTTCAATCAAGAATGTTGAGAATTCAGTAACAGAGATGGCCAAATTACTACAGCAGAGAGAAAAAGGAAAATTACCAAGTTCTTCTGAAACAAATCCACAATGTAAGGCAGTTACATTGAGGGGAGGAAAAGAGGTTGTTGATCCTGAATTTGAAAAGAAAAGAGATAGGTTGCTGCAGCAGAAAAAGTTCAAGGATGTTCAAACAATGGAAGAAGATGATCACCCTGAACAGAGACAGATACTTGAGGATAAGGGTTTGGAAAAGAATGTCTCAGGATATTCTTTTCCTAAGGAAAAAGAGGGAGGTAATGATAATCCTAACTCTACAGGTAACAAAAAGGATTCACTGGATGAGCACATGCCCAGGATACCATATCCTGGGAGACTCAAAAATGATCTTCAAGAAATTAAATTTAAGAAATTTCTTGAAAAGATTAAGGCCATTGAAATATCAATCCCTTTGGTTGAATTAATTGCTGAAATGCCCACTTACGCTAAGTTTCTGAAAGAATTAATTTCAGGGAAAAGAAGTGCAGGAGAGCAGCACATGGTGGTCTTAAATCAAAATTGTAGCTTGGTTCTTCAGCAAAGGATTCCTCCAAAGCTTGAAGATCCAGGGAGTTTCACTTTACCTCTGATTATCAACTGTAAAGAAGCTGGGCGAGGACTCTGTGACTTAGGAAGCAGCATCAATGTAATGCCACTTGCTATGGCGAGACGCTTGGATTTGGGAAAGATGAGGCCAGTCAATATGACCCTCTTCTTTTCTGATCAATCGAGCACCAGACCAGAAGGGATCATTGAAGATGTTATAGTAAAGACAGGAGGCCTTTGTTTTCCAGCTGACTTTGTCATTCTTGATATCGACGAAAATGTCAGAATTCCTATCATATTAGGGAGGCCTTTTCTGGTGACTGCGGGAGCCATGATTGACGCAAAGAATGGCATAGTGAAGCTTCATGTTGATAACCAGGAGGTCACATTTGACATGATGAAGATGTCAACATATCCTTTTAACGCTTTTGAAACCAATGTAGCGGGGAAGGAATTAGAAGATAGTACTATGGAGGGGGGAAATCTTTTTGATTACTATAATCTCTTTACCACTGATGTAACTGAGAACAATCTCACCCCACTCACAAATGCTAAAGATGCTACTTTTGCTTACTTGTGTGCGGTTAGATTCGCTGATCCTGAGACTGGTGAAATCAAGGATGGATCAGAAAGTGAGGATATGCCATCTTCAGAGCAATCTGAGGATGACATTGATAAAACAGACCTTTCTGAAGAAGGATCTGATTTAAAGATGGAAGTACAAACTCGAAGCAGATTAACTCCATCAATAGAGAACCCACCTGAGCTTGAGCTTAAAGTATTGCCAGAACATCTTAAGTATGCCTTTTTGGCAGACAAAAAGAAGCTTCCGGTAATAATTTCATCCAAGTTGAGTGAAGAACAAGAACAAGCTCTAGTAGGTACTCTTAAAAATCATATTCAGGCAATTGCTTGGACTATAGCAGATATCAAAGGCATCAGTCCACACATTTGTATGCATAGGATTCTGATGGAGGATGAATACAAACCGTCCAGACAACCACAAAGGAGGTTAAATCCACCAATGCAGGAAGTTGTCAAGAAGGAGGTAATCAAGCTACTTGATGCAGGTATAATCTATCCTATCTCTGATAGTAAATGGGTGAGTCCATCACAAGTTGTACCCAAAAAGGGTGGGATTTGTATTGTGACAAATGAACATGGTGATGAAGTAGCAACAAGACCAGTAACTGGTTGGAGAGTTTGCATTGACTATAGAAAATTAAACACTGCCACAAGAAAAGATCATTTTCCTTTACCGTTCATTGATCAAATGTTAGAAAGATTGTCAGGTAAACCATTTTACAGTTTTCTCGATGGTTATTCAGGTTATAATCAAATAGTTATTGCTAGTGAAGATCATGAGAAAACAACTTTTACATGCCCATATGGAACATTTGCTTATAGAAGAATGACTTTTGGATTATGTAATGCTCCTGCTACATTTCAAAGATGCATGATGAGTATTTTCTCTGATTTTATTGAAAAATGCATTGAAGTGTTTATGGATGATTTTACTGTTCATGGAACTGACTTTGAAGATTCTTTAAAAAATTTGTCAAAAATTTTGCAGAGATGTGAGGACACTAACTTAGTTCTTAACTGGGAAAAGTGTCATTTTATGGTTCAAGAAGGAATTGTCCTGGGACACAAAGTATCTAGAGCAGGAATAGAAGTAGATAAGGCTAAGGTTTCTGTAATAGCAAATCTACCACCACCTAAAACAATTAAGGCAGTAAGGAGTTTTCTTGGTCATGCTGGTTTTTATAGAAGGTTTATTAAGGACTTTTCTAAGATAGCAAGACCCTTGTGTAATCTTCTTCATAAGGATGTGACATTTAGCTTTGATGAAGACTGCTTAACAGCTTTTAAGACTTTGAAGGAGAAATTAATCACTGCACCTATAGTTCAGTCTCCTGATTGGAGTCTACCTTTTGAGCTTATGTGCGATGGAAGTGAGAATGCAGTAGGAGCAGTTTTGGGGCAACACAAAGAAGGCAAACATCATGTTATCTATTATGCTAGCCATACTCTTAATGATGCCCAGATAAACTACACCACTACAGGAAAGGAAATGTATGCTGTAGTTTTTGCCTTTGATAAGTTCAGACAGTATCTTATTGGAGCCCAAACTATAGTTTACACAGATCATTCTGCATTACGATATCTTTTCTCAAAGCAAGAAGCCAAACCGAGGCTGATAAGATGGGTTTTACTTCTACAAGAATTTGACATTATTATCAAGGATAGAAAAGGAAAAGATAATGGAGTAGCAGACCACCTTTCTAGATTGGAGGAGAAAACAGAGAAGGAGGAAGTTGTAAATGATAAATTCCCAGATGAACAATTGTATGCTTTGCAGTTGCATCAATTCGATTGTCCTTGGTTTTCAGATTTTGCTAATTATCTAGCTTGCAAGATTGTCCCAAAATTTAAAGACTCTCATCAGAAGTCAAGGTTTTTCAGAGAAATTCAGAAATACTATTGGGATGACCCCTTTTTATTCAAGTTTTGTTCAGACCAGGTTATTAGGCGCTGTGTTCATGAAAAAGAAGGTTTCCAAATTGTCAGAAAGTGTCATGAGAACCCTTTAGGAGGCCATCATGGTCCTGCTAGGACTGCTAGAAAAGTTCTAGACTGTGGGTTTTACTGGCCAACTATCTTTTTGGATTCCCAGAAATTTATAAAGATGTGTGATAGATGTCAAAGATTGGGAAACATTTCAATGAGAGAAGAAATGCCTCAAAAGGGGATTTTAGAAGTAGAGATATTTGATGTCTGGGGAATTGATTTTATGGGACCATTTCCCCCATCTTTTGGTAATCATTATATTCTAGTAGCTGTTGATTATGTTTCAAAATGGGTAGAAGCAGTAGCCTTACCCAATAATGAAGCTAAACAAGTTACTAAATTTCTACAGAAGAATATTTTTACCAGGTTTGGAGCCCCTCGTGCCATTATATCTGATGGAGGATCTCACTTTGTGAATAAACTCTTTGAGAAATTACTGAAGCAGTATGGTGTTCATCATAAAGTTGGATCACCATATCATCCTCAGACAAGTGGACAGGTGGAGGTATCTAATAAGGAAATTAAGCACATTCTACAAGCTTCTGTGAACATTACAAGAAAAGACTGGTCAAAGAAGTTAGATGATGCTTTATGGGCTTACAGAACTGCTTTTAAAACTCCTATAGGAATGTCTCCCTACAGATTAGTTTTTGGAAAAGCATGTCATCTTCCAGTTGAGTTAGAACATAGAGCATATTGGGCCATTAAAATGCTCAACATGGATTTTCAGTCAGGACAAGATAAGAGGAAGTTTGATCTGTCTAAACTAGAAGAGATGAGACTGGAAGCATATGAAAGCAGCAAGATTTATAAAGATCGAACTAAGAAAATTCATGATTCAAAAATTAAACATAAAGAATTTTCTGTTGGTCAATTGGTTTTGCTTTATAATTCTCGTTTGAAATTATTTCCAGGTAAGCTCAGATCAAGGTGGACAGGACCATTTCCTGTTGTAGCTGTTCATGACAATGGATCAGTGACAATTATGCTCAATGAAGGAGAAAAGATTGTAAATGGACACAGGCTGAAGGAATATATTGGTCAACAAGATCTAAATATCCAAACTGAATATTTGGATAATCCTTAGTTTTCTGTTTAAAAAATATATATATATATATATATATATATAGGGGGTGGATACTACCCAGGTTAACTGAGTAGTATTTCCCTTTTCTTTAGATTTATTTTTTTCATCTCTAATTCTTTTATTCTTTATTTTCAGGAATTCGAGAAATGAAGCTGTGATGGAATGAGGGAGGATGAGACAAGAATCTTCAAACAGGTTTTTGAGTATTAAGTGTTTGGAAAATGGAGCATGAATGGATCCTGAGGCCACGCTTCTGTAATTTTGTCAAAGCGTGAGTTAAAAAATGAATTACTCTTACTCACGCTTTGTAAAAGTTATGATGCGAGGTGATCAGTTCAAATTTTTATTCTGTCAAAATGATAATTTGTTAAGGAATAAGAGTTTGGTGTCTACGCTTTGTCGAAAAACAAAGCGAGACTATTTTACTCTGGGAATTGTACAAGAATGTTTTCTCGCTTTGTAATTAACAAAGCGAGAAAAGGATTTTTATACCCACGCAATGACAATCGACAGAGCGAGAGTCTGGGAATTTTGAACGGATAGATTTTCAAACTTCTCAAAGACCAAAATACCCTTTTCAGACTCTTCTTCTTCTCGTACACCAACCATCACGTCGTTTCAACCGCCAGTAATTATGGCAGAATTTAGTTTTTCTGCTATAAAATCTAGTCGAATCCTCCTCTTCTTTCATCTCAAACATTTCCATCCTGAAAAATTATCCTAAAACCATATTCAAAAGATAGAATGGGCCGCAGCAGCTCCAAATGCTAGAACATCCATTCTAGACATTCCTGAAGAAATCTTGGGAGATATTCTCTCAAGGTTGGGAAGAGAAGAGATGAAGGATGTAGCCAGGTTAGCCCCAACCTGCAAAAAGTTCGCCAAAGCAACTATGGCGCCTATAGTATGGAGGAGGGCAAATGTGGAAAGGAGGATGACTGCAGAGAGGACACTTGACTCTCATTACATCCGAATACTTCGAAGATGCAGAGAGGCGGGAAATTTCATGCTGAAGCTAGAACCTGCACTCTTGAGATTCTGCAATACAGGGCTCAAGGAAGCCGCTTTTGAAGTCCTTAAGCCTGGAGTCGATGACAATCATCACCCCTCAATCTTTATCAAGGCCTTCATTCTTTTGAGTTTGGAGAGCCTTGAGGAAATTGATGAGGGATTGTATCTTCTCGGATCAATCTTTAAAGATGAAGATCATATCCGCAAGATTGAGGCGAAGATCAGCAAGCTATTCAATGAAAGCGAAGAGGAGCCTAATCCCTTTAAGGGACAAGGACATCGCGAGTACTGTGATTATTTAGCGCCACACAGTAGGGACTTAGTTAGGGAACCTCCACACTTTAACTATGGTGCCACAAACATTGATTGTTTGTGTTGTGAGGTTACTAGTTTAATTAGGAGATTAAGAGAAAGTTTTAATGAGCATGTAATTGAATCTGAGTCAGAATTAGAAACTGATTCAGATTCAAACTGATCGATTATGTAATCTCTTAATTTGTATCTAAATACTAACCCCTTTTGGTGTTGCTATATATATACTCCTCGCTTCATTTTTATTAAAAGGAAACAACTTGATTGATCTTATCCTTTACATTAGATTTTTATCTGTCCTTTTAAATAAAAATCTTCAAAATAGGGTTATTTTAGGCTTAATCATTACTCCCTGCAGAGACAAGATTTACTATCTTGACCCCTGCAGTCCTTAGATAAAAATAGGCGTCTCTGTCCTTGCAGTCATTCCTCTCACTTGTCATTTCAAAAATTTTCATCAGATTTTCTTCTCTTACTCAAGAAGAAATCGCCATACACCATTTTTATCACTCTCAACCATTCTCATAAGCAAGAACATGGCCGAGAACAATCCGTAAGCAATCTCGTTCATCTTTTCTTTCTTTTATTCTTAGTTCTATTTTGCAAAGCTTGTTGTCAGATTGCATTTCTAGACCTAGGGTTCATGATTCTATTTTTTTTTAGGGAATGGCTGTAGAAAACGGAAACATTAATCATTTAAGATTCCTCATAACTAAGAGCCGTTTCTTTACACTCATTAATCCAGTGAATCTTTTCTGAAATCTTTAGTTTGTAACTGATGCATTATCCATATGAGACTTTGGAACTTCATATTAGGAATGAAACTCCCATTTCGAAAATTTTGGTTCCATCATAAAAGTATTCCCCTGTATTCCTTATCATATTATTTTCTGGAAACAGAAATGCTAGGAATCCACAGCGCATTGGGACTCAAATATCCCATTTACCCACTGAGTTGTTGGGGGATATTCTATCAAGAATCGGAAAAGACAATGTTAGAGAGCTTTTCAGGATAGCAGAAGTCTCTTCATTATTTTACCAGGCAAGCAAAACCCATCTTGTTTACAAGAGAGTGGACTTGGAATCGTGTATGAGGTGGAGAGAGGACGTTTATCCGGACAACCAGAAAAGATTCATTCGAGAGTGTCAAAATGCAGGGAACTTCATGTTCAACATTGAACCTGCATTAAAGGCATTTGTGGAGGAAAGAGATGAGAAGAAGGCATATGAAATCCTCAAGCCAGGACTAGATGATGGGCATGAACCTACTATTCTGCTCAGAACGATGCTCCTATTAACAAAACAAGAGGATAAGTGGATTGAAGAAGGACTAGAGTTGGTCCAAACAGTAGCTTCTGATGTTTTAGAAGTGGTTTTCATCAAAATCTATCTTTTTCATTGGTTCACCCATATTCCTCAACTTCCAAATCCTTTTCTAGGGCAACCAGAGATGAGCTACTGTAAGGATCACACCTTGCAGGTTCGAGTCTTACTACCACCACACATCAGGATGGACTGTATCCCTTGTCAATTCTTTGACATGGTGAGGCAGTTTAGACTGTATTGTGGTGAAGTGTTTCCTGATGAGTTTATGTGGACCGACTCCGATGATGAGGAAATTGACCCCTGAGCAGTTAGAGCTAGAAATTCTATAGTATTATATATGTTTGTAATTTCTGGATATTTTGATGTATTTTGGATCATTTGGACTCCATGTATTACAATTCTCCTACTTTTCTATTTTGTATGATCAGTTTCTTTACTCAATTCAAATATGAATTAAAGATGAAACTGGAAATCAGGAAATGGGATGGAAGAATTGGTAATCTTTAAATAAATAAGCTAAGGGTGGATTTTTGTTAGGCATTAAGATGAATCTGGTGAAGAAGATTTAACCAGACTTAATATTAAATTTAGAAGTCTTAATCCTTTTCAATGATTACCCCTCGCTTTGTTTTCAACCAATCCAATTTTATCCAATTTATGTTGTTTGAGTTCTTTAACTCAATTTTTAAATCAATAACCAGACTCACTGATGTGGCAGGTCTAGAATGAGTGAGTACACTCTAAGTACTTGAGTACCCTACTTTTTATTCTTTAACTAGGCCAACCCATTGTTTTATATAAGACCTATAACCTCCTTATCTTTTCAAATCATTTTCATATCTTTTCATATTCTCTCTCGAGAAGAAACCGCCATTTTTAAAGTTCTTCTTCTTCCTCTATTTGCGAAACTCTTCTTCAGAAACACTCAGCTTCAGGAACAATCCTAATGGCGAGCAACAACCCGTAAGCTCTCCGTTCATTTTTCATCGCATTTCTTCCTGATGTTTAAAATTGTTACATTCTGCATTATAATGTTTTTACTCATACTAGGGTTTAAGTTTTTCATCCACTGTCGTTCTTCCCTAATTTTAAAACTTGGAGTATAATTTCAACTGATTCTTCTTCTTTAAAATTCGATTAAATAACAGTGAGGAGCAGCCTTCTGAGTCCTCTGCTTTACACCTGACTGATCTTCCATTGGATGTCCTTGGGGAGATTCTGTCACGAGTAGGGCAGAGCAGCTTTGAAGATCTGCTCAAGTGTAAACAAATCTGTTCAACATTCACAATAGCCTCAGAATATCTTATTGTCCTTCGGAGATTTAATGTACAGGATCTAGCCTTTAAAAGAATTTCTAATGAATCCTCTGGTAAAATCAAATTTCTAGATGCCTGTAGAGAGGCTGAGAATCATATTCTGAATTTGCCCAAGGCCTTGGAATTGTTTATACAAGGGAAAGGATCCAAGGCATTTCAGATCCTGGATGAAGGAATAGAAGATAACTTTAAGATTTCCCAATATTTTAAAGCTTTATGTTGCCTAAGCAAAAGTTCTAGGGAAGAGATAGAAGCTGGACTTCGCTTAATTAGTCCAATCTTAAGGGATAGATTAAACAGTTATGAATTTAGATACAATCTTCTCACCCTAGTTTCAGAATGGGAATATGTCCCAAATCCATTCTTAGGGCAGGAAAATAGGGAATTCTGTGTTGTAGAAGTTCGTGATCAGGAAACCTTCCATAAGTCATCATACTATACAGCCGATGTCTGCTATCTCTGCTGTGACACAAAAAGAGCCATAGCTGACTTTAGGATGGCAGCAGGGGAGAACTTTGATAATTATAGCATTGATGAATAAGCTTTTGGACAAAGGAGAAAGAGATTGATGTATGTGACATGTCTTCTAATTTTCAACTTTGAAACTGTCACTAGATCAGATATTTTGTACAATGTAATGTAGCCTGATTTTGATAATAAAATCTAATCTCATTGCTACATAAATGTTGAGTTTAACTCTGAATTCTGTGTTCTTTCTCCTTTTCTTTTCAGAAATGTCGAAAACCCTCAACTCTTGGAAACTCAATTACTTGATTTACCAATAGAGTTACTGGGAGACATTCTGTCAAGACTAGGAATGGAAAGCATAAAGGCACTTTTTAGAGCGTCCGAAACTTCTAAGCAATTTCTCTCAGCAAGCAGGTCATCGTTAGCTCTAAAGAGAGCTAATTTGGAAACTTGTGCTGTTTGGAGAGGAGATGCTTATCCAAGTAACCAAGTCAGATTCATTAAAAGATGCCAGGATGCAGGCAATTATATGTTTAATATTGTGCCTGCATTGATAGCCTTTGTCGAGGATAAAAATGAGGAAAAAGCTTATGAAATTCTTAAGCCTGGTTTAGATGATAAACACAAACCAACCACTTTCATAAGATCCTTTCTACTGCTTTCCAAACAAGATCCGCAGCTGGATGAGGAAGGAATTCAATTGATCAAATCTGTGACTCAAGATCCTTTTGAACTTCTATTCTTAAAAATGAGTGTTCTCCACTGGCTCCTTTATGGTGAAAAGTTCCCAAACCCATTCCTTGATCAAGAGGAAAGGAGTTTTTGTAAGAATCACTCTATCCAAGAGCGACAGCAATTACCTTTTAATGAAAGGATGGAGTGTATTCCTTGTGAACTGTTTGATTATGTCAAGCAATACAGAAGAGCAAGTGGCGAACTAGGCATATTATTTGAATGGGAGCAATGGAACAATGCAGAAGAAGATCAGAATGAAGAAGAACTACTAGAATTAGAATAATCTAGAAATCAAGTGATTGATATTTTCTTTGCTTGTATCTTTTGTGTTTTTTTTTGTCTTGGGACAGAGAATTATGTGGATGATTCAAAGCTGTACATCCCTTTTTCCATTAATGAATTGCATTCTCTAGTTTTTAATTCTATTTTTGTTTTTAACTTTACTCAGCTATGAAATTGGAACTTCATCAAAGCAACCAAGGACTTCACTAGAGAAATCTGGATCGGGGGAAACTCAGATCACAGATCTTCCCTATGAGATTCTTGGAAACATTTTATCCAGATTTGCATTTGACCACCTTGAGACTGTCTTTAGTTGTAAACTGGTCTGCAAAGAGCTCGAAAAAGCTACTCATCATCCTTTAGTCTTGAAAAAGGCTTCTCTTGAAGACTTTACAGCATGGGGATGGGGAACTTTTGAAGAGACACAAAGTATTTTCCTTGAAACCTGCAAAAATGCAGGAAATTGGATGTACCAGTTACATGAGGCAATGCGTTTGTTCGTCAAAGACAAGAATGAACAAGCAGCGTTTGAACTCTTAAAACCTGCAATTACTGATAATCACCCCCCATCCATCTATGTAAAAGCTCTTATGCTCTTAAGTAAGGATGAAAGGGAAGAGCAAGAGAAGGGAATTTGGCTCTTCGCTCCTCTGTGCAAGAATAGACGAAGACTCAAGGATCTTCGACTTCAAGTCAGAGGGTGGTTATCCAGTTATGAGGAATTCATCTCACCCTTTCAAGGACAACCCAAGAAGAGACTTTGTGACCTTAGGAGCTATTATGATAACAATCATGGTCCCTCAAGGAATACCTATGGAGTCGTGTCAATTTACTGTATGAGGTGCTTAGTTTCTGAGCATTGTAATCTGTTTCAAAGATTTGGAATTGAGGCAGAGACACCTCCTCATTTGTAATTGATAGGGTGAACGTCATAAGAAACACCATGCTTTGTAGTTCCATATTTTGAATCTGATGAACTATATGTTTTGCCTTTGATTAATGATGTTTTGAATTCGAATTTCCTGTTATTTTCTGATTAAATTAGACTCAGTTAGCATTGAAATGTTCACATTTAGAGCAAATCTCTAAATGTGAGTATGGTGATATCATGAATAGAATGATGAATATAAAAAAGAAAATCTGGTATTAATTTTTTTTCTTTTATCATTTGCACATTTAGAGTCAAGCTCTAAATGTGAGTATGGTGACACTAATTTACCAGTTGTTCTTGTTTCTTAAGGATTCATAAGATGACCTATGAAGAACTGCAAGCTCGAAATATAGAATCGGATAAGAAAGAGAAATCATTCTTGGCAAAGACGAGAACGGTTAACATGGTAGAAGCTATTCGGAGAAGTGGTGGATGGACAGCAATGCAAATTTCACCTCCAGACTTTTATATCAATCCATTTATGCTTCAACATATACCAGAGAAGGAAAAGGAATCATTGAGGATTGATTTAGAAGAAGCATTCTGGAATAAGATGAATAGATTTTGGGATGATCAAATGATTATTCTGATTAATGATAGGCATCTGCCTAATGAAATCAGACTGGAAAGAATTTTGGAAAGAGAAAGGAAGTGCATGGCTGAGTGGAATCAGGAGTGCTACAGAATTATCAATCCAAAAGATCAGACAGGGCTGGAGCTGGATTACTTTGATCCTCAACCACTACCAAAATATGTGAAGCGACTCACCAAATATTGCTGCAAACTTAATGAAATCCGGAATGCTAGAGTCTATGATGCTCAGCAGGCACTCCCTGCATACATGCCTCCAACGTTCCTGAACAAGAAGGGACCCGTTGAACAGAATTTCTTGACAAACCTGGCTCTAGATAGGATTATTGACGCTCGGATCAATTTGAGACATGACCTCGAGCCTTATTTCAAGAAAGCTAAACAAGGTCAGGCGGTATGGAAAGATGTCCTTAGAATTATTCAGGAAGCTAGAAATAGCTGGATCAGGTATATGAATAAATGGTCAAAAGGGGATGATCTAAGGAAAAGGATTCTTAAACCAGGGTTGGTAAGGAAACCTGATGAGGAATTTCCTTTGGAGGAGTTTGTTGATTTGATGCCAGAACAGCAAGCATGGATTAAGGATGCAGAGAAGAGAGAAGCTGAGAGATCAGGCAAAAACAGAAAGCAGAGATCGGATGCAAAACAGACACCACAAAATATAGTAAGGAATATTTTCAGAGAATCAGTTGTTAATGAAGGACTGGAACCTGTAGCGAATTTTAGAAAAGTTTCAGCTCCATCAATAACACCAGCAGATGCAGATCTACTCATTACAGATAGACCCAATAAGATCATGAAGAGATTACCTCCAACTCTCCAACAGGAAGTTCATGGATATGTCCAGGAGAGGAAGAAAGAATTCATCGAGAAGTATGTCAGGTATGATGCTATGTGCAGGGAAAATGCATACAAGGAGCACAGACCTTACACTGATCAAACACAAGGAAGAATTCAGCAGGTAATTATTGATGATTGGGATGCATGGAATGAGAAATATTTGAATAGAAAGGGAATGAATATCATGCTGAAGGGATTAGGCAAGAACTTCTATATTAAGAAGCACGACTCAGATGAAGACAGTACAGATGATGAGCAAAGAATAGAGAGGATGAGAGTAGTTGATGAGGTTACAACTATTTTGGGAGAAAAGAATGAGGAAAATGATGAAATCCATCCGATTCTGCAAGAGAGTATGGATTGCTATTATGCAAACAAACGAAAGGCAGATCGTGAATGGGAGGAACTCATGAGAACTCAAGACAAGAAAGGTAAAAAGAAAGTATCCTCCAAAAAGAGGAAGTCACACAATCTCAGTTCGAGCACTTCAGATGAAGTACTAATAGCTAAGAAAAGGACTGGGAGGAAGGTGGAGACAGGCAGGCCTGAGAAAGCTAGCCGAATTCTGAAGAAGAGGAAAAATGAAGATGAGCTAGCAACCAAAGAAATTCTGGATGTGACAAAAGACTTGATGGATGAAGATGTTGAGATTCTACAATCAGCTCAAGAAAAGAAAGAAGTTGTTACCTACAAAAGGAGAGGAAGGTTACCTTCTGAGCAGAAGGAAACCAACCCTGAAGAATTTAAGCAGCAAGGGTCTTCTCTTGAGAATGTAGAACAATTGGGAATCATTCCTGAGAAAGAAAAGCAACAAGAAAAGGAACCTGAAAAGCCAGTTAAAAAGTTCAGGATAAAGATGAAGGCTAGAAAGCCTAAGTATGTAGTACCTGACACCAGCTCTGAAGAAGAAAAAGTCGAACCAACTCTAGGGATAGTTCCCTACACAGAGAGGTTGGAGCTCACTCCTTACACTAATTTGGAAGTGGGGGATATAGATCCAGAGGGCTGGAGAGCATGCATTGAAGAACATCAACCTGATGAACAAGGATCAACTAGACCAAGCACTGATCTCCAACTAGTTCAGATTACTGAAAAAGATGATAGAGAAGGGCAAGATGAAGATCAACAAGCTCAGGTCAACAGGGATCTCAATCAAAGTCAGATTGATTTACAAGGATTTTCAGGAAAAGAAACTGAACAAGATATACCACCAGAACAAGCTGCAGATGAGCAAGAATTTGTGAATCAAATTGAGGAATCAGTGGCAGACATATTTCAGGAACAGACACTGGAAGATTTACAGACTTTTGAAGATATGAACTTGCATGGAACTACAGTCGGGAACATGACCTACTCTCTGGAAGGACTGATTAAAAAGTTCAGAAAATTGGCTAGAGAAGGAGGGAATGCACGCACCTCAGCAGAACAAGCAAGTGAATATGCAGCTAAACTTGAGTCAGAGTTAGAGGAAATCCAACAACAAATAAATCCTGACCAAGTAATGGAACCATCTCCATTAGCAATTCAAGCTTATGAAGAAGAAGTGCAGAGAAATGAAACTCAAGAAGCTCAGCAGAGAAAGTATTTTATGGAAGACACTGTCAGTCAATATCTCAGAACACAGACGAATGCTGAAAATCAAATGAATCAATGGCTCCTTCCACCTCAAGTCAGGGATGAAGTAGTTCAGAGAGCAATTGTAAGGATGAATGATCCTGAATGGGCCGCGGAACAGAAGAAGAGAGTAGAAGAATATTTTGGAGTCCAAGGATTTCTAGATTCAGAATCTACTGCTATTCCTCTTCTACTAAACGAACCTGTGCAGGAAGATCCCACAGAGATCTTAAATCAGCATAGCCTTGAAGTTACTGAGAAGGTAGATACCAGCACGTCATTGATTTATGATTCAGGTATAGGCAATTCACAACATGATGACACTGATAGAGTTCAAGAAGAACATCCAGAGCCTGACCATGAGCAAAACTCAGAACAAGTTCAGGAAGAAAATGAGGAACCTGCTCAAGAAGGAGGCCAAACAGAAGAACAAGAAAATGAGAATGCTGGGGATGAGCAAGAAGAAGCACAAGAATCCGAGGGAAATGAATCAGATACATCTGAAGGATCATCCCCCGGAAAAGATGTCCCAGAATTGCTACCTGCGAGTTATTGGGGAAAGAATAGTCCAAAGGTGAGGTTATCAATCCCTGATAGCATTGAAAAGAGGACTGAATTTACAGAAGAAGAAATCAAGGTTAAGTTTAATGGAAGAAAGGAAGCATTGGAGAATTACTTGGGGATGTCCAAAATGATTGTTCCGGACAAAGGATTTCATCCCAAGTGGCTGGATCATAAGTGTATCAGCTACTGGAGGAGAATCAATGAATGGGACATTTTCATGAGACACAATAATAAATGTGGTTATGTGGAACTGACCAGGGAGTTCTATGCTAACTTTGATGTTGAGGCAGAAACAACATGGATTAGAGGGAAAACAGTGCAAGTCACTGTAGAAACTCTAAATGATCTGATACAGGCACCTTTGTTAGAACAGCCAGAAGTCAAATCCGAGGTCCTACTGAGGAAGAAAACTCAAGGAAATAAACTTGTTAATGCTAGGAAAATGGCACTGGGATTCTGTTCAACACAGAGGAACTGAGCAGAATAAGATCCCTTTGAAGAATTTGAAGCCTGAGTACCTGCCTACACTTGATTTCTACTACTCAAAGCTCAGACCTACCACAAATTTTCAAGGACCCTCAGCCGGAACTTTCGAGGGATTTGCATTGTTATGGTCAGGAAGGAAATGCAGTGCTGCACACCATGTTCTCAATGTTATTAAGTCAAGAGTTGGAGAAGATGCAGCATTGGCTTATCCGAATTTAATCAGAAGACTTTGTGAGAAACAAGGAGTTTCAATCACACCATTTTTACCAGAGATCATAAAGATAGATCCTCCTATTCCATTACCCGAAGACACTTTAAGGGGAGAGTTGATTTACCAAATGCCAGATTTAGAGGAACAAACTTCCGAAGGATCAGGATCAAAGGTGCCATCTCCTAAGACAAAAAGGGTCTATCTTCCTTCAAAATCAAGATCATATCAGTCAAGAACCACAACAAAAAGGACAAAGACTGTAACTCCATCTCCTGCATTGAATCCTATTCCAGAAGATGAAGAGTTTGAGAACACTTCTGCACCATCTCAACCTGTGAGACAGCCAATGAGGAACACAGTATCTGTGGATGAATCTCAGAATATGAGTACTTCAATCCAAAGTTTTGCACAGTCCATGGAGATGCTAGTGAAAACTATGTCAGAAGACAAGCATGTTCAGAGAGAAATGGAGCAGAAGAGGATTGAACTTGAGCATGTCAGGATTCAAACTGAGGAGAAACTCAGGAAAGAGGAGATGGAGAGGCAAGAGAAGATAAGGAAGGAAGAATGGGATAGACAGGAAAGGATGAGAAGGGAAGAGATGGAAAGATTTGAAAGGCTGAGAAGAGAAGAACTTGAAGAGAGAAGACAGGAACGAGAAAAGGATATGGAACTGAGGAGACAGGAGCAGTATAACAGTACGAGATTGGTAGACATTCTTGCCAACCTAGTCTCGGATCTAAAGAAATCTCCATCCATACCACCTAAGGATCCAGACAATGATGCAGGACCATCCTGAGATCACAGGGGAGTTTCCTGAAACTTTCTTCTTTTTTTTTTTTTTTTAATTGCAGTCTCTTTTTCTTTATTTCTTTCCTGTTTCCGTTTGTTCTGATATAACTTAGGATAGATTTAATATGAAGTTGTGTCATAGTATTGAATTTCAAGCTAAAAATAATGATAGTAATAATAAACTCAGGGAGGCTAATAAACTGATAAAGGAATAGAAGATGAGTTTAAAAAGTGGTTCCTGTGGAGACATCTACTTTATAGATTTTCACTGCAAGCATGAGCCGCTCTTGAAAACTGTTCTTAGCTGTAAGCTCTGAGATTGATTGATGTCATTACTGGATAAATAGTTTGAAGGTTTTGTGATGATATTAACCTTAGTGATTTGCATACCATAAACAATAACTGCACAAGGTTAAGAGGATTGATCTAATCTAGTCTCTCTTGGAAGATGAGTGTGCATATTGAGTAAAAAAAAAAAGAAGAGAAAAAGAGAGCAAGGGAAATTTTAGAAACAGACGTGGTAAAATAATGTGGATATAAGTAGCTGGCACAGCTGCCCCTCTGATTTATGAGTTGAAGAACTTTAAAAGAGCAGAATCAAGGGCAGGGGAGTTGAAGTTTCATCTGCAATGTCAGGTCATGCGACTCCTCCTAATAATGTGAAACCGAGCTATTGAAAGCCACGGAAGGCCACCCCTTGATATAAAAAAAAAATAAAGAGTGTGTATTTCATTTCAGAATACAAGATATGCACATGAGTTGGACAGGATTGAGCGTGAGAAGAGAAATCTGGCTAACTAAGGAGCAGAACAATAATTCACATAAATGCAAATCACTTTTGTTAATGTTTCCATGAAATCTGGTGAATTCTAAGTCAGGTATGAAGCATCAATCAGTTGAAAGAGTTGAGCTTGGGATAGTTGGAAAAGAGAAGGTAGTGATCCAGTGGAGTCTTACATGAACATTTTAATCTCAGAAGCCACTAATTGGACTTATTCTTTGAAACTTTACAAGTTTCTTACCACTTGAGGACAAGTGTTTCTAAATGTGAGGATGGTGATGACAGTCTTTTGTGACTGTCATTTGCGTCCAATTTAGTGTCTTAATGATGATCTTTTGCTCTTAATTCCATTGATTTTTGATGAATAATCATAAAGGATTAGAAAAAAATGGAAGAAGAATTAAGATTGCACAGAAGTTGGAAATACATGGAAAATGGCTTGAAATTCTGAGTTTTCTTTGTAAGACTCGCACGCGGTGTTTCCATTGAACTGATCCACGCTTTGTCATGCAGAAGGAAGTTAAGCTGGAAAACAGCAGGAAGTGGAAAGGACATAGCGAGGAAAGAAAAGGAATGGTGCGAGGGCTTGTTTCCGAAATCAGGAAAAGATTTAAGGAAAATGTGCAGATGCTGAAGTCCACGCGATGATTGTTTGACATCGCGAGGAAAGGAAATCTGTGCAAGACAGAAGTTTTATCCGTCATGGCGAGAAGCAGATTCCTTGGAGAAACTGTGAGACCTCGCCTCGTCAAGAAAGATGATTACATTTCTGACTCTCGCTTTGAAGGAACTGGACAAAGCGAGAGGAGAGCTATTCTGATGCGAGCGGTTATCATCCAAGGCAGAAGCAGTTACAACACCCATCTATAAATAAGACCCTTGGGGAATCAGCTCAGCAGGCGGGAGATTGAAGAGAATAGCTCGATTTTACTCTCCAGTCCACTTTTTAGAATTTAGTAGGTAGGTTAGGATTTAATTTTCTCTGCAATTTATTTTGATGTTCTTCAGATTTGTAATTTGTTTTCGTAGAACTGTAATTCAATTTCGCAGTAGATTTCTTTAAGATTAGTTGTTAGATTAGCTAGAGGATACCCTGGGAGGAGAGTTGCTTTCGGATCGCTTGTTCATCCATCATGACGATCATCATCTAAACTCCGACTCGTTCGCTCATCTTTGCATTATTCTGATAGCAATCAGATTTCCAGGTGTATTCGTTTTTTTAATTCTTTGTTATTTGAGATACAGGAAGAATGATCGGTTATCAGATTGTGAATTTCTTATCTTTCTGGTTTCTATTTCCATTTCGTAATTCTGTTTCGGCAGAGTATAAACCTCAATTTCATCATTCAATCTGAATTTTGCATCATATCTTTAATTCGATTTTCGAAGATCATAACACTTCCACATTTTTAATGCGCAAATTGTTCATTCCAATTACGTAAGAAATTTGGATATTGTAACCGAGTTAGGTATGATCTGGCAGAATTATGAATTTACTCGATTTTCTGTCAATGTTATGTTTATAGATGAGAATCATAAGGTTTAATGTTCAGAACTCTAAAAGGTTCCTAGAGACCCATGCAGTGTTAATCATCGCTTGATAATCTTTGAGAATCAATAGCTTTGAGTTCATGAACTTGGATGCAAAAGATTCTATGTTCATAATTTTCTAAACAGAAATTCCAGAAGGTAGTTATGGCAGTTATAAATTCTGATCATTTACTTCGAATAAGGATATTCCCTCGCTTCATCCTAAAAGATGATGCGAGGAAATATCCAGATAGATCTATTATGACAAAGGCTATTCAAATACTCACGCGATGTCAATCTGACAAAGCGAGAGGATCAACCTATAACAGCAATAGACTTGATATCCATTTTATAGGGTATCAATCATTCACTTTTACTCCTTATACGTATATAACCCCTATCTATAAGTAGGAATTGAGTACCTCGCCGCATTCTTACAGAAACTATCGCGAGGCATTCAATTCTTTGTATAAACAAAATCTGGGGAACATTCTTTGAATATTAGCTCCCTCCACGCTGTACAGACATAGTGTGCGGAAAATTGGAATGTTCATAGTTTGAAACCCAAAATAGTTACTGCGAGCTATTTTGGACACTTATTTTGCAGAGTTATTTCTCAAATTCTTTTTCTTGGGAAAGTTATTTCCTAATTCTGTCTAGTTTCCAATGTATATTTTGGAAGCATCCTTGCATTTTGATTAAGAGGATTCAGAACCCTCAACGTCTCTTTATACATATAATACTACATATGCATATAATATTTTGGGATATTTCCCAGTATATGATGAGTAATCTTACTTCATGATTACAAATTTACAATTCATATGTGCAATACGTATTACTATTTTACACTGGTACGCTGAGAGAGATGATGATATAGGTTTTCTCAATCATTATTTACTCAGGACTGATAAAGAACAAACTTGTTCTTCAGTTGGGCATTTAGTACCTGTCGTTTAAAAGGGAAAGATGTTTCAAGAACCATCTTTTGTCCTAAAAATTAGTAGAATATCAGGAAGATTAATTTCCGGGGTTCATGGTATTATAGTTATCACTATATGCTATGAGTAGGAGATTAAACATTTCTCTTCAGTCTACTAATCCTGAGTCAAATCACGGATATTTGGAACTGTTTACAGAGATTTCTCGAGCTAAATCGTTTATACAAATCTGAGTAGTCTGGATAAGTCAAGGAATTTGAATAGCAATTTCATCTTGATATACTTACAAGACTATTATTCCTTATGAATACTTGCGGGAATTACTCTGAAGAAATAAGTCCTATGAAAACATTGGATGATAGATTTAAATATTAGTTTTTTTTTCATTTTTTGTAGAGGACATCCAATACAGGATCATAAGATCAGTTTGATCAGGGTAATAAAAAGAACAACTTCAAGTTCGGACGAATATAGTATGATTTAGAAGTGACCTCGAGTTGTCAAAGGCTTAACCTGAGTCTGAAAGGAAAAGATTAAGTGACAATTCTGAAAGCTTTTATCACAGAAAGAGTCTGACAGATCATTCTGTGATGATAGTATTCCATGATTTCAGAGCTTAGAATGTCATGACACTGAATCATAAGTACCTGTCTTGGGAAGTGATTGAAGACATGAAGAATTGATTAAGTTGTGTAAAGGATTTTTCTATCTCAATGAACTTTCATTATGTTCTAGCCAATGAAGTATGATAATCTCATCATATTCTTATTTCATTTGATTTGGTCTGTAACATCTTAAACACGTGAATAAAATCATAATGTTCTACATCATTTTAATTGTTTTCTTTACTACATTTACAGCTTTAAGCATTTACATTTCAGAAGTATTCTTTAGTAATCATCATTACAACATTCTTAAATCAAGAATAGAGACAGATTCTAAAAGCTAATAATTCTATTAAAACACTTCTATCGTGTAACTCTCTTTTGAACGATCCCGACAATTAAAATAAATATTGCAGCTTGATACCGTGCGCTTTCGGTAGGAAAAACTAGGCAAGCTTTTTAACAGCCCTATAGGAATTATAGTGTAAAGGCTGTCGGGGGGCATTGCATCGGGGTTTTACCTCAAAGCTTCATGGCGCCGTTGCCGGGGAGGGTGTAGCGTTATGAATTTTAGAACTGTAGATATTCTTGGTTTAATTGTAATTATTTACTTTTTATTATAACGAATTCACAAATTCTTTCATTTTGTTCACAGAGAAGCCTCAACAGTTTATGAGCGAGAGAAAAACTCGATCTTCAAGACCACCTTTGCTTCCTTTTAATTGTGAACTTGAGAGAACAGCAAGGCTGATCAGAGCAAGTGCAAGAAGGAGACAGAGAGATCTTGCAGAAGGAAATCTTTCAACCATAACAAGGATGGCTAACAATGGACAGAATGACGGACCTGGGAACTTGCCAAATGGACAACCAGATAATCAGCAAAACATTCCACTTCGAGGACCTTTTCAAGCACCACAAAGAGCTGCTGCACCACAATTTATTCATCAACACTATTTTCCACCAAATTTTGCTAATCCTGTTCCGAACCCTCAAGAAGAGCAATATCAACCATGGCAACCTAATGTCGATCAATATTTGGCTGGGACGGATGAGGAGGTTGATATACCACCTGGTATATTGAACCTAGCATCTTCTAGAGCTTTTTATGGAATGAGTGCTGAAGATCCACATTTACATCTCAAGAAGTTTGTTGAACTAAGTAAGACAGTAAAGAAAGGAAGAGCTTCAAGGGAAACCATTCAATTGGCTATGTTTCCATTCTCTTTGGATGGCTCCGCTAAAGAATGGTATGATTCATTAAATGCTCAACAGAAGGCTACATGGCCAGAATTAGTCAGGAATTTCCTACTTAAGTATTTTCCTGAAAGCAAGGTTGACGAATGGGTAGACAAGATCTCTAGTTTCAAGATGAGAAAAGGGGAATCTCTTAAGGATGCCCGGGACAGATTCTTTGACATGCTCAAGAGATGTCCACAACATGGTATAACTGAAAGAAGGCTATTGAAAATTTTCTTCACCGGACTCACTCACACTTGGCAGATGATGATCAATGCCACTGGAGGGGAACAATTGCTTCAAATGCCACTTGATAGAGCGTGGTCAACAATAGATACTATGACAGCCAGCAGGGCAGTCCTCCAGGACGATGATCCACCATCTCCTACCAGAAAAAGTCTTGTCATCCATACAGATAAAAATGAAGAGAAATTTGCAGCACTCACCAAGCAGATTGCTGATCTACAGTTGGCTCAGCAAGCAAATCAACAGGCTCAGCATCAACAACAACAGCAACCAGTAATGATCCTTCAACCTGCTCCAATGGAACCTGTGTATCAGTGCGGAATTTGCTCAGGGCCACATCACAATGATCAGTGTCCACAAATTCAGGAAGCCCCAAAGCAAGATGAGAGCTGCAACTACACCGGATTCCAAAACAAACACCCGAATCTGAGCTATGGTAATACTCAGAACGCACAAAATGCACATCTTCTGAACCCACAACAACCAAATCAGCAGCAGTTTCGTCCTCCACAACCATTTTATCCACAACAACAGATGTACCCACAGAGACCCTTCCAACAGGTGAACCAACAGAATAGGCCGTTTGGACAGTTTGCACCAGTCCCGGTGAACTTTCCACAACAACCTTATCCTGTTGCTCAAGATAATACTTACTCTTTAAAGGTGGAAAATGCTCTGAAGGAGTTCATTGTTAAGCAGACAGAGACGAATAACCAACTGCAGGCTTCAATCAAGAATGTTGAGAATTCAGTAACAGAGATGGCCAAATTACTACAGCAGAGAGAAAAAGGAAAATTACCAAGTTCTTCTGAAACAAATCCACAATGTAAGGCAGTTACATTGAGGGGAGGAAAAGAGGTTGTTGATCCTGAATTTGAAAAGAAAAGAGATAGGTTGCTGCAGCAGAAAAAGTTCAAGGATGTTCAAACAATGGAAGAAGATGATCACCCTGAACAGAGACAGATACTTGAGGATAAGGGTTTGGAAAAGAATGTCTCAGGATATTCTTTTCCTAAGGAAAAAGAGGGAGGTAATGATAATCCTAACTCTACAGGTAACAAAAAGGATTCACTGGATGAGCACATGCCCAGGATACCATATCCTGGGAGACTCAAAAATGATCTTCAAGAAATTAAATTTAAGAAATTTCTTGAAAAGATTAAGGCCATTGAAATATCAATCCCTTTGGTTGAATTAATTGCTGAAATGCCCACTTACGCTAAGTTTCTGAAAGAATTAATTTCAGGGAAAAGAAGTGCAGGAGAGCAGCACATGGTGGTCTTAAATCAAAATTGTAGCTTGGTTCTTCAGCAAAGGATTCCTCCAAAGCTTGAAGATCCAGGGAGTTTCACTTTACCTCTGATTATCAACTGTAAAGAAGCTGGGCGAGGACTCTGTGACTTAGGAAGCAGCATCAATGTAATGCCACTTGCTATGGCGAGACGCTTGGATTTGGGAAAGATGAGGCCAGTCAATATGACCCTCTTCTTTGCTGATCAATCGAGCACCAGACCAGAAGGGATCATTGAAGATGTTATAGTAAAGACAGGAGGCCTTTGTTTTCCAGCTGACTTTGTCATTCTTGATATCGACGAAAATGTCAGAATTCCTATCATATTAGGGAGGCCTTTTCTGGTGACTGCGGGAGCCATGATTGACGCAAAGAATGGCATAGTGAAGCTTCATGTTGATAACCAGGAGGTCACATTTGACATGATGAAGATGTCAACATATCCTTTTAACGCTTTTGAAACCAATGTAGCGGGGAAGGAATTAGAAGATAGTACTATGGAGGGGGGAAATCTTTTTGATTACTATAATCTCTTTACCACTGATGTAACTGAGAACAATCTCACCCCACTCACAAATGCTAAAGATGCTACTTTTGCTTACTTGTGTGCGGTTAGATTCGCTGATCCTGAGACTGGTGAAATCAACGATGGATCAGAAAGTGAGGATATGCCATCTTCAGAGCAATCTGAGGATGACATTGATAAAACAGACCTTTCTGAAGAAGGATCTGATTTAAAGATGGAAGTACAAACTCGAAGCAGATTAACTCCATCAATAGAGAACCCACCTGAGCTTGAGCTTAAAGTATTGCCAGAACATCTTAAGTATGCCTTTTTGGCAGACAAAAAGAAGCTTCCGGTAATAATTTCATCCAAGTTGAGTGAAGAACAAGAACAAGCTCTAGTAGGTACTCTTAAAAATCATATTCAGGCAATTGCTTGGACTATAGCAGATATCAAAGGCATCAGTCCACACATTTGTATGCATAGGATTCTGATGGAGGATGAATACAAACCGTCCAGACAACCACAAAGGAGGTTAACTCCACCAATGCAGGAAGTTGTCAAGAAGGAGGTAATCAAGCTACTTGATGCAGGTATAATCTATCCTATCTCTGATAGTAAATGGGTGAGTCCAACACAAGTTGTACCCAAAAAGGGTGGGATTTGTATTGTGACAAATGAACATGGTGATGAAGTAGCAACAAGACCAGTAACTGGTTGGAGAGTTTGCATTGACTATAGAAAATTAAACACTGCCACAAGAAAAGATCATTTTCCTTTACCGTTCATTGATCAAATGTTAGAAAGATTGTCAGGTAAACCATTTTACAGTTTTCTAGATGGTTATTCAGGCTATAATCAAATAGTTATTGCTAGTGAAGATCATGAGAAAACAACTTTTACATGCCCATATGGAACATTTGCTTATAGAAGAATGCCTTTTGGATTATGTAATGCTCCTGCTACATTTCAAAGATGCATGATGAGTATTTTCTCTGATTTTATTGAAAAATGCATTGAAGTGTTTATGGATGATTTTACTGTTAATGGAACTGACTTTGAAGATTCTTTAAAAAATTTGTCAAAAATTTTGCAGAGATGTGAGGACACTAACTTAGTTCTTAACTGGGAAAAGTGTCATTTTATGGTTCAAGAAGGAATTGTCCTGGGACACAAAGTATCTAGAGCAGGAATAGAAGTAGATAAGGCTAAGGTTTCTGTAATAGCAAATCTACCACCACCTAAAACAATTAAGGCAGTAAGGAGTTTTCTTGGTCATGCTGGTTTTTATAGAAGGTTTATTAAGGACTTTTCTAAGATAGCAAGACCCTTGTGTAATCTTCTTCATAAGGATGTGACATTTAGCTTTGATGAAGACTGCTTAACAGCTTTTAAGACTTTGAAGGAGAAATTAATCACTGCACCTATAGTTCAGTCTCCTGATTGGAGTCTACCTTTTGAGCTTATGTGCGATGGAAGTGAGAATGCAGTAGGAGCAGTTTTGGGGCAACACAAAGAAGGCAAACATCATGTTATCTATTATACTAGCCATACTCTTAATGATGCCCAGATAAACTACACCACTACAGAAAAGGAAATGTATGCTGTAGTTTTTGCCTTTGATAAGTTCAGACAGTATCTTATTGGAGCCCAAACTATAGTTTACACAGATCATTTTGCATTACGATATCTTTTCTCAAAGCAAGAAGCCAAACCGAGGCTGATAAGATGGGTTTTACTTCTACAAGAATTTGACATTATTATCAAGGATAGAAAAGGAAAAGATAATGGAGTAGCAGACCACCTTTCTAGATTGGAGGAGAAAACAGAGAAGGAGGAAGTTGTAAATGATAAATTCCCAGATGAACAATTGTATGCTTTGCAGTTGCATCAATTCGATTGTCCTTGGTTTTCAGATTTTGCTAATTATCTAGCTTGCAAGATTGTCCCAAAATTTAAAGACTCTCATCAGAAGTCAAGGTTTTTCAGAGAAATTCAGAAATACTATTGGGATGACCCCTTTTTATTCAAGTTTTGTTCAGACCAGGTTATTAGGCGCTGTGTTCATGAAAAAGAAGGTTTCCAAATTGTCAGAAAGTGTCATGAGAACCCTTTAGGAGGCCATCATGGTCCTGCTAGGACTGCTAGAAAAGTTCTAGACTGTGGGTTTTACTGGCCAACTATCTTTTTGGATTCCCAGAAATTTATAAAGATGTGTGATAGATGTCAAAGATTGGGAAACATTTCAATGAGAGAAGAAATGCCTCAAAAGGGGATTTTAGAAGTAGAGATATTTGATGTCTGGGGAATTGATTTTATGGGACCATTTCCCCCATCTTTTGGTAATCATTATATTCTAGTAGCTGTTGATTATGTTTCAAAATGGGTAGAAGCAGTAGCCTTACCCAATAATGAAGCTAAACAAGTTACTAAATTTCTACAGAAGAATATTTTTACCAGGTTTGGAGCCCCTCGTGCCATTATATCTGATGGAGGATCTCACTTTGTGAATAAACTCTTTGAGAAATTACTGAAGCAGTATGGTGTTCATCATAAAGTTGGATCACCATATCATCCTCAGACAAGTGGACAGGTGGAGGTATCTAATAAGGAAATTAAGCACATTCTACAAGCTTCTGTGAACATTACAAGAAAAGACTGGTCAAAGAAGTTAGATGATGCTTTATGGGCTTACAGAACTGCTTTTAAAACTCCTATAGGAATGTCTCCCTACAGATTAGTTTTTGGAAAAGCATGTCATCTTCCAGTTGAGTTAGAACATAGAGCATATTGGGCCATTAAAATGCTCAACATGGATTTTCAGTCAGGACAAGATAAGAGGAAGTTTGATCTGTCTAAACTAGAAGAGATGAGACTGGAAGCATATGAAAGCAGCAAGATTTATAAAGATCGAACTAAGAAAATTCATGATTCAAAAATTAAACATAAAGAATTTTCTGTTGGTCAATTGGTTTTACTTTATAATTCTCGTTTGAAATTATTCCCAGGTAAGCTCAGATCAAGGTGGACAGGACCATTTCCTGTTGTAGCTGTTCATGACAATGGATCAGTGACAATTATGCTCAATGAAGGAGAAAAGACTGTAAATGGACACAGGCTGAAGGAATATATTGGTCAACAAGATCTAAATATCCAAACTGAATATTTGGATAATCCTTAGTTTTCTGTTTTCTTAAAAATATATATATATATATATATATATATAGGGGGTGGATACTACCCAGGTTAACTGAGTAGTATTTCCCTTTTCTTTAGATTTATTTTTTCATCTCTAATTCTTTTATTCTTTATTTTCAGGAATTCGAGAAATGAAGCTGTGATGGAATGAAGGAGGAAGAGACATGAATCTTCAAACAGGTTTTTGAGTATTAAGTGTTTGGAAAATGGAGTATGAATGGATCCTGAGGCCACGCTTCTGTAATTTTGTCAAAGCGTGAGTTAAAAATGAATTACTCTTACTCACGCTTTGTAAAAGTTATGATGCGAGGTGATCAGTTCAAATTTTTATTCTGTCAAAATTATAATTTGTTAAGGAATAAGAGTTTGGTGTCTACGCTTTGTCGAAAAACAAAGCGAGACTATTTTACTCTGGGAATTGTACAAGAATGTTTTCTCGCTTTGTAATTAACAAAGCGAGAAAAAGGATTTTTATACCCACGCAATGACAATCGACAGAGCGAGAGTCTGGGAATTTTGAACGGATAGATTTTCAAACTTCTCAAAGACCAAAATACCCTTTTCAGACTCTTCTTCTTCTCGTACACTAACCATCACGTCGTTTCAACCGCCAGTAATTATGGCAGAATTTAGTTTTTCTGCTATAAAATCTAGTCGAATCCTTCTCTTCTTTCATCTCAAACATTTCCATCCTGAGAAATTATCCTTAAACCATATTCAAGAGATAGAATGGCCGCAGCAGCTCCAAATGCTAGAACATCCATTCTAGACATTCCTGAAGAAATCTTGGGAGATATTCTCTCAAGGTTGAGAAGAGAAGAGATGAAGGATGTAGCCAGGTTAGCCCCAACCTGCAAAAAGTTCGCCAAAGCAAGTATGGCGCCTATAGTATGGAGGAGGGCAAATGTGGAAAGGAGGATGACTGCAGAGAGGACACTTGACTCTCATTACATCCGAATACTTCGAAGATGCAGAGAGGCGGGAAATTTCATGCTGAAGCTAGAACCTGCACTCTTGAGATTCTGCAATACAGGGCTCAAGGAAGCCGCTTTTGAAGTCCTTAAGCCTGGAGTCGATGACAATCATCACCCCTCAATCTTTATCAAGGCCTTCATTCTTTTGAGTTTGGAGAGCCTTGAGGAAATTGATGAGGGATTGTATCTTCTCGGATCAATCCTTAAAGATGAAGATCATATCCGCAAGATGGAGGCGAAGATCAGCAAGCTATTCAATGAAAGCGAAGAGGAGCCTAATCCCTTTAAGGGGCAAGGACATCGCGAGTACTGTGATTATTTAGCGCCACACAGTAGGGACTTAGTTAGGGAACCTCCACACTTTAACTATGGTGCCACAAACATTGATTGTTTGTGTTGTGAGGTTACTAGTTTAATTAGGAGATTAAGAGAAAGTTTTAATGAGCATGTAATTGAATCTGAGTCAGAATTAGAAACTGATTCAGATTCAAACTGATCGATTATGTAATCTCTTAATTTGTATCTAAATACTAACCCCTTTTGGTGTTGCTATATATATACTCCTCGCTTCATTTTTATTAAAAGGAAACAACTTGATTGATCTTATCCTTTACATTAGATTTTTATCTGTCCTTTTAAATAAAAATCTTCAAAATAGGGTTATTTTAGGCTTAATCATTACTCCCTGCAGAGACAAGATTTACTATCTTGACCCCTGCAGTCCTTAGATAAAAATAGGCGTCTCTGTCCTTGCAGTCATTCCTCTCACTTGTCATTTCAAAAATTTTCATCAGATTTTCTTCTCTTACTCAAGAAGAAATCGCCATACACCATTTTTATCACTCTCAACCATTCTCATAAGCAAGATCATGGCCGAGAACAACCCGTAAGCTCTCCGTTCATTTTTCATCGCATTTCTTCCTGATGTTTAAAATTGTTACATTCTGCATTATAATGTTTTTACTCATACTAGGGTTTAAGTTTTTTCATCCACTGTCGTTCTTCCCTAATTTTAAAACTTGGAGTATAATTTCAACTGATTCTTCTTCTTTAAAATTCGATTAAATAACAGTGATGAGCAGCCTTCTGAGTCCTCTGCTTTACACCTGACTGATCTTCCATTGGATGTCCTTGGGGAGATTCTGTCACGAGTAGGGCAGAGCAGCTTTGAAGATCTGCTCAAGTGTAAACAAATCTGTTCAACATTCACAATAGCCTCAGAATATCCTATTGTCCTTCGGAGATTTAATGTATAGGATCTAGCCTTTAAAAGAATTTCTAATTAATCCTCTGGTAAAATCAAATTTCTAGATGCCTGTAGAGAGGCTGAGAATCATATTCTGAATTTGCCCAAGGCCTTGGAATTGTTTATACAAGGGAAAGGATCCAAGGCATTTCAGATCCTGGATGAAGGAATAGAAGATAACTTTAAGATTTCCCAATATTTTAAAGCTTTATGTTGCCTAAGTAAAAGTTCTAGGGAAGAGATAGAAGCTGGACTTCGCTTAATTAGTCCAATCTTAAGGGATAGATTAAACAGTTATGAATTTAGATACAATCTTCTCACCCTAGTTTCAGAATGGGAATATGTCCCAAATCCATTCTTAGGGCAGGAAAATAGGGAATTCTGTGTTGTAGAAGTTCGTGATCAGGAAACCTTCCATAAGTCATCATACTATACAGCCGATGTCTGCTATCTCTGCTGTGACACAAAAAGAGCTATAGCTGACTTTAGGATGGCAGCAGGGGAGAACTTTGATAATTATAGCATTGATGAATAAGCTTTTGGACAAAGGAGAAAGAGATTGATGTATGTGACATGTCTTCTAATTTTCAACTTTGAAACTGTCACTAGATCAGATATTTTGTACAATGTAATGTAGCCTGATTTTGATAATAAAATCTAATCTCATTGCTACATAAATGTTGAGTTTAACTTTGAATTCTGTGTTCTTTCTCCTTTTCTTTTCAGAAATGTCGAAAACCCTCAACTCTTGGAAACTCAATTACTTGATTTACCAATAGAGTTACTGGGAGACATTCTGTCAAGACTAGGAATGGAAAGCATAAAGGCACTTTTTAGAGCGTCCGAAACTTCTAAGCAATTTCTCTCAGCAAGCAGGTCATCGTTAGCTCTAAAGAGAGCTAATTTGGAAACTTGTGCTGTTTGGAGAGGAGATGCTTATCCAAGTAACCAAGTCAGATTCATTAAAAGATGCCAGGATGCAGGCAATTATATGTTTAATATTGTGCCTGCATTGATAGCCTTTGTCGAGGATAAAAATGAGGAAAAAGCTTATGAAATTCTTAAGCCTGGTTTAGATGATAAACACAAACCAACCACTTTCATAAGATCCTTTCTACTGCTTTCCAAACAAGATCCGCAGCTGGATGAGGAAGGAATTCAATTGATCAAATCTGTGACTCAAGATCCTTTTGAACTTCTATTCTTAAAAATGAGTGTTCTCCACTGGCTCCTTTATGGTGAAAAGTTCCCAAACCCATTCCTTGATCAAGAGGAAAGGAGTTTTTGTAAGAATCACTCTATCCAAGAGCGACAGCAATTACCTTTTAATGAAAGGATGGAGTGTATTCCTTGTGAACTGTTTGATTATGTCAAGCAATACAGAAAGAGCAAGTGGCGAACTAGGCATATTATTTGAATGGGAGCAATGGAACAATGCAGAAGAAGATCAGAATGAAGAAGAACTACTAGAATTAGAATAATCTAGAAATCAAGTGATTGATATTTTCTTTGCTTGTATCTTTTGTGTTTTTTTTGTCTTGGGACAGAGAATTATGTGGATGATTCAAAGCTGTACATCCCTTTTTCCATTAATGAATTGCATTCTCTAGTTTTTAATTCTATTTTTGTTTTTAACTTTACTCAGCTATGAAATTGGAACTTCATCAAAGCAACCAAGGACTTCACTAGAGAAATCTGGATCGGGGGAAACTCAGATCACAGATCTTCCCTATGAGATTCTTGGAAACATTTTATCCAGATTTGCATTTGACCACCTTGAGACTGTCTTTAATTGTAAACTGGTCTGCAAAGAGCTCGAAAAAGCTACTCATCATCCTTTAGTCTTGAAAAAGGCTTCTCTTGAAGACTTTACAGCATGGGGATGGGGAACTTTTGAAGAGACACAAAGTATTTTCCTTGAAACCTGCAAAAATGCAGGAAATTGGATGTACCAGTTACATGAGGCAATGCGTTTGTTCGTCAAAGACAAGAATGAACAAGCAGCGTTTGAACTCTTAAAACCTGCAATTACTGATAATCACCCCCCATCCATCTATGTAAAAGCTCTTATGCTCTTAAGTAAGGATGAAAGGGAAGAGCAAGAGAAGGGAATTTGGCTCTTCGCTCCTCTGTGCAAGAATAGACGAAGACTCAAGGATCTTCGACTTCAAGTCAGAGGGTGGTTATCCAGTTATGAGGAATTCATCTCACCCTTTCAAGGACAACCCAAGAAGAGACTTTGTGACCTTAGGAGCTATTATGATAACAATCATGGTCCCTCAAGGAATACCTATGGAGTCGTGTCAATTTACTGTATGAGGTGCTTAGTTTCTGAGCATTGTAATCTGTTTCAAAGATTTGGAATTGAGGCAGAGACACCTCCTCATTTGTAATTGATAGGGTGAACGTCATAAGAAACACCATGCTTTGTAGTTCCATATTTTGAATCTGATGAAATATATGTTTTGCCTTTGATTAATGATGTTTTGAATTCGAATTTCCTGTTATTTTCTGATTAAATTAGACTCAGTTAGCATTGAAATGTTCACATTTAGAGCAAATCTCTAAATGTGAGTATGGTGATATCATGAATAGAATGATGAATATAAAAAAAGAAAATCTGGTATTAATTTTTTTTCTTTTATCATTTGCACATTTAGAGTCAAGCTCTAAATGTGAGTATGGTGACACTAATTTACCAGTTGTTCTTGTTTCTTAAGGATTCATAAGATGACCTATGAAGAACTGCAAGCTCGAAATATAGAATCGGATAAGAAAGAGAAATCATTCTTGGCAAAGACGAGAACGGTTAACATGGTAGAAGCTATTCGGAGAAGTGGTGGATGGACAGCAATGCAAATTTCACCTCCAGACTTTTATATCAATCCATTTATGCTTCAACATATACCAGAGAAGGAAAAGGAATCATTGAGGATTGATTTAGAAGAAGCATTCTGGAATAAGATGAATAGATTTTGGGATGATCAAATGATTATTCTGATTAATGATAGGCATCTGCCTAATGAAATCAGACTGGAAAGAATTTTGGAAAGAGAAAGGAAGTGCATGGCTGAGTGGAATCAGGAGTGCTACAGAATTATCAATCCAAAAGATCAGACAGGGCTGGAGCTGGATTACTTTGATCCTCAACCACTACCAAAATATGTGAAGCGACTCACCAAATATTGCTGCAAACTTAATGAAATCCGGAATGCTAGAGTCTATGATGCTCAGCAGGCACTCCCTGCATACATGCCTCCAACGTTCCTGAACAAGAAGGGACCCGTTGAACAGAATTTCTTGACAAACCTGGCTCTAGATAGGATTATTGACGCTCGGATCAATTTGAGACATGACCTCGAGCCTTATTTCAAGAAAGCTAAACAAGGTCAGGCGGTATGGAAAGATGTCCTTAGAATTATTCAGGAAGCTAGAAATAGCTGGATCAGGTATATGAATAAATGGTCAAAAGGGGATGATCTAAGGAAAAGGATTCTTAAACCAGGGTTGGTAAGGAAACCTGATGAGGAATTTCCTTTGGAGGAGTTTGTTGATTTGATGCCAGAACAGCAAGCATGGATTAAGGATGCAGAGAAGAGAGAAGCTGAGAGATCAGGCAAAAACAGAAAGCAGAGATCGGATGCAAAACAGACACCACAAAATATAGTAAGGAATATTTTCAGAGAATCAGTTGTTAATGAAGGACTGGAACCTGTAGCGAATTTTAGAAAAGTTTCAGCTCCATCAATAACACCAGCAGATGCAGATCTACTCATTACAGATAGACCCAATAAGATCATGAAGAGATTACCTCCAACTCTCCAACAGGAAGTTCATGGATATGTCCAGGAGAGGAAGAAAGAATTCATCGAGAAGTATGTCAGGTATGATGCTATGTGCAGGGAAAATGCATACAAGGAGCACAGACCTTACACTGATCAAACACAAGGAAGAATTCAGCAGGTAATTATTGATGATTGGGATGCATGGAATGAGAAATATTTGAATAGAAAGGGAATGAATATCATGCTGAAGGGATTAGGCAAGAACTTCTATATTAAGAAGCACGACTCAGATGAAGACAGTACAGATGATGAGCAAAGAATAGAGAGGATGAGAGTAGTTGATGAGGTTACAACTATTTTGGGAGAAAAGAATGAGGAAAATGATGAAATCCATCCGATTCTGCAAGAGAGTATGGATTGCTATTATGCAAACAAACGAAAGGCAGATCGTGAATGGGAGGAACTCATGAGAACTCAAGACAAGAAAGGTAAAAAGAAAGTATCCTCCAAAAAGAGGAAGTCACACAATCTCAGTTCGAGCACTTCAGATGAAGTACTAATAGCTAAGAAAATGACTGGGAGGAAGGTGGAGACAGGCAGGCCTGAGAAAGCTAGCCGAATTCTGAAGAAGAGGAAAAATGAAGATGAGCTAACAACCAAAGAAATTCTGGATGTGACAAAAGACTTGATGGATGAAGATGTTGAGATTCTACAATCAGCTCAAGAAAAGAAAGAAGTTGTTACCTACAAAAGGAGAGGAAGGTTACCTTCTGAGCAGAAGGAAACCAACCCTGAAGAATTTAAGCAGCAAGGATCTTCTCTTGAGAATGTAGAACAATTGGGAATCATTCCTGAGAAAGAAAAGCAACAAGAAAAGGAACCTGAAAAGCCAGTTAAAAAGTTCAGGATAAAGATGAAGGCTAGAAAGCCTAAGTATGTAGTACCTGACACCAGCTCTGAAGAAGAAAAAGTCGAACCAACTCTAGGGATAGTTCCCTACACAGAGAGGTTGGAGCTCACTCCTTACACTAATTTGGAAGTGGGGGATATAGATCCAGAGGGCTGGAGAGCATGCATTGAAGAACATCAACCTGATGAACAAGGATCAACTAGACCAAGCACTGATCTCCAACTAGTTCAGATTACTGAAAAAGATGATAGAGAAGGGCAAGATGAAGATCAACAAGCTCAGGTCAACAGGGATCTCATTCAAAGTCAGATTGATTTACAAGGATTTTCAGGAAAAGAAACTGAACAAGATATACCACCAGAACAAGCTGCAGATGAGCAAGAATTTGTGAATCAAATTGAGGAATCAGTGGCAGACATATTTCAGGAACAGACACTGGAAGATTTACAGACTTTTGAAGATATGAACTTGCATGGAACTACAGTCGGGAACATGACCTACTCTCTGGAAGGACTGATTAAAAGGATCAGAAAATTGGCTAGAGAAGGAGGGAATGCACGCACCTCAGCAGAACAAGCAAGTGAATATGCAGCTAAACTTGAGTCAGAGTTAGAGGAAATCCAACAACAAATAAATCCTGACCAAGTAATGGAACCATCTCCATTAGCAATCCAAGCTTATGAAGAAGAAGTGCAGAGAAATGAAACTCAAGAAGCTCAGCAGAGAAAGTATTTTATGGAAGACACTATCAGTCAATATCTCAGAACACAGACGAATGCTGAAAATCAAATGAATCAATGGCTCCTTCCACCTCAAGTCAGGGATGAAGTAGTTCAGAGAGCAATTGTAAGGATGAATGATCCTGAATGGGCCGCGGAACAGAAGAAGAGAGTAGAAGAATATTTTGGAGTCCAAGGATTTCTAGATTCAGAATCTACTGCTATTCCTCTTCTACTAAACGAACCTGTACAGGAAGATCCCACAGAGATCTTAAATCAGCATAGCCTTGAAGTTACTGAGAAGGTAGATACCAGCACGTCATTGATTTATGATTCAGGTATAGGCAATTCACAACATGATGACACTGATAGAGTTCAAGAAGAACATCCAGAGCCTGACCATGAGCAAAACTCAGAACAAGTTCAGGAAGAAAATGAGGAACCTGCTCAAGAAGGAGGCCAAACAGAAGAACAAGAAAATGAGAATGCTGGGGATGAGCAAGAAGAAGCACAAGAATCCGAGGGAAATGAATCAGATACATCTGAAGGATCATCCCCCGGAAAAGATGTCCCAGAATTGCTACCTACGAGTTATTGGGGAAAGAATAGTCCAAAGGTGAGGTTATCAATCCCTGATAGCATTGAAAAGAGGACTGAATTTACAGAAGAAGAAATCAAGGTTAAGTTTAATGGAAGAAAGGAAGCATTGGAGAATTACTTGGGGATGTCCAAAATGATTGTTCCGGACAAAGGATTTCATCCCAAGTGGCTGGATCATAAGTGTATCAGCTACTGGAGGAGAATCAATGAATGGGACATTTTCATGAGACACAATAACAAATGTGGTTATGTGGAACTGGCCAGGGAGTTCTATGCTAACTTTGATGTTGAGGCAGAAACAACATGGATTAGAGGGAAAACAGTGCAAGTCACTGTAGAAACTCTAAATGATCTGATACAGGCACCTTTGTTAGAACAGCCAGAAGTCAAATCTGAGGTCCAACTGAGGAGAAACTCAGGAAAGAGGAGATGGAGAGGCAAGAGAAGATAAGGAAGGAAGAATGGGATAGACAGGAAAGGATGAGAAGGGAAGAGATGGAAAGATTTGAAAGGCTGAGAAGAGAAGAACTTGAAGAGAGAAGACAGGAACGAGAAAGGGATATGGAACTGAGGAGACAGGAGCAGTATAACAGCACGAGATTGGTAGACATTCTTGCCAACCTAGTCTCGGATCTAAAGAAATCTCCATCCATACCACCTAAGGATCCAGACAATGATGCAGGACCATCCTGAGATCACAGGGGAGTTTTCTGAAACTTTCTTCTTCTTCTTTTTAATTGCAGTCTCTTTTTCTTTATTTCTTTCCTGTTTCCGTTCTGATATAACTTAGGATAGATTTAATATGAATTTGTGTCATAGTATTGAATTTCAAGCTAAAAAAATAATGATAGTAATAATAAACTCAGGGAGGCTAATAAACTGATAAAGGAATAGAAGATGAGTTTAAAAAGTGGTTCCTGTGGAGACATCTACTTTATAGATTTTCACTGCAAGCATGAGCCGCTCTTGAAAACTGTTCTTAGCTGTAAGCTCTGAGATTGATTGATGTCATTACTGGATAAATAGTTTGAAGGTTTTGTGATGATATTAACCTTAGTGATTTGCATACCATAAACAATAACTGCACAAGGTTAAGAGGATTGATCTAATCTAGTCTCTCTTGGAAGATGAGTGTGCATATTGAGTAAAAAAAAAAAAAGAAAGAGAAAAAGAGAGCAAGGGAAATTTTAGAAACAGACGTGGTAAAATAATGTGGATATAAGTAGCTGGCACAGCTGCCCCTCTGATTTATGAGTTGAAGAACTTTAAAAGAGCAGAATCAAGGGCAGGGGAGTTGAAGTTTCATCTGCAATGTCAGGTCATGCGACTCCTCCTAATAATGTGAAACCGAGCTATTGAAAGCCACGGAAGGCCACCCCTTGATATAAAAATAAAATAAAAGAGTGTGTATTTCATTTCAGAATACAAGATATGCACATGAGTTGGACAGGATTGAGCGTGAGAAGAGAAATCTGGCTAACTAAGGAGCAGAACAATAATTCACATAAATGCAAATCACTTTTGTTAATGTTTCCATGAAATCTGGTGAATTCTAAGTCAGGTATGAAGCATCAATCAGTTGAAAGAGTTGAGCTTGGGATAGTTGGAAAAGAGAAGGTAGTGATCCAGTGGAGTCTTACATGAACATTTTAATCTCAGAAGCCACTAATTGGACTTATTCTTTGAAACTTTACAAGTTTCTTACCACTTGAGGACAAGTGTTTCTAAATGTGAGGATGGTGATGACAGTCTTTTGTGACTGTCATTTGCGTCCAATTTAGTGTCTTAATGATGATCTTTTGCTCTTAATTCCATTGATTTTTGATGAATAATCATAAAGGATTAGAAAAAAATGGAAGAAGAATTAAGATTGCACAGAAGTTGGAAATACATGGAAAATGGCTTGAAATTCTGAGTTTTCTTTGTAAGACTCGCACGCGGTGTTTCCATTGAACTGATCCACGCTTTGTCATGCAGAAGGAAGTTAAGCTGGAAAACAGCAGGAAGTGGAAAGGACATAGCGAGGAAAGAAAAGGAATGGTGCGAGGGCTTGTTTCCGAAATCAGGAAAAGATTTAAGGAAAATGTGCAGATGCTGAAGTCCACGCGATGATTGTTTGACATCGCGAGGAAAGGAAATCTGTGCAAGACAGAAGTTTTATCCGTCATGGCGAGAAGCAGATTCCTTGGAGAAACTGTGAGACCTCGCCTCGTCAAGAAAGATGATTACATTTCTGACTCTCGCTTTGAAGGAACTGGACAAAGCGAGAGGAGAGCTATTCTGATGCGAGCGGTTATCATCCAAGGCAGAAGCAGTTACAACACCCATCTATAAATAAGACCCTTGGGGAATCAGCTCAGCAGGCGGGAGATTGAAGAGAATAGCTCGATTTTACTCTCCAGTCCACTTTTTAGAATTTAGTAGGTAGGTTAGGATTTAATTTTCTCTGCAATTTATTTTGATGTTCTTCAGATTTGTAATTTGTTTTCGTAGAACTGTAATTCAATTTCGCTGTAGATTTCTTTAAGATTAGTTGTTAGATTAGCTAGAGGATACCCTGGGAGGAGAGTTGCTTTCGGATCGCTTGTTCATCCATCATGACGATCATCATCTAAACTCCGACTCGTTCGCTCATCTTTGCATTATTCTGATAGCAATCAGATTTCCAGGTGTATTCGTTTTTTTAATTCTTTGTTATTTGAGATACAGGAAGAATGATCGGTTATCAGATTGTGAATTTCTTATCTTTCTGGTTTCTATTTCCATTTCGTAATTCTGTTTCGGCAGAGTATAAACCTCAATTTCATCATTCAATCTAAATTTTGCATCATATCTTTAATTCGATTTTCGAAGATCATAACACTTCCACATTTTTAATGCGCAAATTGTTCGTTCCAATTACGTAAGAAATTTGGATATTGTAACCGAGTTAGGTATGATCTGGCAGAATTATGAATTTACTCGATTTTCTGTCAATGTTATGTTTATAGATGAGAATCATAAGGTTTAATGTTCAGAACTCTAAAAGGTTCCTAGAGACCCATGCAGTGTTAATCATCGCTTGATAATCTTTGAGAATCAATAGCTTTGAGTTCATGAACTTGGATGCAAAAGATTCTATGTTCATAATTTTCTAAACAGAAATTCCAGAAGGTAGTTATGGCAGTTATAAATTCTGATCATTTACTTCGAATAAGGATATTCCCTCACTTCATCCTAAAAGATGATGCGAGGAAATATCCAGATAGATCTATTATGACAAAGGCTATTCAAATACTCACGCGATGTCAATCTGACAAAGCGAGAGGATCAACCTATAACAGCAATAGACTTGATATCCATTTTATAGGGTATCAATCATTCACTTTTACTCCTTATACGTATATAACCCCTATCTATAAGTAGGAATTGAGTACCTCGCCGCATTCTTACAGAAACTATCGCGAGGCATTCAATTCTTTGTATAAACAAAATCTGGGGAACATTCTTTGAATATTAGCTCCCTCCACGCTGTACAGACATAGTGTGCGGAAAATTGGAATGTTCATAGTTTGAAACCCAAAATAGTTACTGCGAGCTATTTTGGACACTTATTTTGCAGAGTTATTTCTCAAATTCTTTTTCTTGGGAAAGTTATTTCCTAATTCTGTCTAGTTTCCAATGTATATTTTGGAAGCATCCTTGTATTTTGATTAAGAGGATTCAGAACCCTCAACGTCTCTTTATACATATAATACTACATATACATATAATATTTTGGGATATTTCCCAGTATATGATGAGTAATCTTACTTCATGATTACAAATTTACAATTCATATGTGCAATACGTATTACTATTTTACACTGGTACGCTGAGAGAGATGATGATATAGGTTTTCTCAATCATTATTTACTCAGGACTGATAAAGAACAAACTTGTTCTTCAGTTGGGCATTTAGTACCTGTCGTTTAAAAGGGAAAGATGTTTCAAGAACCATCTTTTGTCCTAAAAATTAGTAGAATATCAGGAAGATTAATTTCCGGGGTTCATGGTATTATAGTTATCACTATATGCTATGAGTAGGAGATTAAACATTTCTCTTCAGTCTACTAATCCTGAGTCAAATCACGGATATTTGGAACTGTTTACAGATATTTCTCGAGCTAAATCGTTTATACAAATCTGAGTAGTCTGGATAAGTCAAGGAATTTGAATAGCAATTTCATCTTGATATACTTACAAGACTATTATTCCTTATGAATACTTGCGGGAATTACTCTGAAGAAATAAGTCCTATGAAAACATTGGATGATAGATTTAAATATTAGTTTTTTTTTTTCATTTTTTGTAGAGGACATCCAATACAGGATCATAAGATCAGTTTGATCAGGGTAATAAAAAGAACAACTTCAAGTTCAGACGAATATAGTATGATTTAGAAGTGACCTCGAGTTGTCAAAGGCTTAATCTGAGTCTGAAAGGAAAAGATTAAGTGACGATTCTGAAAGCTTTTATCACAGAAGGAGTCTGACAGATCATTCTAATAACCGAATTTGCAACTAAAATTTGTTATCGAGCAAAATTCATTAGCTACCACAATTTTAGCAACCGAATCCGGATTTTTCTAATAGTAATACTGTAATATGTAATCGTAATCGTTATTTATTTTACGTACAAGATCAAGATTTTATTGGATGCGAGGATCGCCGCAATGCATATGGGATTACTATATTTGTTAATAATGTTTATCCAGAGTTTGCTTTAAGGCCATCTTTTGTAAATTCATTATTTCTTTGCATATATGCATATGGGATTGCTTTAATTTTGTTTTAGTTAATTTGTTAATAATGTTAATAATGTTTATCCAGAGTTTGCTTTAAGGCAATGCATATGGGATTGCTTTAATTTGATTTTAGTCCAAATTAAGCGTCGAAAATTTGTTAATAATGTTTCGAGTTACTTGATAAACTAACATTAATATTTGTGCTTGATCGTGACTCATTGTTGTATACCTGTTAACCAAGAAATTCTTTGAGGGAAAAACCTCTTCTTTGATTCATGAGTATCCAAGAGGATTACAAGAATTGCAGAAAGAAATTACACGGAAATAAGAAAACTGTAAAGGAATTAAAGTGCGGAATGGAAAAATAAGCTGTAAGAGAGTGCAGAAACAAAATAAAATGCAGAAGGTAAAAAAAAATTAAAGTGTGGATTCTCTTGGAGAGGTTGGAGATGCCCTTCCTTGGATGCTGCTTCTAGTATTTATAAGGAGTCACGTCTCTCCTTGGCTTAAGGTCTTCCTCCTTGGATGCTACCGTTACCCCAATCTGCTCCAAGGATCCCCAGATGACGCATGTCTTAATGTCGCCAGATCCTCTTGGAGTAACCGTCCTCTCTTTTGTTGATCTCTACTCCTTGGATGGCGCCTGGCTTCAATGCTTCCGCGATTTTCTCCAAGGGTGATGCAATTTCTCAAGTCTTCAATGCTGCCCTGATCCTCTCCAAGGGTGACGCGCCTCTCTTGCTAGCGTGGTTAATGCTTCAAGCCAGACTGCCAAACTCCCTATGATGCCACGTTCCTCCACCTTCAATCTCGGGGGTAAACCGCCGCCAGTCCTTATCCGCCTTCTTATTTTTGTTCAATAATTCCTATGCAGCAATGTGGACTGGGCTTAACAACTTGGGCCGTTGCGTATTGGGCCTCAGCTCATGGGCTCAAATATATATTTTTTTTGGGTGATAACAATACCAATATCGAGTAGCTTGAATTCGAGCTCGAGCATGAGCTCATGTTTGAAACTAGTAAAGCATAAAGCTACTCATTGAGTAGTGATACGCAACTCGGGTTTTTTTGCACTCCTACATTATAATAAATGTCGGTAACTTCATTTTCTTTGTGATACATAAAAGATAAATTATGTAGTATATTTTTTGTATTATATAGAGAATAAATAATTAATTGCACAATGTTTACTTCAAATAAAATGCAAATATGTTTGATTATTGGCTCATAACAAAGCGTGCAAGTCGATCTAAACATTTACAACGCACGATTGGGTTACGACAAGCGGTCTTGAGGTTAACTAGACGCCATTTATATCCCGGCCCCAACTTTCTTAAAAGTAAAAACTATTTCTTACTTTTTCTTAAAAGCAAATTAAACACCAATTATATAACTAATAGAGGTTCGGTTATTGTGCAATCATGCAAAGCCACAACACATTAATGCATCAATCACAACCGTTCATTTTAATCCAAGAGTTGTAAATTGAAAATGGTAAAGTTGTCCAAAAAAATGTATATTAACAAAATTACTTTATATCTTAAAGGGATTTGTATCCTGAACAATTAACTAAAATAAAAATATAATTACGACGTAAATTATATTCAACAATTCAGTACCAAATTGAAACGGGCTCAGCAACGAGAATCCTGATGTCAATATTGTTTTCAGCGACGCAAACAATTATTTTCAGCGATGAAAATAAATTAGTTGTAATACCCGAGAATTTTCCAACATAAAATAAAACAGTAATTAAATAAATAAATAATAAATAAAATAAATATTATAAATAAATAAACCAATCCAGCAAATAAAAGAAATAAATAAAGATAAGGAAATGAGAAAAGAGACTTTTACTTAAAAAGGAATTAAAGGAATTTAATTAAACAAAAGGATGGATAAATGGAACACCAAAACCCGACACTAATGAACTCGAGTATTCGAGTCCAAAACATCCAATTAGACTGAGAGTAAAATTAGAGAGAAAGTAAGAACCCGAATATACCCCGGGAATCGGAATCCGGGAGCATAGAGGGATAGAAACCCGAAAGAGAGGCGGAAACGCACGACGGATCGCACGACCCGCCCGGACCGAAGTCCAGGCGAAGTCGGCGCGGTGGCCGCGCGGTGGAAGGGCTTCAGCGCGCCACGACCGCGCCACCCCACAGATTTGGTTGTTGCGTGAATCTCTCACCCGAACGCGGATTTTTCGACTTTCGGTTGAACATCTCTCGACTCCAGACCTTTAGGTCGGCCGTGGACGCCCTAGGGATTGAGAATTCTATAAATAAGCCCCTTGGGAGCCCCGAACAAGTTTACGAAACCCTAAAGCATTCTATACGTTCGAAACCCTAAATCCGGAGTCGTCGGAGGCACGAAACCAAGACGAACGCTGTTGGACGAGTTTCTCTACAGATCTCCATAGTCGTGGTAAGTCTCGGTCCAATCTCTATTCAATAAACGATTCGAAAACGAATCCTAATCATCTCCTTTTTCTTTCTACACCCCCGTATCGAATCTAGATCGTAGAACCCGACGAACGGAGAGGAGAGACGGTGATCTGGAAGCCACGCCTCCGAATTGGACATTCCCGACGTTCATAGACACTGTAAGTTAACCTTACATGGTTTTGGGAGATTTTAAAACATTCGAAACCTAAAAGATTCGACAAGAATCATAAATCTGTCCACTTTTGTTTTCCTACCGACGCAACAGAATTGTTGAATTTTTCCGACCTTTAAAACGAACTCAAACGGAAAAACGTAAAAGACGAAAAACGTTCCTAAGACTTAGACCTAGCTACTGTAAAAATTTGAGAATTTTTGGAGTTGATTTGATAGGTGAAAACCCGTTGAAACCGAACTGTTTTATTTTAGATCTTGAAATCTTGGACAGAACTTAGGAATGATCTTGATCACGTTTTTGACATAGGATCTAGGCTGTTTTAGATCTTTGTCCGAACATGAAAGTTGTAGATAAATGTCTTAAGATGATCCCTGTCAAATTTCATTAAATTTGGAGTTGAATTGATATGGTAGAATGTGAAATTTGTAAACTGTGACACTTTGAACTCGGACAGATTTCTTGTTATGCGAAAATTGGCGTTTTTGACCTACTTAGGTATCTCGGATTGAAAAAGTTAAAACACGAAAGTTGTAGATCTTGATGTTTCCGAGTCAGATATGAAATTTTGGAATTTTTGGAATTAAATCTGATTTTAGACGAATTTTGGAGTAAACTGTGATTTACCGAAACGAAATTTTGAAATCTTGTTGAAACATGGCATTAACCTTTAGGGTTGAAACGAATTGAGATATTGTTTCTAAATTAATACATTGGAAGGCAGATTTTAAAAACTAAATCCCCTTACAAACTTGATAAATTAAAATTAGGGGTGAGTGCTCTGCAGGGTGCCCCCTAACGATTCACTTCGTGCCGTAATGGACGATGGTGACCCCGCGCGCTATACTTGAAATGTGAAATTGCCAAAACGGCGAAACTTAGAGCCTACACTCTCGTGAATATCCGTATGGGTTTCCCGAGGCTCCGGAGTGGTACTGGGTATGGCTGATACGGCTGCGGCCGCCGGGCTACCGGCTAAACTTGTTGACATCGCGATTTTTATCGTGAAACTTTGAAATACCAAATCGGGAATGTAATGGGGATTCTAAATTAAATTAAACTAGATTAGATGATATTGTTGTCAAATTAAATTATTTAAATGCTTTATTTAAATTATGGCTATTATCTTGAACCATGTGATATGTGTTATTAAATAGAGCCTGAGATGAAATTATGCTATTGGATATGGATTAGATGAAACTGAATATTATGTTATTATCATGCTTTTGTTAAATTATTAAAGTATGGCTTTTAAACCCTACGATCATGCATGTGTTAACTTACTCAACAATTTTGCTGATCAAAACCATTTTTATTCCTTTCTTTACAGAATATGTGGAATGAGCATGTGTGAGCACGAATCATGCATGGGATTTTGGGAACTTTTATTTTGCTTTTAAATTTCGTACTTAGACTATATTATGAACGGGCCTGTTTAACCCGTGTTTTGGCCATGTCGGCCCTTTTTATATTTTCCGCTGCGATACTGTACTAAACTAAATATTTCCGCTGCGCTATGCTATTATTATTTTCGAATTATATTGTATGGGCTATTTTGAATGCTTAAAGTGTTTTTAAATACTGCAATACCTAGCCTTGCATCTCTTTAGTAAGCTCGGAGAAACCGTGTCTTACTAGGGAGATGTGGCGGTGACATCCCGACCTGGGTGACCAAAAACCGGGGTGTTACAAGTTGGTATCAGAGCTCGGCTATTTTTAAACTATTATTTTTAAACCACTACTATTTTTAAACTATTATTTTAAAACCATTATTATTTTTAAGCTACTATTAATATTTTGACTATTATTTTAAATTTTAAATTTTATTTCCATGGAGAAATTTTATTTTAAAACCCATGGGAAAAATATATATGGTGCATTAAATTATTATTGGGGGGAAATATCATTTGCATATGCATGTTGCATCTCTGCTATGAACTTAGAATCTTTGCGAAACTTGAACTTAGAATCTTTGCGAAACTTGAACTTAGCATCTTGGCGAAACTTGAACTTAGAATCTTGGAAACTCGAACCTAGAATCTTGGCGAATTGAACTTAGAATCTTGGCAAATATTAACCTAGATCTCTTGCTTGCGCTAGATGGCTAGTCAAGACATGATGCAGTTGATGGTCAGGATGATGAGCGTTCATCTCGATTCCCACCAAACCCTAGAGCAGATGAAGTACCGTATGGCTCAATTGGAGGCCAATTTACATCACATGGGCAACTTGAGAGAGGCGGATCATCACCGCATAAACCAACTCGAGCGCCAAGTCCAAACCCTCACTACACAAAACTTAATACTAAAGGAATACATCGATGCCCACGGGCAAGATTTAAACACTATCTTTGACGACCTACTACCGCCGAGTTCGGAGGAGGAAGATCCGGAGGAAGATCCTGCTACCCCGCCGAGAGACGTCATGAGGCACTAGAGATTCTACTGTTAGACATCGTTTTGCTAGAAAAATATTTCTACTTTTGTATTAAAATTTCTTTTGAGGAAATAAAATGCCGATTTATTTTTTTTTAAAATCAAAACAAAACGAAACAAGACAAAATAAAATAAAACCCCGAAGCATACGATGCTCCTCAATCCGAACAAAGCACCACGTGCTAAATTACTACACACATATACATTCATAGAAATTGCTTGGACTATATGCTAAATTCACCAGCCCTAATCTATTCTAATTGTACCAGAATGGCACCCAGAGGAAGAGGAAGAGGCAGAGCCCAACCTGCTCCCCAAACCACTACTGAAACACCTACTGAAACACCACCAAACGTCACTGAACCAAACCAACCTGATGAGGAACAGCCCCAAGGTGCGCAGGACGCCCCCGCACCGAACAATGTGGGCGATCGTCTTAGGACGATAGAGGAAGTGTTGATTGCGCTCGGGAACGCGCAAGTCAACCAGGGACAAGCTGCGGCGGTACCTCCGCCCCAAGCTCGCCCTAACTACCTGGCGATGGTGAATCCCTACCAGCCGCCCCACTATGCTGGTGAGGAGGATCCAGCTAAACTGGAGGAATGGATCCGGACTTTTGACAAGCTGCTGGGAGCGGTCAAATGCCCGGAAGGAGAAAGGGTACATGTCGCTTCATACTACTTGGGAGGCGAAGCTGATGACTGGTGGCAAGCAACGCAAGCCAAACTGACTGAAGATGACGAGCCTTACTCGTGGATGGAGATGATGGAACTACTCAGGGATCGATTCTATCCCTTGAGTACCAAAGCTGCCATGTACGAGGAATTCCTGTCACTGAAGCAAGGAAGCCAAACGGTGCAAGAATACTACACACGCTTTAAGGAGCTGGTGAGGTTCGCACCAAGGCTAGTGCCTACTGATGCGGAAAAGGCACAGAAGTTCGAGATGGGACTGAACCTGTCGGTGCGCGAGGTGATCGCAGGGGTACACTACCCCGATTTGCAAGCCGTATGCGATCGCGCTGTAGCGGTAGCACGTGTGCAGCAGCTGAAAAGGAGGGTGAGTGGGGAGTCCAGCAGGGGTCCTCAAGACAAGAGAAGCCGAGACTCGAGAAACGATAACAACACTGGAAGGAACGAGCAACGCAGAGGGTCGAATAGGCCCCAACAAAACAACACGGGAAGGAGGTTTAATCAAGAAGATCCGGTACCGCCTTGCCCGCGATGTGGACGACCACATCTGGCAAGGGGATGCCCGCAACAAGGCGCTTGTTACCGATGCGGTCGAATGGGTCACGTTCGACGGGAATGTCGAACTAGGCTCGAGAACATAACGAAGAGGGACGATTTGGTCGCGGGGCAAGAACAGCCTCAAAACCAAAACGGGCGAAACGGCAATAACCAAGGGTACAGACCCCCTCAAAATAGGCCGCAAAACCAGAACCAGAACCAACGACCTCCGCCCCCGCAGAATCAAAACCAACAGCAAAATCAGCAGCCAAATGGGAATCAGCAGGGCAATCAGGGACGCCCTGTGGGGAGGCTCAACGTGGTGAACCAAGCGGACGTGCCTGCGCAAGGAGAAGTGATGGCAGGTACATTTCACGTTTTGAATACACCCCTTAGAATTTTATTTGATTCCGGAGCTAGTTGCTCAATTATTGCATCAAGGATAGTGCCTGAGTTAGATCTACCTAAGTGCGAGAGAATTAGCTTAGGAATTCAATCGCCTTCTGGAGAAGTAGTGTCTTGCTCTAAACGATATAACGGAATTCCTATAGTGATAAAGAACGTAGAATTCTTCGCGAACTTGGTAGAATTTAACTTAAGAGACTTTGACATCATACTGGGGATGGATTGGCTATCCCAGTATAAAGCGGTGATCGAATGCCAAAAGCAAAAGATCACCTTGTCAAAAAGTAGGGGAAAGAGAGTTATCTTTTACTCTCAGCCCCCTAAGAAAAGTAACAAAATCGTTAGTGCACTTAAACTAAGTAACTTGATGCGTAAGGGGTATGAACTATATGCGTGCTATGTGCACAACCTTGAGGCGGAAGAGAACAAGGTTGATAGCATACCAGTGGTAAGAGAATACCCGGACGTGTTCCCTGAAGACGTTCCGGGCATGCCACCTGAGAGAGATCTTGAATTCACGATAGATCTCATTCCGGGGACAGAGCCTGTCTCAAAAGCTCCGTACCGGATGACACCACTGGAAATGAAGGAGTTAAAGGAACAACTCGAGGAGCTATTGGGAAAAGGTTACATAAGACCGAGTACGTCCCCTTGGGGAGCACCGGTTTTGTTTGTCAAGAAGAAAGACGGAGGGCTACGCCTTTGCATAGATTACCGAGGACTAAACCAAGTGACCATTAAGAATAAATACCCCCTACCGAGAATAGAGGATCTGTTTGATCAACTGAAGGGAGCTTCAGTATTCTCGAAGATCGATTTGCGATCTGGGTATCATCAATTGAGGATTGCCGAGAAGGACATTCCAAAGACGGCGTTTCGAACACGATATGGCCATTACGAGTTCACAGTGTTATCCTTCGGGTTAACAAATGCACCGGCCATGTTCATGAATCTCATGAACAACGTCTTCCGAGAATTGTTAGACCAGTGTGTCGTAGTGTTCATTGACGACATCCTGATCTACTCGAAGAGCGAGGAAGAGCATGCGAAGCACTTACATCAAGTGTTGGAAATCTTGCGAAGAAATCAGCTATACGGCAAGTTGTCGAAATGTGACTTCTGGCTGAAAGAAGTGGCATTCCTCGGACACATAGTATCCGCTGATGGAGTATCAGTAGATCCGGCAAAAGTCTCTGCCGTAACTGAATGGGCAACTCCGAAAAGTCCAACGGAAATAAGGAGTTTCCTTGGATTAGCCGGATATTACAGACGATTTGTAAAGGACTTTTCAAGGATTGCACGTCCTTTGACCCAGCTACTTAAGAAAGGAGCAAAATACGAGTGGACCGAAGCATGTGAGACATCGTTTCAAGAGCTGAAGAAACGACTCACAACCGCACCCGTATTAACACTACCATCAGAGAATGGTGACTTCGAAGTATATAGCGATGCTTCGAAGGAAGGTTTAGGTTGTGTTTTGATGCAAGACTCGAGAGTCGTAGCCTATGCATCACGCCAACTAAAACCTCACGAGGAAAATTATCCGACACATGACCTGGAGTTGGCAGCGGTCGTTTTCGCTCTAAAGATATGGAGACATTATCTTTATGGGCGGAAGTGTCGAATGTTCACCGACCACAAGAGCTTGAAATATATATTCACTCAGAAGGAGTTGAATTTGAGACAGCGAAGGTGGTTGGAACTCATTAAGGACTACGATTTAGAGATAGCGTACCACGAGGGGAAGGCGAATGTGGTAGCCGATGCCCTAAGTCGGAAAACCCAACACGTGGCAAACTCGTTGGTAATTCCGCCGGCATTGTACATGGATTTGGCAAGATTGGAGTTAGAACTTGTGCATCCTGGCACAGTGAGGGAAACGGTCAATGCCATGATCGTAGAAACTCCAATATTGGACGAGATTCGACTCGCTCAACCGGGCGATTCGAAACTCGAGAAGATAAAAGAGTATATTGCCGAAGGAAAGGCAATAGGATTTGCTGTCCACGAGGATGGAAGCATCCGTTTTAAAGGTAGATGGTGTGTGCCTCTTAAATGTGCCGAGTTGAAGCAAAGGTTGATGGAGGAAGGGCACAACACGCCATATTCCGTACATCCCGGAGGTGACAAGCTATACAAAGATCTGAGGAAGATCTACTGGTGGCCGGGAATGAAGAAGGAAGTGGCAAATTTCGTGGCGAGATGTCTCACCTGCCAAAAGGTTAAGGCAGTGCGACATAAACCCTTAGGATTGATGCAACCACTAGAGATTCCAAGTTGGAAGTGGGATAGCATCTCAATGGACTTTGTCTCGGGATTACCCCGATCACCTAAAGGCATGAACAAGATTTGGGTGATTGTGGATAGGCTAACGAAGACAGCCATATTTATCCCAATGAAAGACACGTGGACTATGGACCAATTGGCCCGAGCCTACATTGATAACGTGGTACGACGACATGGAGTACCGCATGATATCATTTCCGATAGAGACAGTAGATTTGTCTCTCATTTCTGGATGGAGTTACAAAAAGCTCTCGGTACTCAAATCAAAATGAGCACCGCATTCCACCCGATGACGGATGGACAAACCGAAAGAACAATCCAAACACTAGAAGACATGCTGAGAGCATGCGTGTTGGAATTCAAAGGAAATTGGGAATCTCATTTACCCTTGATTGAGTTTTCCTATAATAATAGTTACCATGCTAGTATCGGCATGGCACCTTTCGAGGCATTGTATGGACGAAAGTGCCGAAGCCCTTTGAGCTGGGAAGAAAACGATAAGTCCGTGGTAGTGGGACCACAACTTATCGAAGACATGGCTCAACAAATCAAAGTGATTCAAGGAAAGATGAAAGCCGCACAAGACCGTCAAAAGAGTTATGCCGACGTGAGACGACGAGACCTAGAATTTCAAGTGGGAGATAGAGTCATGCTAAAGATATCACCCATGAAGGGGGTGATGCGCTTTGGCAAACGAGGGAAGTTAAGTCCACGATACATAGGACCTTACGAGATTCTAGAACGAGTCGGAACTCTAGCCTACCGAATGGCTTTACCGCCACACTTAGATCGAGTTCATAATGTCTTCCATGTCTCACAACTAAAGAAGTATGTGCCGGACCCGACACATGTACTTCAACCAGAGATAATTGAGCTCGATGAAGACTTGACTTACGAAGAAGTCCCAGTGCGTATTCTCGATACCAAGGAACGAGTAACGAGGAACAAAACCATCAAAATGATCAAGGTTCTTTGGTCAAACCACAAAAGTGAGACGGCAACTTGGGAAGTAGAATCCGATATGAGGGAACGATACCCGACATTGTTCCAAACCGATACCGACACAGTTATGGGGACATAACTGCAATCTTAAGGGGGAGAGGATGTCATACCCCGTAATTTTTCGTGCATTTTTGTAAACTTTTGAACTACGTTATGGCTTGATCCCTTTACCGGGTACGTAGGCAGCTTAGAAGTTTTAATTCTAAGTTCAGTCACAACATAATAAAACAAACACAAGACCTTAGCACGAGACGAGAAAAGCCGAAACACAACTTCGAGGACGAAGTTGATTCTTAAGGAGGGTAGACTGTAATACCCGAGAATTTTCCAACATAAAATAAAACAGTAATTAAATAAATAAATAATAAATAAAATAAATATTATAAATAAATAAACCAATCCAGCAAATAAAAGAAATAAATAAAGATAAGGAAATGAGAAAAGAGACTTTTACTTAAAAAGGAATTAAAGGAATTTAATTAAACAAAAGGATGGATAAATGGAACACCAAAACCCGACACTAATGAACTCGAGTATTCGAGTCCAAAACATCCAATTAGACTGAGAATAAAATTAGAGAGAAAGTAAGAACCCGAATATACCCCGGGAATCGGAATCCGGGAGCATAGAGGGATAGAAACCCGAAAGAGAGGCGGAAACGCACGACGGATCGCACGACCCGCCCGGACCGAAGTCCAGGCGAAGTCGGCGCGGTGGCCGCGCGGTGGAAGGGCTTCAGCGCGCCACGACCGCGCCACCCCACAGATTTGGTTGTTGCGTGAATCTCTCACCCGAAAGCGGATTTTTCAACTTTCGGTTGAACATCTCTCGACTCCAGACCTTTAGGTCGGCCGTGGACGCCCTAGGGATTGAGAATTCTATAAATAAGCCCCTTGGGAGCCCCGAACAAGTTTACGAAACCCTAAAGCATTCTATACGTTCGAAACCCTAAATCCGGAGTCGTCGGAGGCACGAAACCAAGACGAACGCTGTTGGACGAGTTTCTCTACAGATCTCCATAGTCGTGGTAAGTCTCGGTCCAATCTCTATTCAATAAACGATTCGAAAACGAATCCTAATCATCTCCTTTTTCTTTCTACACCCCCGTATCGAATCTAGATCGTAGAACCCGACGAACGGAGAGGAGAGACGGTGATCTGGAACCCACGCCTCCGAATTGGACATTCCCGACGTTCATAGACACTGTAAGTTAACCTTACATGGTTTTGGGAGATTTTAAAACATTCGAAACCTAAAAGATTCGACAAGAATCATAAATCTGTCCACTTTTGTTTTCCTACCGACGCAACAGAATTGTTGAATTTTTCCGACCTTTAAAACGAACTCAAACGGAAAAACTTAAAAGACGAAAAACGTTCCTAAGACTTAGACCTAGCTACTGTAAAAATTTGAGAATTTTTGGAGTTGATTTGATAGGTGAAAACCCGTTGAAACCGAACTGTTTGATTTTAGATCTTGAAATCTTGGACAGAACTTAAGAATGATCTTGATCACGTTTTTGACATAGGATCTAGGCTGTTTTAGATCTTTGGCCGAACATGAAAGTTGTAGATAAATGTCTCAAGATGATCCCTGTCAAATTTCATTAAATTTGGAGTTGAATTGATATGGTAGAATGTGAAATTTGTAAACTGTGACACTTTGAACTCGGACAGATTTCTTGTTATGCGAAAATTGGCGTTTTTGACCTACTTAGGTATCTCGGATTGAAAAAGTTAAAACACGAAAGTTGTAGATCTTGATGTTTCCGAGTCAGATATGAAATTTTGGAATTTTTGGAATTAAATCTGATTTTAGAAGAATTTTGGAGTAAACTGTGATTTACCGAAACGAAATTTTGAAATCTTGTTGAAACATGACATTAACCTTTAGGGTTGAAACGAATTGAGATATTGTTTCTAAATTAATACATTGGAAGACAGATTTTAAAAACTAAATCCCCTTACAAACTTGATAAATTAAAATTAGGGGTGAGTGCTCTGCAGGGTGCCCCCTAACGATTCACTTCGTGCCGTAATGGACGATGGTGACCCCGCGCGCTATACTTGAAATGTGATATTGCCAAAACGGCGAAACTTAGAGCCTACACTCTCGTGAATATCCGTATGGGTTTCCCGAGGCTCCGGAGTGGTACTGGGTATGGCTGATACGGCTGCGGCCGCCGGGCTACCGGCTAAACTTGTTGACATCGCGATTTTTATCGTGAAACTTTGAAATACCAAATCGGGAATGTAATGGGGATTCTAAATTAAATTAAACTAGATTAGATGATATTGTTGTCAAATTAAATTATTTAAATGCTTTATTTAAATTATGGCTATTATCTTGAACCATGTGATATGTGTTATTAAATAGAGCCTGAGATGAAATTATGCTATTGGATATGGATTAGATGAAACTGAATATTATGTTATTATCATGCTTTTGTTAAATTATTAAAGTATGGCTTTTAAACCCTACGATCATGCATGTGTTAACTTACTCAGCAATTTTGCTGATCAAAACCATTTTTATTCCTTTCTTTACAGAATATGTGGAATGAGCATGTGTGAGCACGAATCATGCATGGGATTTTGGGAACTTTTATTTTGCTTTTAAATTTCGTACTTAGACTATATTATGAACGGGCCTGTTTAACCCGTGTTTTGGCCATGTCGGCCCTTTTTATATTTTCCGATGCGATACTGTACTAAACTAAATATTTCCGCTGCGCTATGCTATTATTATTTTTGAATTATATTGTATGGGCTATTTTGAATGCTTAAAGTGTTTTTAAATACTGCAATACCTAGCCTTGCATCTCTTTAGTAAGCTCGGAGAAACCGTGTCTTACTAGGGAGATGTGGCGGTGACATCCCGACCTGGGTGACCAAAAACCGGGGTGTTACATTAGTGATTTGACGCCTACGTACCGATTATACTATTTTGTTTGCATATGGTGAAAAGTATGGTACCTCTTTAATTTAGCTTTATTAGCTATGTTGTTTTTTGGCAGTACCAATGAGAATAATACAGAGATTGGAATATCTCGTGTTTTGTGTCCATGAATACCCTAGCTAAGCTAAGATATGTGTCCATGGTTATTTTTAGCGATGAACAATCATTATTTTCAGAGATGAAAACAATTCATTTCAACGATGAACAGTTGTTGTTTACAGCGACTGATGAAACTGCTTCTTTTCAGTGAAAAGTATTCGAGTTAATCTCAACCTTCGATTTACAAACTTAATCATCGGTGAGAAGGGGCCACAGTACATCAAGTCAAACAACTTGATCACACCTTAACAAAAATGAACTAATAGAATAGACAATTAACCAAAACAAATAATATCATAAAAGGGATTGGGGACTCACCCTATTGGTCAAGTCCCCCAACTTCCAACATATAGGTTGGGGTTGGAATCCCCACCTGACCCTCTATCCCTCCTTTTTGTTCCCTTTGTAATTTGTGTGACATGAACTCCCACCACCCCTTTCAGGCCTTTAATGGCTCCTCAAAACCAAAACAAAAAAAAATAAAATAAAATAAAATCATTAAATAATCAAATGAAATCATAAATTCAGTCACGTTGAACAAGAATGGTCTGAAATACTTCACACCATGACTATCTATAACCAGCCCAACCATCTCATTATTTAATTAATTTCTCTCTCCTCCAACTCATCAATATTCATCCCAATCCAACCATCCAACCACAATATTATATATAATTATTTTAATTTATATAATTTTAAATTATATTGAAATATAAAAAAATTAATGTATCAAAATATAAATATTTTAGTGTTACTTATAAAGAATAAAAAATCTAAAATTTTAATATATTTTTTATTTTCTATAAATTTTAAAATGGGTTAAATATATCAAAATTGATATATTATGTATTTCAGAAAATATAGCAAGAGTGGTCTCTATTTGTAGAGAATAAAAAATTATAAAATTTGGTATATTTTTTATTTATTTTTATTTTAATATATAAAAAATATAATGATTTTAAATAGATTTGATTAAAATTTTAGTTGACCAATGAGAAGGAGACAAATGTCTCCATCTCATTGGCCAATGGAGGGAGACCTTGGGGTTGGAATTATTTTTTGGTCTGAGCTCAAGGTTGGGTTACAAGAATTTTGATTTTTCTTTTTATTATATAATGGGGTGGAGGTTGATCCTATTGGGTATTTGGTCATTGTTAGAGGTAGTCTTAGAGTGTTTCCTTTCCTCGGCCGGCCAGTAGTGATAGCCGCCACGGCTTCCCCCACGACGATGATCACACCAGCGAAAATCCACCGAACCACTGGTGGAACAGCCTGTCTGTTCAGGCCTTGATCATTTATATAGTTGATGATTCTACTTTAAGAGTTTCTGAATTAAATCCTTCATTTATGGGTCATCCGGGTTGGTACATTCATCATTCCGGCTGATCTAGCCTTCGACGACATTCCCTCCCTTATGGAGAACTTTGAACCTCAAAACGGGTTGGGATAATTGTGTAGGATTAGCCGGGTGCAGCAACGGTGGTCTTATATAAATCGAAAGGCCGTAAGATTCACATTATTAGAGCAAATCCATAATAGAAAAATCTTTCATGAAATTATAAAAAATGCTATGAATGATGTAGATATAATTATCCAATTTAGCTTTTTTTGAAACATCTTTTTCCTCAATTGATTTTTCCTCTTTCTTTAGGTCGTACATCCTGCAAAATGTATCAAACTCATCATGTGTAGCAGACTTCTTAAATATCACGATCAATTTCCTTAAAGTTCTCAAAACAGTGACCTAATGATTGGAAAAAAGGATAAATAAGTCCTTTTTCTTTTCAAAAAATTTAAATCAGTCCTTTTTCTATTTTATTACCAAAACAGTCCTCTACAAATGCTAATTATGTTCAAATCAGTCCTTTTTTCACTAATTATATTCTAATTGCTGACGTGGCAAGGGTTTTAATTTAAACCTGACACGTGTGCATAATATTAGTCCTTTTTCTTTTATCTTTTGCCAATTCAGTCCTAAACTTTTATTTTGTTCTATTTAGTCCTCTACCCCAATCACTCATTTTTATATTAATTGGCCTCAAACCTTTCAAATTATTTCATTTTAGGCCCAGAACCTTAAATTTTTTATTATTACTAATCCATTTATCAAATAAATGCACAACATACTTTCATAAATAAAATTAAACACCAAACCTCATATATTGGCAAAAGATAAAAGAAAAAAGGACTAATATTATGCACACGTGTCAGGTTTAAATTAAAACCCTTGCCACGTCAGCAATTAGAATATAATTAGTGAAAAAAGGACTGATTTGAACATAATTAGCATTTGTAGAGGACTGTTTTGGTAATAAAATAGAAAAAGGACTGATTTGAATTTTTTGAAAAGAAAAAGGACCTATTTATCATTTTTTCCCCTAATGATTCAATGTTCAGTCCAGATGTCTGCTTTTTCTTAGCTCAGCACTATATCTTTTTCCGGTTATGCAGATAAGGGCTCTTTGATTCTCATATTGACATGAGGGTTGTTAAAATCGCTATCTTGATCGTGGGATCATGCGATCCAACGATTCCAGCCATAAAAAATGATCTGGATCGCCTTAGGATCGAAAATCCGGTAGGATCGTTAGGATCGGTGTAGAATCGTAGGATCATAGCGATCCTACGACCCTAACCTCTATATTTGTTTTTTTTTTTTTGGGAGCATAATTACTTATTGTTTCTACCTCTTTGTGGCTTTGGTTATGCTTTTTTTTTTGTCAATTTTGTTTAATATATCTTTGCAATGTTGAACGGTTGAACCCAGAATAGTGAGTTATGTGTCAGTGTTTAACTTCCATTGTATCATGAATAAGTATGCTATTAACTATCAAATTCTTGTTTAAAATGGATCTAAAATAGATATTTTCAATTCTGTCACCAGTTTAGTGAGATAATGAACAAACATCAATTTTAAAAAATATAAATTACAATTTCATAGGATCTTAGGATCCCAAATCGATCCTACGATCCCGATCTTGCAAAGACAAAAACGATCCTATACAGGATCCCGATGTTGACAACTGATGAGTGATTTTCACTGCTCATATTTTACCACAAGCGGATGGTTGTCATCAAGTAATAAAAACCGGTGAATACCGGGTCAATCCACGAGGAATTCAGAATATTATTTCATTCTGGAGAAAACTTAGTCACTTTATGTAACACCCGAGAAAAACAAATTCAAATTGTTTTGAACTACGTTATGACTTGATCCCTTCACAGGGTACGTAGGCAGCTTGGAACTAAATTCTAAGTTCAGTCACAAAATAAATCACAAAATAAACCACAAATTAAATCACAAATAAATCACAAGATCAATCACAAAAACGTTAGGAGGATTTGGAACTAATTTAACTAGACTAATTATGGCACGGAAATGTTACGAGCATTCAACTCGAACTCGTAACAAATTCAAGGTAAAGATTTCGAACCAAAAACGACCCGAGGAGTCGAGCCAACACGTAGAGGATAGAAAACCGATAGAGGAAAAGAAGAAGAGACTCGACGGACCGCGCGGACCGCCGTACCGGCCGGTCCGGCCGGCACGCGCTCGCCGCGCGCCACCGCGCGGCCACCGCACGGAAGGAGGCAATGCGTCCCAGGACTGGTCGCGCGTGCTCCGCGCGGGCAAAGCTCTACGTGCGCGTCACCACCGCGCCAGAGGTGCAGAAGGTGTAAACTTTCCTTCCATGGCGATTTTCTTGCCTAAATTAACATTCCCTTCGATGGTAAACGAATCCCAGCAGTAGGGAAGGGCATAAGTTCGGTTTTGGGCGCCCCCTTCCCATTAGTTTCAGAAAACAAACCCTAAACTCTCCCATCCTTCCTCTCCAAGCCAAAAATCTCTTCGACTCCACTTTCCGGCGAGTATTCCGGCGACGACAAGGCAAATGGGACAAAGCCTCTGCTTCCTAGACCTTTGGTAAGTCATGGTATAGTGTTTAGTTCATCCATAAACCTTAAAAACTCGAAATCTAACATCCTTTCTTTTACTACGATTTTACATCGGGGGACGAACAAAAAGCGATCGGAGAAGTTGGCCGTTCGTCGCGACCTTAGGACATCCGGAAACCCCTTCCGACGACCCCACTCTCTAACTAAGTAAGTTAAGATCTTACTCTTCAAATTTTGTGGTTTATTGTCGTTTAAAACTTAAGATCTAGACACGTAACAAAAATCGGTTTTCAAAAACCCTATTTTCGTCCAATTTTTTAAACTCGCCTAAAACTCGACCTTCGGGAATTCAAACCGAAAACTTTTCAACATAGATTTTGTTCATAAGACTCTAATCTACCTTGTATCCAAATTTCAGCCATTGACAAAGATTTGCTATCCCAAATCGCACCGTAAAGTTTCTGTGACTAAACCGAACATTTGAATTCTGGACAGATTTATTGACTCAATTTGATGCATATTTTTCACCCGTTTTTAGATCGATTCAACTTTGCCTTTCTAAACAAAAGTTGTAGATAATTGTGTCTAGATTATGCATATAAAATTTCATGAATTTTGGAGTTCATTTGTTATGTCAGAACGGATGATTTTCAGAACTGTTCTAAACCAACTTTGGAGTCCGCGCGTATGCAGCGTGTTGTGGTCGACTTTTGAACATCTAAAATTCATTATTTCCAAAATCTTAAAACATGGAAGTTGTTCACTAAGGTGTTGTGCACATCTTGTAAAAATTTCGGACCAATTGGCTTTGAAATGAATTTTTAATCGGCGTCGCACGTAACTGTGTCGGAATCAGTTTTTGGACAGAAATCACCTTTTGCAAAGAACTCGAAATTTGACTCACTTCGAAACCTTATTTCCGAAAACTTAAAACATGAAAGTTGTTCGTATGTGTGTTTTTGAACTACTGTGTAAATTTCAGAATTTTTGGTTTAAAGATGAATTTTTAATTAAGAAAGGCGTAAACTGCGTCGAATCGGATTTTTCGAACTTGAGAAAACTCGAACTACGAAACGCGATATCGAATATTTTGGAAACATTGAAATACGAACTTTCGAAAAATCCCGTTCACTAGGCTGAGCTGATCTTCATGCTATCATTATCTTTGAGACTGCCTCGTTAGTGGTCTCCTTACTATCTGAGATTGCCTCGTTAGTGATCTCGCGCGCTGCGTTATTTGGATCGCCTCGTTAGTGGTCCTACTATCTTTGAGACTGCCTCGTTAGTGGTCTCCCATTATTTGGACTGCCTCGTTAGTGGTCCTACGTTTTGAGATTGCCTCGTTAGTGATCTCCCCGGTATGGTGTCCTCTTCTTAGTTTGCGGGATAAAATATAAAAGACTTGTGTGGGTGTTTAATTATGCTTAAATCTTATTTACCATGTTTTTAAATTATGCTTCTAAATTACGTTCTTAAATTATGCTTTTAAATTACGCTTTAAAATTTAGTCCTTTAATTATGCATTTTCGTCTTGAATAAATTAATCATGTTCTTCCGCTGCGAGTAAATTATGATGTTTAAATTAATGCATGAAAAGTGTATCTTTAGTTAAAACGCATGTAACCCCTTAAATTGTTTAGTTAGGGATTAACTTACTCGGTATATTTTTATACTGATAGACCGTTGTCATTTTTCTTTTACAGAGTATGTCGAGTGATGCATGCACATGCACTTGGGGGGAAACATTTATGAACATTTTTAATTACTGCATCGTACTACTGTTTTACCGGGTCTGTTAAACCCGAAGTTTGGCCGTGTTGGCCGTGATTACTTTTCCGCTGCATTTACTCTATTTCGTGCATGATGATTATTACTACCGTATTTTGAATTAAGTATTATTAATTTCCGGACTAAATGTTGAAATGTTTTTAAATCTTTTACGTACCCATAAGCCTTGCATTTCCTTAGTGAGCTCGAGAAGCCGTGTCTTGCTAGGGAGATGTGGCGGTAACATCCCGGCCTGGGTTATCAAATCCGGGGTGTTACAAGTTGGTATCAGAGACCGGAAAATTTTTTAAAGCTACTACTATTATTTTAAACAATTATTTTAAACCCAAGTATTATTTTTAAATGTATTATTTTGTTTGACTACTAGTATTATTTTTAGCCCAAAAACTTATTTTTACGTAGCCCAATATCTTAGCCAAAGAAATATTAAAATTTTTGGTCCACTATAGAGGCCCAACTTTTATTCCTACCCATGTAGTAAATTTATTTTAACCACATGGATAGATTAAATTTTAATCGGGGAGGGAACTTACACTTGCATATTGCATATGTATATTTCATATAGATTTAAATTTTTGCATATCTTAACTTTGCTTGAAATATGTCTAACTCTAACCTCCCTTGTTGACATTAGATGGCCGAACCCAACGCGAACATGATCAATCTGATGATGAAACTGACCAACGCATACCTCGAGTCTCAACAGCACATCAATCACTTCAAGGCTCGAGTAGGGCAACTAGAGGGTAACGTGGCCCATTTGGGACATCTTAGGGAAGCTGACCATCATGAAATAACCCAACTCAAGGCCCAAGTCGCCGAACTCCAAACCCAAGTGGTTGCACTTCAAAACAAGGATAACGAACTGATGATGCAAATAGGACACTTAGGAGCGGAGCTGCTGGGCCTAGAGGCTGACATATTTCCTCCGAGCCCGAGCCCGTTGGGGACACCTATCCCGATTGACATATCCAGCGAGGAGGACGATCCCATCGGAGAGGCACCTACCTATTCACTCTAGGCTTAGAGGTCCTTATCAATGCACTATTATTATTAGATTTCTGTTTTAAACGCTTGTAACCCAAATAAAGGTTTCCCTTGAGTAATAAATATACAAGCATTTATTTTACACAAGTATATTTAAATTATTCCTCACCTTTATTTAAATTATTCCCCTTCAATTACCTTGTTAAAACTCAATCAAATGGAAGAACAAGGTAATAATAAACAAATATACATATATCATATGGTAAATAAACAATTAAGAGTACATCCGACCCCAAACCCTAAACCCTAGACCCTAAGAAAAAAAAACGAACAGGTTACTGTAAAAAAAGGGGGGGGGTAGAGAACAACCCCCAACAACAACAAACAGTACACTAAGTTCCAGCAACCTCTACTAACAGATCCCAATAGATTGATACTTATTAATACCATTCTTTATTTAATAAAATATTTTTCCCTTACAAGCAGTTATTTATTTAATATACATTTAAATTTTTCCTTATATACCTTATCACATTATTTCACCTAATTTCCTTGAAGCGGCTCAGTCCCACAACGATGTAAGTATTGTTGGGCAACCCACACACCCATAGATGTGATAAGGAGGTAACAATGAATCCAGAACATCTCGAACCATAAACTAAGGCAGAACAATTAAATCGTGTTTCTAAACAGCAACAAACAACTAACGCAAGTCAAACACGTAACTAGGCAATAACACAACGGAAATGTAAACTCTGAATCCCAGTCAGCAGAAACATCCTCATAAGGAGGAAACTAAACAAAATACGTCTTATGCGAAACCTAAATGAAAATGCGAATGCGAAAGAAAACATCACTGATCGGGAGGCGGGAACTGCCGACGCATGTAGTCGTCCATCTGCCGCACATAGGCATACATTTCGGACATAGTGGCCTGCTGCTGAGCCTGCCTCGTAGCAAATGAGTCCATACAGGCCTGGTAGAAGTCCAATCTAGCGTCTAAGGCGTCATAACGGGCCTGCCCAGCTGCAAACCCGGCATCCATACCGACCCGCATCTCCTGCATGATCTGCAGCATCTGAGCCATCTCCTGGCCCTGAGGCGCCACTGCAGGAGGTGGAACTACTGGAGGAGGGGGTGGCTGCTCCGGTGGTACGACTAGGATCAAGCCGCCATCATCAGGCTGCGGGCGAAGTACAGCCCGGGGAACTCCACGACGTAAGGCGCTACGCCGGGCAGCGTAAGTCGGGATACGGTAGCAACTACCCGCAACTAAATCGTACGGATCTGTCTCCGGTGTCGTGCGAATCCCCTGCGCCGCGCACAAGCCACAAATGAGGTGAATATGGGTAATGACCCTACTCCCTCGTCCTCTCCGCATACCCCTCAAGTTGTCCTCAATACAAGCTCCCACATTCACCCTACCACTTCGCGCGATAAAGCAAATGGTCTCATAGACGTGATCCAGGACGATATGGCTCCGGGTAATCGGCCGGACGCGCCCTAACCATATCTGGGTGAGCTCTCGCCAAGGGGAGTCCATCGTCGTCAAACGCAACTCATGATCGTGCTCGAGCTGAGGAGGCACTACGGTGCATAAGACATACCACGCAGGAGCAAGAACACGACCCTCAGGCTGTGGGCGGAATGCGCCATCATCAGGAAAACCGAAATAGACATTGATCGCCCGAGCACTGAAGTCGAGATAGCGACCACGAACCCATACTCGAGATAAGTCGTCACCCTCCCTAAGACCGCCAATGTTGGCGATAACCTCCATAGCCAGATAACCGGAGGCAACGCCCTCGGGATGACGTGCAAGTCCAGTCTACTGCAAGTACTCCAAGACCGCACTGACCCTGTCATCGCCCAAATGATCAGGATATATGCCTCTCTCGGGGACATAAGCCCTGTTTCGACGAAGCTCGTCGAAATAAAAGTCCTGGGCGGCCCTCGTCCTAAAACGAAACCTGTCATGCCGATGAGGACGCATCTCGTCGGGGAGACCCCTGAGTCTCGGGCCCCGCTGCTCCTCATCCTCCTCTGACTCGCTCTCATCAAAATCAGGCATCGCCGGAACGGCAGTGCTAGGGCCAGCCTCATCGCGCTCAGTAACCCGTCTCCTGGTCCTCGGAGGGCACATGAGAGACGCCAAAACAACCCACAAGAAAAGCAACATCCTGCAAATCATCCAATACCAATTATAAGACTAAATTCCACACAAAACTCAAGCAGAAATACGTAAGGAACATCAATACAGACTTCCAACGTGAGTATTCCATAAGAACATCAAATCCTATCGTTTGCTAAGACCAACCAGAAGGTAATCTAGACAAAGGATATGCTCAAACTAATTCCCAAAAGCTTTGTGGCATTTCGTCGAACACGTTATGTGCGCAATAAACCAAAATCTAAGTTACTAACAAACACATGGAAGTTGCCCACAAAACGAAACAATCACTTAAATAACAACACATCATTTCCTTACGGCACCAAACAACAAAGAAATGAGCTAATAATCACACCCCAATAACAACCAAAAATCAAAAACTTCATAGTCTTCCTAAAGATTTAAATCCAACAAGATTTTGCCAAAAATATAAACACATGGTGGCACAAATACAAGCAAGGCAACAAGAGTAACATCAATTATCATATATACTTGCTAATTTGCACAAATCAAGCCTAAAAATAACAAACCCCCAATTTTTGTACATAAACCCTAGTTCCTAAATCCCTTCACAAATCAAGTCGTTCAAAGCATAAAAATTAAAATTGATAACTAAAAGTAGTAGGTGCATACCTTACAAATCAAAATCGAAGCCGGCACGGGGAAAAGTTGGGAACAAGAGGGCGAATTTGAGAGAAAATGTGAAGTGGTCTCGAATGGGAAATGGGGGAAGTGGCTCGCGCGGAGCGCGAGCCCTATTTTCTCGAATTGATGCAGCCGCGCGGTCGCCGCGCACTGAGGCTTCATACCGCGCGGGTCACGGAGGGAGTTTTATTTTTTTTTTCGATTTTGCTTAATCTCTTTTACTTTACACCACTCACTTAACCCGAGCATACATTGATAATGAGGTACGACGACATGGGGTATCACCCGACATCATTCCTGACAAAGACAGCAGAATTGCCTCGCATTTTCTTTTTGCAAGGCTACGGAAAACCCTCGGGACGAAAATACATAGGGATCATAAGAAATCATGTAAAGAGTGGGAAATCGCTTATTGACTAGCGTTACCACCACAATTTGCTCGTGTTCACGATGTATTCCACGTCTCCCAAATGAAGAAGTATGTGCACGCTCCGACCCATGTGCCCCAACTGGAAGAAATTGAGTTTGAGGATGACTTGAGTTACGAGGAAGTTCCGGTGCGAATACTTAACTCGAAGGAGAGAGTAACGAGGAATAAGACCGTGAGGATGGTCAAGGTCCTTTGGTCCAACCACGAGACGGAGACGGCAACGTGGGAATTGGAAGCCGACATGAAACAATGTTACCCTACCCTCTTCCAAGATGAACCGGCCACAGTTATGGAGACATAACTGCATTCTTAAGGGGGGGAGGATGTAACACCCGAGAAAAACAAATTCAAATTGTTTTGAACTACGTCATGACTTGATCCCTTCACAGGGTACGTAGGCAGCTTGGAACTAAATTCTAAGTTCAGTCACAAAATAAATCACAAAATAAACCACAAATTAAATCACAAATAAATCACAAGATCAATCACAAAAACGTTAGGAAGATTTGGAACTAATTTAACTAGACTAATTATGGCACGGAAATGTTACGAGCATTCAACCCAAACTCGTAACAAATTCAAGGTAAAGATTTCGAACCGAAAACGACCCGAGGAGTCGAGCCAACACGTAGAGGATAGAAAACCGATAGAGGAAAAGAAGAAGAGACCCGATGGACCGCGCGGACCGCCGAACCGGCCGGTCCGGCCGGCACGCGCTCGCCGCGCGCCGCCGCGCGGCCACCGCGCGGAAGGAGGCAACGCGTCCCAGGAATGGTCGCGTGTGCTCCGCGCTGGCAAAGCTCTACGTGCGCGTCACCACTTGCGCCAGAGGTGCAAAAGGTGTAAACTTTCCTTCTATGGCGATTTTCTTGCCTAAATTAACATTCCCTTCGATGGTAAACGGATCCCAGCAGTAGGGAAGGGCATAAGTTCGTTTTGGGCGCCCCCTTCCCATTAGTTTTAGAAAACAAACCCTAAACTCTCCCATCCTTCCTCTCCAAGCCAAAAGTCTCTTCGACTCCACTTTCCGGCGAGTATTCCGGCGACATCGAGGCAAACGGGACGAAGCCTCTGCTTCCTAGACCTTTGGTAAGTCATGGTATAGTGTTTAGTTTATCCATAAACCTTAAAAACTCGAAATCTAACATCCTTTCTTTTACTACGATTTTACGTCGGGGGACAAACAAAAAGCGATCGGAGAAGTTGGCCGTTCGTCGCGACCTTAGGACATCCGGAAACCCCTTCCGACGACCCCACTCTCTAACTAAGTAAGTTAAGACCTTACTCTTCAATTTTGTGGTTTATTGTCATTTAAATCTTAAGATCTAGACACGTAACAAAAATCGGTTTTCAAAAACCCTATTATCGTCCAATTTTATAAACTCGCCTAAAACTCGACATTCGGGAATTCAAACCGAAAACTTTTCAACATAGATTTTGTTCATAAGACTCTAATCTACCTTGTGTCCAAATTTCAGCCATTGACATAAAGATTTGCTATCCCAAATCGCACCGTAAAGTTTCTGTGACTAAACCGAACGTTTGAATTCTGGACAGATTTATTGACTCGACTTGATGCATATTTTTCACCCATTTTTAGATCGATTCAACTTTGCATTTCTAAACAAACATTGTATATAATTGTGTCTAGATTATGCATATAAAATTTCATGAATTTTGGAGTTCATTTGATATGTCAAAACGGACGATTTTCAGAACTGTTCTAAACCAACTTTTGAGTCCGCGCGTATGCAGCGTGTTGTGGTCGACTTTTGAACATCTAAAATTCATTATTTCCAAAATCTTAAAACATGAAAGTTGTTCATTAAGGTGTTGTGCACATCCTGTAAAAATTTCGGACTAATTGGCTTTGAAATGAATTTTTAATCGGCGTCGCACGTAACTGTGTTGGAATCAGTTTTTGGACAGAAATCACCTTTTGCAAAGAACTCGAAATTTGACTCACTTCGAAACCTTATTTCCAAAAACTTAAAATCTAATTCCTAATTTTTAGCTCCCGATTTAGCAAAGCAGAAATCATACAGATTAGATTCCAACATTATATTATGCAGAACAGTGTAAACAACGACAATTTAAACATAGAAAATATTGATACTTCCATAATAGCGATAATCTGTACTTCAAAGTAATTATGAACTCCCGTTCTAGAACACTTCTAACACGAACAACATAGAAATCCATTTACAAACATGAAAACAGTAGGAAATTATGTTTAAAAGCAAATCCTAAACATTACAAAGCGAGAAAAAGAAAGACAACATCTAGAATGCGAAGAACACAGTCAGAAAGACGTTTTCGATCACTTCCTCCGGCATGGTTTGGTGTTTTCGATCTTCTTCTCCAAGGTTGCAGAGATGTATAAGTCGAAAAAATGAGTCTGGAATGAAGAGAATGACGAAAAACGGGCTTTAAAACCGTGGCGCTCGGGAGGGGTTTCAGGCTCCGCCATGCATGTGCGGCGCATCCTGAAGCTTTTTCCACAATTTCAGATTGCGGCGCCAAAAGTGGCGCTTGGAGGCTGTTTCTGGCGCCGCCATGCCTGTGCGGAGTCTCCTGCTAATTTTCCAACCCACGCTCCGTTTCGGTGCTCGGAAAGCAATTTAGGCTCCGCAATGCCTGTGCGGAGCCTCCTGGGAAGATCTCAACTCCAAATTTTTCTAAGTCTGAATCTTGACGCATATCACATTAAATATTCCTTATCTTCCAAAATAAAGCTTCTGAACATCGCTTTTCATCATTTAAATGCCTGAAACAACATTGCAATGCATTAGGTTTGCCAAAGTCTTATTAAAAATACATAAAAACATGGTAAATTTAACCTCAATAAGCCAAATCTAACCATGATCACTTGAAAAATAAAAACACATGAAATACACCTAAAAGTGTAATGAATTAAGGTAAAATGAACTCATTTTGGACATATTTTAATACAATTTAAGCTCATTTAAATGTGGTTTCACAGGGTGCATCAACATCCTCACACTTAAATATTGCTCGTCCCTTGAGCAATGAAATCAATTAACACATCAACATGCCAATCAAGATAATAAGGATGAAGTCACTATAGTTCTGCCAAATCATAGATTTCAACAACGCAATGAGCTAAAATGGTTCAAAGTTTAATGTGATAGAACAAGGTAAATTGTCATGCATCAGCTGTCAAAACCAGATATCCAAAGCACTTACAGTACAAAAGGCGGATCAATCACACATAGCAACTTGAAATGGGAGAGTGAATAATGTAAATATGCTTTTCTATTCTCGTTTTCAAATATGCTCAATTAATGACTTGGTTTCACAATTATTCTAGACACTTTAGCTGAGTTGTAGAAGGTTGAATTCCAAAAGCTACTAATATCTAATAATATGTGCCAGTCATATAGCCAGAGTTTATAAATATTTTGTTTAATACCCCTTTATTCAACATTTTTTTTGATCTTGCATTTTCTGATTTTTCATTTATTTTTGCAAGATTATTTTTATTAATTTCATAGGGATTTTACTCTGACTTTATTGTAATTAAGCATTTAAAGAGACTTGGAACGAGCACATTCATATATAAATAATGATAACTCTCCTCATGACAAGTAAACCAGTCTAATTAATCAAAAAGCTTTATGCAAAGTAAATAGAATTGTCACCAAAGTTCGAACAACTAGCATGACAATTTAACAAAGTCTAGGACTTTAAACTAAGAATCATAATGCTCATTAAGTTGTAAAATCAGATCTAAGCAGAACAATTAGACTTATTCGGATTTTCTTAAGATTGATTGTGATGTGGTAATTCAAATAATAGCACACTGTGAAAACACAATTTAATCTAAATATTTAACATATCCAACCTATAGCATTTACCATATTTATTCAAAGCATAAGGAAATATTAAAAACATAACACAGCTCTTACAAATTTATTCCATTCAAATCAATAAACATAAAACATGAAAGGATCACACCTGGAATATTTAGAGCTTTGTAACTACACTTCATCATCACTGTTGTCATCTTGTTTCTTTGTTGGCATATCCTGCTTCTAATATGTATATATAGTAATCACTCAATCAAATATGATTGTTAGTGCATATGGGAATTCCAAAGTACTCAGAATCATAAAACACCATCCATAACTCAAATTATAACATTTAACAGCAATTTCCAGCAACTTTATTAAGAATGGACAAAGTTGATAGATAATAAATTTTAGAATTCACTAAAAGTAAAACATCATAAGTTCTAGAGCAGAATTTACAGCAAAATACCAACAACTATAGCAAAATATACCCTCATTCTTCATGATAACTCAACCCTGGATAATGTATTAAATAAATGGTTTATACATTGAATAAACTAAATGGACCTGTTGATGAAGAATTTCGGGAATGTGATCATAATAGAAACTCCTTCATCCTCACACTTAAACTGAACTACCAATTTAGTTTAAGTGCATAATGAAAGACTTAAAATATGGGATTAAAACTTTTTAATTTCAAAAATAAGAATATAGCATGCATTTAAAAAAATAGACTGAATTAGATCATATCTTTTAAATAAATAAAAATTTTCAGCCTTTTTAATATGATTTATACATCATAATTTATTGATTTTAATGCCTGCATTGTGTAATCATAAAGATTCGACACTTCAACAACATTAATCCCGCTTCTTTCATCAATTATCATGGTTATTTACTTTCCTATTATCAAATCAACAGCTCACAACATTCCAGTTTAACATGATTTAAGTAAGAGCTATTTTATTAGAATTAAAAACATGCATAAACATAACTTAAACATAAATGTAAACTTTACCACATGCACACCATATTAAATACAAATAAAACACCTAAGTAGTGCATAGCAGAGCAAACCAATATTCATATAAAAAACATCCAACCAAGTAGCAAGGTATTTCTTATACATTATTTGTGAAACCTCGTTACACAAAAACTTCGGGTTAGTGTTAAATATATGCATTGCTCCCCATCCTCACACTTAAGTTTAAACCAAAAGATTAACTTAAGTGCAATATATAAAGCAAACATATATCAACCTAGAATGTGGTATTTAAACAACTAAATGACCAATATATTTTATTTTAAAAGCTATAAGTTCTAAGTCTCTTACAAATTTAAGAAAATCACTTTTTAGAACTTAAAACTTAATTTAAAAAGAACACATTTTTAAGTTATAAAAACTCCCTTTTTGTTAAAAATTTCAGATTTAATGCTTAAAGCTAACCAAATTAGCAAATTAGTTCTTATTAATGATTCGAAATAATGATCAAGAACTTTTAGTTTATTTTTTTTAAATAATATAAGTTTGCCTTTTTAGTTAAAAATTCATATGATGAGTTTTTATAATGAAAATATATATATATATATTTTCCATATATAATGATATATTTTCCATAAATTAGAAAAAACATGAAGTTTCAAGCTTTAATGTTATCAAAATTTATTAATGTAGATTAAAACAACATGCTTAACAATATTCATAGATCAACTTAAAAGATTAAACATGTTATTTTAACACATTTTTATCAGAAAATTTCAGATTTCAGATACTGTAATACCATTTTCCAAAGAGCTGTAATCTGAAATTTTACAAACACTCTATAAATGTTGGCATAGGGCTTGAAAATATGTTCTAACACTCATATTGTGCATTTTAAACAAGGATTTATACACTTAAACCAATTTTAATCCCACATTCTACATAACCCAAAATTTAATTAACAACACAAATACTAACAATAACACATACCAAATCACAAAATTGGACGAATTATTGAACTGGATAGCTATTCTTACCCCAAATTGAAGCTTTGAAGCACTTTGACAAGAAATCCCCAAATTTGAGAAGCTAGGGTTCTTGAGCTTCAATTTCAGCTTCAATTATCGAGTACATTTCAACTTCTAGTTTCACCACATAACATGCACTACTTAATTATTAAATTAAAAATATTGTGGGCATATTTTATTAAAAAAATTAATAACCTAAACAAATAAGCATAACGTGACGTAAAATGAAAATAAAAATATGCATAAACCAGAAATAAGATAATAAAGACAAACAAAAACAAATTATTATTATTATTATTTTATTTTTATTTTTATTTTTTTAAAGGAAACTGTGGTGGAAGGGAAATTGAGGATGATGACTGCGGTTGTGAGATTCAATATAGAGAGGAATGTGAAAGAGAGAACAAGAGGGAGATGACTATTTTATTTTTTTAAGGTTTAAATTAAATGGGTAGGTTTTTAACCCAATTACAGGATCAAAGATTAATTTTAAGCGAATTGAGGATGAATTGGAATGGATTTGAAGCATAAAAGTTTGTAAAAATCCGAGTTTGGCAAAAGCCCATTGGTTCCCATTTTATGCTACATATGGTACTCAAACAAGTTTTTACGCGTCATTGGTGGTGAAAATGACGCCCAAAATGCCTTGCTTGTTTTACTTTTGATGCTTAACTGAGTTTTCGAAAGCCATTTATGAAGAGTGGCCTCTAAAACTCAGTATTTGTACAAATTTTGTAGCAAAAATACATGGCATGATTTGGTTAATCGAAACATAATATTCCATCCATATTCCTATTCATCTATTAAGCAAAATTATCCTAATTAGTTCTAGTCATCTTCTATAATATTTATAAAATTATGTTCATTTTCATCAACTCTTCTCATCAATTTATTTCAGCCTTTTCTCCTATTTTATTTAAATCACCACAAAAATTCTTTCAGCTATTGATCACTCCAATTCTTATCTCGTCTCAGTTCAAATGCATAAGAATCACTCCAAAATTACATAAAAGAATATGCAAGAACCATTATTTATTCTTAACTAAAGCATATAAACTAAAATAAAAAGAAATCAAACATATTAAGTAAAATACATAAATAACTATTACTAAGCATGCAAAGGCAGTAATTAAATTTATGAGGTCAAAGAATTAAGCTAAATTTGTTCAATGAGACATGTCTCATTTTCTAGATAATGCTTAATCTTTATCCATTAACTGTGAATTCCGTTTCTTAATTAGCTTTCAAAGACAAATGCACCATTTTCTAAATTAAACCTCTAAATGGTGGGTGCACTTCCATGATCCTCTCATTCATGAGTTATAAGGTCAAATTGCACATCTTTTTACAACAATTTAAATAAAGGTAATGCAATCATAGGAGGATTATTGATAAACATTGTATAATATCAACATTCCCTTAAAAAAAACTCATTAAAGTTGTAATGTTGTCAAGAGGTGGAATTTAATCTCAAATTTTAGCTCTAACATCCGTTCTCAACACTTGATGTAACGGAATTAATTAAAAGTCATCTAATTTATTAAGAAATACGTACCTCAAATGTGTTGGTAATACCTTTAAATAAAGTGTAGGTGGCTTTTCAATTGAGGCTATCCACTTGAAATCCTCAATTATATATGCTTCATACAACTCGCCGCCATTCTCACACTTGTTCTCTTGCAACTTCCTCTTTGTTTGATGAGAACTCAATATTCTTTCAACTTTCAGGATCACCACTGATTTAGCTTAATGCCCTTGCACGACATAGAATAGCAAAAAGTTATAACAATATTTAAAAAGTATAAATAACATAAATATATTTAAATGAACTTAAAACAACATAATTTTCACAATAATTCCCCGGCAACGGCGCCAAAAACTTGATGAGTGATTTTCACTATTCATATTTTACCACAAGCGGATGGTTGTCATCAAGTAATAAAAACCGGTGAATACCGGGTCGATCCACGTGGAATTCAGAATATTATTTCATTTTGGAGAAAACTTAGTCATTTTAAGTTCATTAATAATATATATTATATTTTGAAAAGAGTTTGTTTAATTCTAATGGTGATTAAATTGAAAATAGTGACATTAAACTTAAAAATAATGCAAGTTAAAAATTTAAATAATAAAAATAAAAATAAGATATATGCTTGTAATGATTTAGCACATACCATCTTTATATAAAAGCAAAATTGCATAATGATTTAGCATTTCTCAATGTCTAAAAAGATCAATTTCAGCAGAATTAATGATTTTATAAAGATTAAAAATGTGATAATTTCCTAATTTTCATAATTTGTAAAAACAGACTTCATGGAAGCAAATTATCGCATCTAACATTCTGCAATCATCAGTCTAGGCATAAATTTGAGTCTTTCCCAAGCATACAAATTTTCCTATAGTGATCATATGACACATTTCATTTCCCAAATCAGTGTGTACATGCCAGAATCCATTTTAATGTGATTTATTCCCAAGACCGGTACTAAAATCGAATTCCTACTTTTTATCTCCCGATTTAGCAAAGCAGAAATCATACAGATTAGATTCCAACATTATATTATGCAGAACAGTGTAAACAACGACAATTTAAACATAGAACATATTGATACTTCCATAATAGCAATAATCTGTACTTCAAAGTAATTCTGAACTCCCGTTCTAGAACACTTCTGACACGAACAACATAGAAATCCGTTTACAAACATGAAAACAGTAGGAAATTATGTTTAAAAGCAAATCCTAAACATTACAAAGCGAGAAAAAAGAAAGACAACACCTAGAATGCGAAGAACACAGTCGGAAAGACGTTCTGATCACTTCCTCCGGCATGGTTTGGAGTTTTCGATCTTCTTCTCCAAGGTTGCAGAGATGTATAAGTCGAAAAAATGAGTCTGGAATGAAGAGAATGACGAAAAACGGGCTTTAAAACCGTGTTCGGGAGGTTAGAAAACCTCCAAACCGCGACTGTGCGCCCAAAGTGGCGCTCGGGAGGGGTTTCAGGCGCCGCCATGCATGTGCGGCGCATCCTGAAGCTTTTTCCACAATTTCAGATTGCGGCGCCAAAAGTGGAGCTTGGAGGCTGTTTCCGGTGCCGCCATGCCTGTGCGGAGCCTCCTGCTAATTTTCCAACCCACGCTCCGTTTCGGTGCTCGGAAGGCAATTTAGGCTTCGCAATGCCTGTGCGGAGCCTCCTGGGAAGATCCCAACTCCGAATTTTTCTAAGTCTGAATCTTGACGCATATCACATCAAATATTCCTTATCTTCCAAAATAAAGCTTCTGAACATCGCTTTTCATCATTTAAATGCCTGAAACAACATTGCAATGCATTAGGTTTGCCAAAGTCTTATTCAAAATACATAAAAACATGGTAAATTTAACCTCAATAATCCAAATCTAACCATGATCACTTGAAAAATAAAAACACATGAAATACACCTAAAAGTGTAATGAATTAAGGTAAAATGCACTCATTTTGGACATATTTTAGTACAATTTAAGCTCATTTAAATGTGGTTTCACAAGGTGCATCAACAACCTTGATTGACATTTCCTCAGGTTTTAAATTTTTTCTTTTCTTCTTGTTTTCTTCTAGTTTTTCCTCCTATTTTATATTTATTTATTTTTATTTATTTTATTCTTTTTGTGCAGCCATGGCACCTTTTGGGGCAATGATTGCAACACATACTTCCTCTGTTTTTTATTAATTGTTGTTGGTCCCGGTTAAGTAAATCTTGAATAGGCTTGGTAGTTTTAAAGTCGTCTAAACTACTGGTGGGTGTGTGCAAATCAGAGTGTAAAGCGGTAAAGGAGACAATGATTTGTTGACTCAGTTCGGCCTTCGGTTTACGTATGGGGGATCCTAATCCAGGTAATATCACTAACCCGAAGACTCAAAAAGAAAAGTCTCGAACTGACTAAGAACTAGACATCAAACTTTATACACTAGACCTGTTCAGAACGTCTGCAGTCTGGACTCCCCAATAACTTCAGACGCTGGATGAAGTCTCCAGTTTGATGCGATCTCAACAGCTGATCTTTACAAACTTGAATCTTGACTAGCAGTCGATCTTGGATTTGATCCTTTTGATTTTCAACAAGTTCCTTCACCAAGCAAACCTTTTAAACGTCATGAAGAAAATGATCTTCAATTCGGACGTGCCAATTGAAGCGGTTTAAGTGCAGGATCTTCAGTGATCTTCAAGATATTATCTCAAATGTAAAACAGATTTTCTAAAAACTCTCTAAACTCTTAGAAAACTTCAATCAAGAATTATCAAGAGAAAACCGATTCTAGAAAATATGGGAAGTGAATTTCAAAGTTAAACCTTGATCTAATGACAGGGATCTAATATATATATATATATATATATATATATATATATAATATACAGAATCTAAAAGATGAATTAGACCCGTAAAATTGATTTAAACAATCACAGAAGCAACAACCAACTGTCGCGCATAACTGTCAGGTTCAGTTCTTGTTACTGTTGCGTAGTTTCAACACAAACAGAACAACATCATTTGCACAAAATTTTGTTAGACAACAACAATCTCCCTCACTCTTTGTGGAGATGATAATTCCATCACACAAGGTATTGAAACTATCCGAAGAGTTAGAGTTGATGCCATTCAGAGCATAATACAAATAATGCAGATATAACCAATATAAGACGTTTCAGAGTAGTTAGAATCACATAAGAACAATTATCCATAAGATCAGTGAAAAACATAGTAGTCAAGCAGTCATCCAAATAACCTATTTATTATTACAGTCCAAAGTATACCATCATGAAAAACATATCAGAGCAAATATCAAGGCAAAGTTCATCATGTCACAATCCGTATAAACGAAAACCATCAGCAACCAAAACAGAGTCATTGTCCAAACATCAACATCACCAAAACAGAGTCACCAAAAGATATAGTTCAGAAAATCGTTACCCAGCAATGTCAACAACCAAACAACACCTTTTTCTCCCCCGATGATGGAATATCATTCCTCATCAGAAAGAGGATACTCTTCTTCTTCCACCTGCATGTCAGCATCATCAAAAGAGAAAAGAAGCACATGAAGAATTCTTAAATTTTTCCTTTTCTTGACCATTGCCCCTTAGCTCCAGGCAGTCAGCTTGTTGTTCTACTGATTGATCATTTCACGAAGCTGATGGACAAGTGCAGGGCCAGTAAGCGGGGGTCCATGCTTGAAGTCGTTATGCATATTTATCAGCAACGGTGGAGTTCTATACTCACGGAGATTGACCATGTGTCTGTCTTTGATCTTGACTCCAGAGGAAAGAAAGAATTCGGTGATCAAGGCGGGGTAAGGGAGTTTGGCTGTCTTTTTGAGCTTTCAGAGGTGTAGCGTATCATCTCTTTGAGAATAAACCAACCAAAATTCATTAGTCCCATATATTTATCGATACAGAGGAGTAGTTTACCCATATAGGAGCTAATCTAGGACTGGTTCTTCGTTGGGAGGATGTTAGCACTACAAAGCAGGTAAAGGCAGTAGAACTTCAAAGTGAGACGAACTACACTGAACTCCTTCCAAAGGTATTGACCTTATTGTTGGAAATGGCAAGGGCAACTTCCATCATGTCATCAAGCATAATCTCACGGCAATCTCCCAAATCCTCGTTTGGTGGTAACTTCAACGACGTTATGATCATAGCAGGAGTTAGATCTCGAATTTTCCTCTAATGAAAATCTTACCAAACCAGGCAGAGTTGGGATTTAGTATCTCCGGGTGAAAGTTGTCATAGAATTCTCGAACATGTGTGGGAGATATTGAGTGAGCCCTTGTTGTAACACCCCGGTTTTTGGTCACCCAGGTCGGGATGTCACCGCCACATCTCCCTAGTAAGACACGGTTTCTCCGAGCTTACTAAAGAGATGCAAGGCTAGGTATTGCAGTATTTAAAACATTTAAAGCATTCGAAATAGCCCATACAATATAATTCGAAAATAATAATAGCATAGCGCAGCGGAAATATTTAGTTTAGTACAGTATCGCAGCGGAAATTATAAAAAGGGCCGACATGGCCAAAACACGGGTTAAACAGGCCCGTTCATAATATAGTCTACGTACGAAATTTAAAAGCAAAATAACAATCCCCAAAATCCCATGCATGATTCGTGCTCATACAGGCTCATTCCACATATTCTGTAAAGAGAGGAATAAAAAAAAATGGTTTTGGTCAGCAAAATTGCTGAGTAAGTTAACACATGCATGACTGTGGGGTTTAAAAGCCATAAGTTTAATAATTTAACAAAAGCATGATAATAACGTAATATTTAGTTTCATCTAATCCATATCCAATAGCATAATTTATCTCAGGCTCCATTTAACAACACATACCACATGGTTCAACATAATAGCCATAATTTAAATAAAGCATTTAAATAATTTAATTTGACAACAATATCATTTAATCTAGTTTAATTTAATTTAGAATCCCCATTACATTCCCGATTTGGTATTTCAAAGTTTCACGATAAAAATCGCGATGTCAACAAGTTTAGCCGGTAGCCCGGCGGCCGCAGCCGTATCAGCCATACCCAGTACCACTCCGGAGCCTCGGGAAACCCATACGGATATTCACGAGAGTGTAGGCTCTATATTTCGTCGTTTTGGCAATATCACATTTCAAGTATAGCGCGCGGGGTCACCATCGTCCATTACGGCACGAAGTGAATCGTTAGGGGGCACCCTGCAGAGCACTCACCCCTAATTTTAATGTATCAAGTTTGTAAGGGGATTTAGTTTTTAAAATCTGCCTTCCATTGTATTAATTTAGAAATAATATCTCAATTCGTTTCAACCCTAAAGGTTAATTCCATGTTTCAACAAGATTTCAAAATTTCGTTTCGGTAAATCACAGTTTACTCCAAAATTCGTCTAAAATCAGATTTAATTCCAAAAATTCCAAAATTTCATATCTGACTCGGAAACATCAAGATCTACAACTTTCGTGTTTTAACTTTTTCAATCCGAGATACCTAAGTAGGTCAAAATCGCCAATTTTCGCATAACAAGAAATCTGTCCGAGTTTAACATGTCATAGTTTAGAGATTTCAAATTCTAACATATCAATTCCAATCCAAACTTAATGAAATTTGACAGGGATCATCTTAAGACATTTATCTACAACTTTCATGTTTGGCCAAAGATCTAAAACAGCTTAGATCCTATGTCAAAAACGTGATCAAGATCATTCCTAAGTTCTGTCCAAGATTTCGAGATCTAGAATCACACAGTTCGGTTTCAACGGGTTTTCACATATCAAATCAACTCCAAAAATTCCCAAATTTTTACAGTAGCTAGGTCTAAGTCTTAGGAACGTTTTTCGTGTTTTAAGTTTTTCCGTTTGAGTTCGTTTTAAGGGTCGGAAAAATTCACCAATCTGTTGCGTCGGTAGAAAGCAAAAGTGGACAGATTTATGGTTCTTGTTGAATCTTTTAGGTTTCGAATGTTTTAAAATCTCCCAAAACCATGTAAGGTTAACTTACAGTGTCTATGAACGTCGGGGATGTCTAGTTCGGAGGCGTGGCTTCCAGATCACCGTTTCTCCTCTCCGTTCGTCGGGTTCTACGATCTAGATCCAATACGGGGTGTAGAAAGAAAAAGGAGATGATTAGGATTCGTTTTCGAATCGTTTATTGACTAGAGATTGGATCGAGACTTACCACGACTATGGAGATCTGTAGGGAAACTCGTCCAACAGCGTTCGTCTTGGTTTCGTGCCTCCGACGACTCCGGATTTAGGGTTTCGAATGTATAGAATGGTATAGGGTTTCGTAAACTTGTTTGGGGCTCCCAAGGGGCTTATTTATAGAATTCTCAATCCCTAGGGCGTCCACAACCGACCTAAAGGTCTGGAGTCGAGAGATGTTCAACCGAAAGTCGAAAAATCCGCGTTCGGACGAGAGATTCACGCAATGACCGAATCTGTGGGGTGGCGCGGTCGTGGCGCGCTAATGCCACTTCACCGCGCGGCCACCGCGCCGACTTCGCTTGGACTTCGGTCCGGGTGGGTCGTGCGATCCGTCGTGCTTTTCCGCCTCTCTTTCGGGTTTCTACCCCTCTATGCTCCCGAATTCCGATTTCCGGGGTATATTCGGGTTCATACTTTCTCTCTAATTTTATTCTCAGTCTAATTGGATGTTTTGGACTCGAATACTCGAGTTCATTAGTGTCGGGTTTTGGTGTTCCATTTATCCATCCTTTTGTTTAATTAAATTCCTTTAATTCCTTTTTAAGTAAAAATCTCATTTCTCATTTTCTTATCTTTATTTATTTCTTTTATTTGCTGGTTTTGTTTATTTATTTATAGTATTTATTTTATTTATTATTTATTTATTTAATTACTGTTTTGTTTTATGTTGGAAAATTCTCGGGTATTACAGTCTACCCTCCTTAAGAATCAACTTCGTCCTCGAAGTTGTGTTTCGGCTTTTCTCGTCTCGTGCTAAGGTCTTGTGTTTGTTTTATTATGTTGTGACTGAACTTAGAATTAAAAATTCTAAGCTGCCTACGTACCCGGTAAAGGGATCAAGCCATAACGTAGTTCAAAAGTTTACAAAATTGCACGAAAAAAATTAGGGGGTATGACATCCTCTCCCCCTTAAGATTGCAGTTATGTCCCCATAACTGTGTCGGAATCGGTTTGGAACAATGTCGGGTATCGTTCCCTCATATCGGATTCTACTTCCCAAGTTGCCGTCTCACTTTCGTGGTTTGACCAAAGAACCTTGATCATTTTGATGGTTTTGTTCCTCGTTACTCGTTCCTTAGTATCGAGAATACGCACTGGGACTTCTTCGTAAGCCAAATCTTCATCGAGCTCAATTATCTCCGGTTGAAGTACATGTGTCGGGTCCGGCACATACTTCTTTAGTTGCGAGACATGGAAGACATTATGAACTCTATCTAATTGTGGCGGTAAAGCCAATCGGTAGGCTAGAGTTCCGACTCGTTCTAGAATTTCGTAAGGTCCTATGTATCGAGGACTTAACTTCCCTCGTTTGCCAAAGCGCATCACCCCCTTCATGGGTGATATCTTTAACATGACCCTATCTCCCACTTGAAATTCTAGGTCTCGTCGTCTCACGTCGGCATAACTCTTTTGACGGTCTTGAGCGGCTTTCATCTTCCCTTGGATCACTTTGATTTGTTGAGCCATGTCTTCGATAAGTTGTGGTCCCACTACCACAGACTTATCGTTTTCTTCCCAGCTCAAAGGGCTTCGGCACTTTCGTCCATACAATGCCTCGAAAGGTGCCATGCCGATACTAGCATGGTAACTATTATTATAGGAAAACTCGATCAAGGGTAAATGAGACTCCCAATTTCCTTTGAATTCCAACACGCATGCTCTCAGCATGTCCTCTAGTGTTTGGATTGTTCTCTCGGTTTGTCCATCCGTAATCGGGTGGAATGCGGTGCTCATTTTGATTTGAGTACCGAGAGCTTTTTGTAATTCCGTCCAGAAATGAGAGACAAATCTACTGTCTCTATCGGAAATGATATCATGTGGTACTCCATGTCGTCGTACCACGTTATCAATGTAGGCTCGGGCCAATTGGTCCATAGTCCACGTGTCTTTCATTGGGATAAATATGGCTGTCTTCGTTAGCCTATCCACAATCACCCAAATCTTGTTCATGCCTTTAGGTTATCGGGGTAATCCCGAGACAAAGTCCATTGAGATGCTATCCCACTTCCAACTTGGAATCTCTAGTGGTTGCATCAATCCTAAGGGTTTATGTCGCACTGCCTTAACCTTTTGGCAGGTGAGACATCTCGCTACGAAATTTGCCACTTCCTTCTTCATTCCCGGCCACCAATAGATCTTCTTCAGATCTTTGTATAGCTTGTCACCTCCGGGATGTACGGAATATGGCGTGTTGTGCCCCTCCTCCATCAACCTTTGCTTCAACTCGGCACATTTAAGAGGCACACACCATCTACCTTTGAAACGGACGCTTCCATCCTCGTGGACAGCAAATCCTATTGCCTTTCCTTCGGCAATATACCCTTTTATCTTCTCGAGTTTCGGATCGCCCGGTTGAGCGAGTCGAATCTCGTCTAATATTGGAGTTTCTACGACCATGGCATTGACCGTTTCTCTCACTGTGCCAGGATGCACAAGTTCTAACTCCAATCTTGCCAAATCCATGTACAATGCCGGCGGAATTACCAACGAGTTCGTCACGTGTTGGGTTTTCCGACTTAGGGCATCGGCTACCACATTCGCCTTCCCTTCGTGGTACGCTATCTCTAAATCGTAGTCCTTAATGAGTTCCAACCACCTTCGCTGTCTCAAATTCAACTCCTTCTGAGTGAATATATACTTCAAGCTTTTGTGGTCGGTGAACATTCGACACTTCCGCCCATAAAGATAATGTCTCCATATCTTTAGAGCGAAAACGACCGCTGCCAACTCCAGGTCATGTGTCGGATAATTTTCCTCGTGAGGTTTTAGTTGGCGTGATGCATAGGCTACGACTCTCGAGTCTTGCATCAAAACACATCCTAAACCTTCCTTCGAAGCATCGCTATATACTTCGAAGTCACCATTCTCTGATGGTAGTGTTAATACGGGTGTGGTTGTGAGTCGTTTCTTCAGCTCTTCAAACGATGACTCACATGCTTCGGTCCACTCGTATTTTGCTCCTTTCTTAAGTAGCTGGGTCAAAGGACGTGCAATCCTTGAAAAGTCCTTTACAAATCGTCTATAATATCCGGCTAATCCAAGGAAACTCCTTATTTCCGTTGGACTTTTCGGAGTTGCCCATTCAGTTACGGCAGAGACTTTTGCCGGATCCACTGATACTCCATCAGCGGATACTATGTGTCCGAGAAATGCCACTTCTTTCAGCCAGAAGTCACACTTCGACAGCTTGCCGTATAGCTGATTTCTTCGCAAGATTTCCAACACTTGATGTAAGTGTTTCGCATGCTCCTCCTCGCTCTTTCGAGTAGATCAGGATGTCGTCAATGAACACTACGACACACTGGTCTAACAATTCTCGGAACACGTTGTTCATGAGATTCATGAACATGGCCGGAGCATTCGTTAACCCGAAGGATAACACTGTGAACTCGAAATGGCCATATCGTGTTCGAAACGCCGTCTTTGGAATGTCCTTCTCGGCAATCCTCAATTGATGATACCCAGATCACAAATCGATCTTCGAGAATACTGAAGCTCCCTTCAGTTGATCAAACAGATCCTCTATTCTCGGTAGGGTGTATTTATTCTTAATGGTCACTTGGTTTAGTCCTCGGTAATCTATGCAAAGACGTAGTCCTCCGTCTTTCTTCTTGACAAACAAAACCGGTGCTCCCCAAGGGGACGTACTCGGTCTTATGTAACCTTTTCCCAATAGCTCCTCGAGTTGTTCCTTTAACTCCTTCATTTCCAGTGGTGCCATCCGGTACGGAGCTTTTGAGACAGGCTCTGTCCACGGAATGAGATCTATCGTGAATTCAAGATCTCTCTCAGGTGGCATGCCCGGAACATCTTCAGGGAACACGTCCGGGTATTCTCTTACCACTGGTATGCTATCAACCTTGTTCTCTTCCGCCTCAAGGTTGTGCACATAGCACGCATATAGTTCATACCCCTTACGCATCAAGTTACTTAGTTTAAGTGCGCTAACGATTTTGTTACTTTTCTTAGGGGGCTGAGAGTAAAAGATAACTCTCTTTCCCCTACTTTTTGACAAGGTGATCTTTTGCTTTTGGCATTCGATCACCGCTTTATACTGGGATAGCCAATCCATCCCCAGTATGATGTCAAAGTCTCTTAAGTTAAATTCTACCAAGTTCGCGAAGAATTCTACGTTCTTTATCACTATAGGAATTCTGTTATATCGTTTAGAGCAAGACACTACTTCTCCAGAAGGCAATTGAATTCCTAAGCTAATTCTCTCGCACTTAGGTAGATCTAACTCAGGCACTATCCTTGATGCAATAATTGAGCAACTAGCTCCGGAATCAAATAAAATTCTAAGGGGTGTATTCAAAACGTGAAATGTACCTGCCATCACTTCTCCTTGCGCAGGCACGTCCGCTTGGTTCACCACGTTCAGCCTCCCCATAGGGCGTCCCTGATTGCCCTGCTGATTCGCATTCGGCTGCTGATTTTGTTGCTGGTTTTGATTCTGTGGGGGCGGAGGTCGTTGGTTCTGGTTCTGGTTTTGCGGCCTATTTTGAGGGGGTCTGTACCCTTGGTTATTGCCATTTCGCCCGTTTTGGTTTTGAGGCTGTTCTTGCCCCGCGACCAAATCGTCCCTCTTTGTTATGTTCTCGAGCCTAGTTCGACATTCCCGTCGAACGTGACCCATTCGACCGCATCGGTAACAGGCGCCTTGTTGCGGGCATCCCCTTGCCAGATGTGGTCGTCCACATCGCGGGCAAGGCGGTACCGGATCTTCTTGATTGAACCTCCTTCCCGTGTTGTTTTGTTGGGGCCTATTCGACCCTCTGCGCTGCTCGTTCCTTCCAGTGTTGTTCTCGTTTCTTGAGTCTCGGCTTCTCTTGTCTTGAGGACCCTTGCTGGACTCCCCACTCACCCTTCTTTTCAGCTGCTGCACGCGTGCTACCGCTACAGCGCGATCGTATACGGCTTGCAAATCGGGGTAGTGTACCCCCGCGATCACTTCGCGCACAGACAGGTTCAGTCCCATCTCGAACTTCTGTGCCTTCTCCGCATCAGTAGGCACTAGCCTTGGTGCGAACCTCACCAGCTCCTTGAAGCGGGTGTAGTATTCCTGCACCGTTTGGCTTCCTTGCTTCAATGACAGGAATTCTTCGTACATGGCAGCTTTGGTACTCAAGGGATAGAATCGATCCCTGAGTAGTTCCATCATCTCCATCCACGAGTAAGGCTCGTCATCTTCAGTTAGTTTGGCTTGCGTTGCTTGCCACCAGTCATCAGCTTCGCCTCCCAAGTAGTATGAAGCGACATGTACCCTCTCTCCTTCCGCACATTTGACCGCTCCTAGCAGCTTGTCAAAAGTCCGGATCCATTCCTCCAGTTTAGCTGGATCCTCCTCACCAGCGTAGTGGGGCGGCTGGTAGGGATTCACCATCGCCAGGTAGTTAGGGCGAGCTTGGGGCGGAGGTACCGCCGCAGCTTGACCCTGGTTGACTTGCGCGTTTCCGAGCGCAATCAACACTTCCTCTATCGTCCTAAGACGATCGCCCACATTGTTCGGTGCGGGGGCGTCCTGCGCACCTTGGGGTTGTTCCATCTCAGGTTGAATCGGTTCAGTGACGTTTGGTAGTGTTTCAGTAGGTATCTCAGTGGTGGTTTGGGGAGTGGTTTGAGTTCTTCCTCTTCCTCTTCCTCTGGGTGCCATTATGGTACAAATATGATAGATTAGGGATGGTGAATTTAGCATATAGTCTAAGCAATTTCTATAAATGTATATGTGTGCAGTAACTTAGCACGTGGTGCTTTGTTCGGATTAAGAAGCATCGTATGCTTCGGGGTTTTATTTTATTTTGTTTTGTTTGTTTTGATTTAAAAAAAAAATAAATCGGGCATTTTATTTCCTCAAAAGAAATTTTTAGTACAAAAGTAGAAATATTTTACTAGCAAAATAATATCTAACAATAGAATCTCTAGTGTCTCATGACGTCCTCCGGTGGGGTAGCAGGATCTTCCTCCGGATCTTCCTCCTCCGAACTCGGCGGTAGTAGGTCGTCAAAGATAGTGTTTAAATCTTGCCCGTGGGCATCGATGTATTCCTTTAGTATTAAGTTTTGTGTAGTGAGGGTTTGAACTTGGCGCTCGAGTTGGTTTATGCGGTGATGATCCGCCTCTCTCAAGTTGCCCATGTGATGTAAATTGGCCTCCAATTGAGCCATACGGTACTTCATTTGCTCTAGGGTTTGGTGGGAATCGAGATGAACGCTCATCATCCTGACCATCAACTGCATCATGTCTTGACTAGCCATCTAGCGCAAGCAAGAGATCTACGTTAATATTCGCCAAGATTCTAGGTTCGAGTTTCCAAGATTCTAAGTTCAAGTTTCGCCAAGATGCTAAGTTCAAGTTTCGCCAAGATTCTAAGTTCAAGTTTCGCCAAGATTCTAAGTTCAAGTTTCCAAGATGCTAAGTTCATAGCAGAGATGCGACATGCATATGCAAATGATAATTTCCCCCCAATAATAATTTAATACACCATGTACTTTTCCATGGGTTTTAAAATAAAGAATAAAAATTCTTCCATGGAAATAATACTTTAACATTTAAAGTAATAGTCAAAATATTAATAGTAGTTTAAAAATAATAATGGTTTAAAAATAATAGTTTAAAAATAGCGGGGCTCTGATACCAACTTGTAACACCCCGGTTTTTGGTCACCCAGGTCGGGATGTCACCGCCACATCTCCCTAGTAAGACACGGTTTCTCCGAGCTTACTAAAGAGATGCAAGGCTAGGTATTGCAGTATTTAAAACATTTAAAGCATTCGAAATAGCCCATACAATATAATTCGAAAATAATAATAGCATAGCGCAGCGGAAATATTTAGTTTAGTACAGTATCGCAGCGGAAATTATAAAAAGGGCCGACATGGCCAAAACACGGGTTAAACAGGCCCGTTCATAATATAGTCTACGTACGAAATTTAAAAGCAAAATAACAATCCCCAAAATCCCATGCATGATTCGTGCTCATACAGGCTCATTCCACATATTCTGTAAAGAGAGGAATAAAAAAAAATGGTTTTGGTCAGCAAAATTACTGAGTAAGTTAACACATGCATGACTGTGGGGTTTAAAAGCCATAAGTTTAATAATTTAACAAAAGCATGATAATAACGTAATATATAGTTTCATCTAATCCATATCCAATAGCATAATTTATCTCAGGCTCCATTTAACAACACATACCACATGGTTCAACATAATAGCCATAATTTAAATAAAGCATTTAAATAATTTAATTTGACAACAATATCATTTAATCTAGTTTAATTTAATTTAGAATCCCCATTACATTCCCGATTTGGTATTTCAAAGTTTCACGATAAAAATCGCGATGTCAACAAGTTTAGCCGGTAGCCCGGCGGCCGCAGCCGTATCAGCCATACCCAGTACCACTCCGGAGCCTCGGGAAACCCATACGGATATTCACGAGAGTGTAGGCTCTATATTTCGCCGTTTTGGCAATATCACATTTCAAGTATAGCGCGCGGGGTCACCATCGTCCATTACGGCACGAAGTGAATCGTTAGGGGGCACCCTGCAGAGCACTCACCCCTAATTTTAATGTATCAAGTTTGTAAGGGGATTTAGTTTTTAAAATCTGCCTTCCATTGTATTAATTTAGAAACAATATCTCAATTCGTTTCAACCCCTAAAGGTTAATTCCATGTTTCAACAAGATTTCAAAATTTCGTTTCGGTAAATCACAGTTTACTCCAAAATTCGTCTAAAATCAGATTTAATTCCAAAAATTCCAAAATTTCATATCTGACTCGGAAACATCAAGATCTACAACTTTCGTGTTTTAACTTTTTCAATCCGAGATACCTAAATAGGTCAAAATCGCCAATTTTCGCATAACAAGAAATCTGTCCGAGTTTAACATGTCACAGTTTAGAGATTTCAAATTCTAACATATCAATTCCACTCCAAACTTAATGAAATTTGACAGGGATCATCTTAAGACATTTATCTACAACTTTCATGTTTGGCCAAAGATCTAAAACAGCTTAGATCCTATGTCAAAAACGTGATCAAGATCATTCCTAAGTTCTGTCCAAGATTTCGAGATCTAGAATCACACAGTTCGGTTTCAACGGGTTTTCACATAACAAATCAACTCCAAAAATTCCCAAATTTTTACAGTAGCTAGGTCTAAGTCGTAGGAACGTTTTTCGTGTTTTAAGTTTTTCCGTTTGAGTTCTTTTTAAGGGTCGGAAAAATTCACCAATCTGTTGCGTCGGTAGAAAGCAAAAGTGGACAGATTTATGGTTCTTGTTGAATCTTTTAGGTTTCGAATGGTTTAAAATCTCCCAAAACCATGTAAGGTTAACTTACAGTGTCTATGAACGTCGGGGATGTCTAGTTCGGAGGCGTGGCTTCCAGATCACCGTTTCTCCTCTCCGTTCGTCGGGTTCTACGATCTAGATCCAATACGGGGTGTAGAAAGAAAAATGAGATGATTAGGATTCGTTTTCGAATCGTTTATTGACTAGAGATTGGATCGAGACTTACCACGACTATGGAGATCTATAGGGAAACTCGTCCAACAGCGTTCGTCTTGGTTTCGTGCCTCCGACGACTCCGGATTTAGGGTTTCGAATGTATAGAATGGTATAGGGTTTCGTAAACTTGTTTGGGGCTCCCAAGGGGCTTATTTATAGAATTCTCAATCCCTAGGGCGTCCACAACCGACCTAAAGGTCTGGAGTCGAGAGATGTTCAACCGAAAGTCGAAAAATCCGCGTTCGGGCGAGAGATTCACGCAACGACCGAATCTGTGGGGTGGCGCGGTCGTGGCGCGCTAATGCCACTTCACCGCGCGGCCACCGCGCCGACTTCGCCTGGACTTCGGTCCGGGCGGGTCGTGCGATCCGTCGTGCTTTTCCGCCTCTCTTTTGGGTTTCTACCCCTCTATGCTCCCGAATTCCGATTTCCGGGGTATATTCGGGTTCATACTTTCTCTCTAATTTTATTCTCAGTCTAATTGGATGTTTTGGACTCGAATACTCGAGTTCATTAGTGTCGGGTTTTGGTGTTCCATTTATCCATCATTTTGTTTAATTAAATTCCTTTAATTCCTTTTTAAGTAAAAATCTCATTTCTCATTTTCTTATCTTTATTTATTTCTTTTATTTGCTGGTTTTGTTTATTTATTTATAGTATTTATTTTATTTATTATTTATTTATTTAATTACTATTTTATTTTATGTTGGAAAATTCTCGGGTATTACACTTGTTCCCAATGGAGGAGGTGTCTCTCTTGTAGGCAGTTCATGAATCCAAGGACTGTGTAGTGATTATGCTTGAAAATCTCCTCGGGCTTAAACTCTCTCTCTTTCAATACTTCCTTCGAAAAGTTCCTTATCATTTCAGTGAAGTATTTCTTGCTGTAGGCATCATCTTCATTTAGAACAACTCGTGGCCTTGCGTGGGTGGATCCTTGCATTTCCTGGCAGATCTCCATCGTGGTTGTGGCATAGTCTCAACTTCAGTAGGGTCGCCTGCGCCATAAGGTTGTGAGGCGGTCATTTCAGCAACTTCATCTCTCATGTTGTGCAACCCTTGATTCGGATACCGTGAGTAAGGTGGATTATTCCGAGGTTCTTTGTTCAAATTGAACATGATTTCATCGACGACAGAGGGGTCGATTTGAGTTTCAGCATTAGGGTTAAGCTCTGTTTGAGTGTCGTAGGGAATAGCTTCAGTTGAGGGTTGATCGGTGGCAATGTTTGGTTCAGTGGTGGTTTCAGTGTAGCTAAGGTAGAGAATCAGCGGCAAAGTATCGAGTGGTTGAGCATCAACAGCTTTGTGGGTGTTCGCCAGTGATTGGGAAGACGAACAAGAGGCGGTATGTGGCTCATCGGGATTGGATGGTTTCTCCATTGTTTGAGAGCTTTCGATAGAAATAAATTTGGAGAATGGATAGAGAAAAACGTATTGAAAAGAGAAGGAATAATGGACCTTAAAATGAGTGGTCTGTCGGAAGCTAGAGAGACGGAGGCAGTTTTAGGGACGTGCAACGGTTACAGTCGCTGTAGATATGCCGTGACGTCAGCCAAACAGCCTCAGAATAATGATGGGCTTCGGGTTTTTTGAATTTTCAAAATATTGGGCTTGGGCTGAAGAAGATGCTTAATAAAGAAAAACATTAGGCCCAATTAAGCGTAAAAATTAATTAAAATAGAAGAGGCCCAAAGTGCTTATCAGGCCTTCAAATATTTCTACGTGCAATGCTTTAGTCAAGATGTCCGCCCGTTGTTCCGACGATCCTATATGCTCAATCCTGCATATGTTATCTTCAAAAATATCTCTAATAAAGTGATAACGATATCAATATCTTTACTTCTATTATGCAAAATAGGAATTTTTAGAAATATTAATAGCACTAGTATTATTGCAAATTCTAAAAAATCTTCCTTATGAATACCGTAGTCTTCCAGTTGTTGTTTCATCCAGAGGAGCTGTGAGCAACATCAGGTAGCGGCTGTGTACTCAGCTTCTGCTATTGACAAGACCATAATGTTCTGCTTTCTGGAGTACCAACTTACCAAATTGTCCGGTGGTCGATCTACGGTCGTCACAACATCCTGCCCATTCGGAGTCTATTCGATCAGATCAATTGATGACCTCTTAGAATACTAGATACCTATATCTATTGTTCCCTTGATATATCTCATAATCCTCTTGACCGTCTTCATGCGAGATTCCTTCGGATTAGATTGGAACCTTGCACATACACCTACACTAAATGATATGTCTGGTCTAGATGCTGCCAAATATAGCAAACTGCCGATCATGCTTCTATATGCCTTCTATATTCTTCTATATGCCTTCTGATCCACTGACGACTTTGCAATCCTCCATATCAAACTTTTTCAGGAGGTTCCTTGCATACTTTTCTTGGCACAGGAAAATACATCATCTTTCTGTTTTACTTGCAGTCCTAAGAAATATTGTAACTCTCCTAACAAGGACATTTCAAATTCTGACTTCATTGATTCCATGAATTGCTTCCTATACTTCGCTGATGTGGATCCAAGAACTATGTCATCGATGTATACTTGTGTGACTGTCAAGTGGTTGTCCTGACGCTTTATAAATAACGTCTTGTCTGCATTTCCTCTCTTAAACCCATTGTTGACTAGATACTTTGACAGTCTCTCATAAGAGACCCTTGGTGCCTGTTTCAGTCCATAAAGTGCGCATTTGACACGGTAAACATGACTTGGATATTTTGGTCTTTGAATCGAATAGGTTGTGCAACAAAAATCCCTTCTTTGATTTTACCATTAAGGAACGCTGTTTTGATATCCATCTGATACAATATGAGATTTAAGGAACATGCAAAGGCGAGCAAAATTCTGACAACCTCCATTCAAGCTACTGGTGCAAATGTTTTAACGTAGTCAAGTCTTTCAATCTGTGTATAGCCTTAAGCCACCAGACGTGCCTTGTTTTGAATTACATTGCCTTTTTCGTGAGTCTTGTTCCTGTAGACCCATTTGGTTTCAATAATATTGATGTTCTCAAGTAGTTCTGTCAACTCCTAGATAACATTGCACTCAAACTGTAGTAACTCATCTTGCATCGTAGCTACCTAGTATTCATCCTTAAGTACCTCCATAGTATCCTTTGGTTCAACCTACAACCATAGAAACAAAACAATTGAAGATCATTTTCGTCTGTGATGCTTATGGACACGAGATCATTTTCGTCTGTTCTCATCAGCTGGTGGTTCGTCAGAAGTCTCAACTACCTAATCATTACTAAAATCCTTATCTTGTTCAATCTCAGTAGGCTCAATATCATCAGTGATATCTTTTGATCTGTCACTAATATGAGTTTCATCATCTGACCTTTGCTCAATATCTTCAAATATGATGTTAGTAGACTCAACAACTTTCTTATCATTGGGAAGATATACACGATAGGCTTTAGAATTATTCGAATAATCAATAAAATACCCTTCATCAGATTTCGAATTGAATTTCTTTAAATTTTCTCTATCCTTAATAACATAATACTTACAGCAAAAAATGTGAAAGTATTTAACCGTGGGCGTGTTACCTTTCCACAACTGGTAGGGAGTGTTGTTTGTATGCGGTCTCAGCAACACACGATTTGCAATGTGATTGGCTATATAAACAGCTTCTGGCAAAAGGTTTTGCTCATTGAACTTGAATGGAGCATAAATCTCGCCATCTCCTGTAGAGTTCTGTTCTTTCGCTCGGCTGCTCTGTTTTTCTGAGTGTGTCCTGGGGTGGAGTATTCGCGTGCGATTCCTTGGTTGTCGCAATAGCGGTCGAACGATTGATTTTCGAACTCCTTTCCGTGGTCAGTCCGAATCCTTGCAATTTTCCTTTGCTTTTCATTCATAAGACGCAGACTCATGGCCTCAAAATATTCAAACGTTTCTTTGGATCTGAGAAAATAATCTACACAAACTAAAATGTACCTCCCCCGTTTAAACTTTAGTGTTTAAATTAAGTCCAGGAATTCTTTAGTGTTTATTTTATCAGTTTGCTTGTGTCTTGAACGGGTCTGCTTTCTTTTAGTACAGTCTCTGTATATAGTTTTATCATTCTTTGGTGGTCTTGGAAATCCTCGAACTGCATTAAAGTTGCTCAGCTTGTGCAGAGTCCGGAAGTTTAGGTGTCCAAGACGCTTATGCCATAAATTTGTCTGATCAATGCTGGTCATCAAAATCTGTGAAGTGGAGTGTTTTAGGATATAGCAATTATTTCTCGAATGATCACCAGTCATGATACATTCCTTTTGATCATCTAAAACTTTGCAACAATCTTTGGTATACTCAACCTGTAAACTTTCATCATAAAGCTGACTAATGGAAATTAGATTACTTGTTAGTCCATTAACAAAGTGAACTCGTGAAAGGCTAGAAAGTATCCCATTTTTTATTTTACCATATCTGGCTATTTTACTCCGTTTACCATCACCAAAAATGACGTCTCCACATTCCTCATCTACATAGTCTTCTAGGATGTTTTTCCTGCCGGTCATATATCGTGAACAACCAGAGTCAAAATACCATATGTGGTTGCGATGTTGTTCCAGCACAGACAAAACTACATTGCATACAATAATTTTCTGCTTAGGGGCCCATTCCTTTTGCATTCTAAACTTTTTGCGTAGTTCTTGTGAGGGCCAGACTACAGGTCTGCCATTCATGAGATCTCTCAATATCCGTATACTGGCATCGACAGAATGTCCAAGTAGGCTACAGTAACAGCAGTCCTTTCGTTGTCTCGACGGCGAACTTTCATCAGTTATAACAACTTCTGTGTTGGACGAGGTAAGATATCCACCACTAATGAATCTGGTTTTGTTTTCGGTGGAGTTCTTCTAATATCCAAGACCTGTTTGTTTACCAACACGTTTTCCAGAAGGTAAAATTTCATTAAGAGTACTTTTACCTTTGTTTACGTTTTGTAGATCGAAGTTCTTTTGTTTCAGATCATTTATCTGCTTGTGCATGTTGTGAATTTGAGCTCTCAAATCATTGTTAATCCACATAAGTAAAAATAGCAAAATTTAATCAAGAATTATCGAGAGAAAACTAATTCTAGAAAATATGGAAAGTGAATTTCAAAGTTAGTACTCGATCTAATGACAGGGATCTAATATGTATAATATACAGACTCTAAAAGATTATTTAGACCCTGTAAACTCAACTCAGTTTAAATAATCACAGAAGCAACAACCAACTGTCGCGCATAACCGTTAGATTCAGTTCTTGTTGCTGTTGCGTATTTTCAACACAAACAGATTTACATCATCTGCAACAATTGCAATATTTTAATAGTGTTAACTATTCAGTGAGTAACTTTAGCTTAATTTTTTCGCATAATTACATAAGCGAAAACATAGTTAAGTGATATCTTGTTAGAATCATCTAATAATGTAGTTTTAGAATATCAAACTTTATAATTTCCAATTATATACAATTTGAGTTATTAAATGTTAAAAATATATCTTGAACTGGGTGAAATGCTAAAATTGTGCAGTTATTTCAAAACGGAGGAAGTATTTCATAGTGAAAGAATAAGTGTTGGATCGACCAAAATATGTAAAGTCATATCTTATAATCAATGTTGTCCTAATAAAATGTAACTAGGTGCCACTGGGGGCAACATCATTAGTATGACATATAAATCATTTCAATGCATGTCCCAATTGATATCGGTATTCGTGTATGTCAGGTTTTCTTCATTTCTTTTTGGCATTCGTTCCGTTTATGGATCGGAATGCCCTTCCATTTCTAGCTTTAAACTGCATATGACATAGGGTTAACCACATTAGTGCAACTTCTACTGTCATGATAATTACAGTTATAAGAGTGTCTCCAATGGAGACTGTAAAATTGCGTAAGACGGCAAAGTGTCGTCCGCAATCGCCAAATGTGGCGTTCCTCTTTTTTTTTTTTTTTTTCCAACTTCTACTGTCATGATAATTACATTAGCTTTTTTTTTCCCTTTTTTTTAAATTTTTTTTATAATACATTTTTATTTACCTTTTTATTTTTATTTTTCTTTTTGATTTATTTTCAATTCTTAACATTCTTAATTTTGCTTGTAATTATATTTAATTATTTTTTTATTATTTTTGGTTTTATTTTATTATAATATTTAAATTTTATTGAGCAAAAAAAGATTTAAATTTTTAAATTTTCAAATTAAATAATTTTAAAAATATGAATAAAAAATTATATATATAAAAATGAGATAAAAACATAGAACCTCCGTCCGACATTGGTTCCTTTCCAAGAGGTGTTGATTTCAGCTCTATCTCCACAAAAACAGATTTTGCTGGGAAGCCCATACAACATTTCGCCCTTGCTACTGTCTCCTGAGCTCGCCATTGCCGTTCTCTCGAAGCTCACGAAATGGAGAAATGGAAGGGAGGGGTATTGCGGTTTTAAAATTAGGGCACAAGAAATTGGGGTGAAATTGGTGGTCAAACTTTTTTTTACTGGTCAAATAGGTGAAATATGCCAAATCTAATGTGTCCAGGCCGGCGCGTTGCTTGTCCCGCAAGTGGGCTACACGCGGCCCGCGTGTAGAATTATCCGTCAAAAATTCTTCTTTTCCAGCCCAAATTCTTTTTGATGGCCGATTTCCCTAATTAAACGTATGGTGGCCTAAAAAGGGAGGAGCCTCCTTCTGGTGGCCCATTTTAATTATTATCTCTATAAAAATATATGTATTAAAATTAATTGATAAATGAAATATAATATGAATAGTATTGGAATCAAAATGGAATATTCTTTTATAAAGGGAATATAGAGTTGTGGCCACACTACAAGAAAAAGTTCAATTACCGACCACCATAGTACGGGTCGGATTTACCGACCCCATTACCGACCCTAAAGTGGGGTCGGTAAAATTTAGCCGTTATTGGGCCCAGTGACATTCGAAAACCAAAACACCGACCACAATTAATGTGGTCGGCATTACCGACCCCAATTGGGGTCGATAACAATTACCGACCCCATTACCGACCCCAATTGGGGTCTGTAGTTTTTTCAATTTTTTTTATTTTTCCCATATTTTTTATTTATTTTATTTCTTAATTAATATTTCTTTGATTATTTATATAATTTAATTATTTATTTATTTTGACCCAATTAATTATTTAATTATTTTATAATTTAATTATTTATTTATTAGTTTAATTACTAAATTTGATATTTTATTTAATTAATTTTATTTTTAATTTTGACTTCATAGCATTTTTATTAAAAATAAATTTATATTATTCTTTAAATTTATTTTAATTTTTGAATAATTTTATTATTTTATTTAATAAATTGATTTTAATTTTTTGATTTAATTAATTTTATTTTAAATTTTATTTAATTAATAAATGTTTTATTATTTAATTAATTTAATTTTAGTTCATATTTATATTTTAATTTAATTAACTACAAAAAAGTTAATTTAGCGATCGAAATTCGCGATCGAACATATTGGGGTGCTATTATCGACCGAATTATTCATATTTATTATTGAATTTTATATTGCATATGTAATTTTTTAATTTTTAATTATAGAATTTAATATTTTTATAAATTTTTTAATGTAATTAATATTTAGTCATATTAATTTCTATTTTTTAAAAATTAATTAGTGATTTAATTAATTTTATCCATTTAATTAATGAATTATTCTACAATTTATTTAATTAATATTGATGTTTATATTATTATTTTTAAAGTTATTAATTACATATTATATATAAAAATATTATATATATTTAACAAATTGCATATGATAACAAGAAAAGTTGTGTACCCAGATGGCACGCGCGAGTAAGAAATGCATCTCACCTGGGTTCGAATCCCCTCTTCAGCGTTTGGGGAGAAATTAATATATATGACACGTGGCGGGTTACCATTGGTGGTGTAAAAGGCTAGCCCAGCTGGTTAGGGTTGTGGCTAGGTGACGCGAGGTTGTGGGTTCGAGTTCTCCTGAGGGTCGGTAATTTTACCGACCCACATGGAATCGGTAATCTCCCGACCCCCAGAATCTTTGGTCGGCGCCAGATCACCTACCATCAAATTACCGACCCGCGATTGGGGTCGGTAAACCCCTGGACGACCCGTAAAACCTAGTTACCGACCCCATTTTGGGGTCGGTAAAACGAAATTTTCTTGTAATGTGGGTTGGAGAGAAATATGAGAGAACTTTAAATTTAATTGTAAAATAGAGGTAGTGTAACTGTAAAATAAAGTTTTGGATTGGACATGACCTAACACTATCTAAAATTTTGCAACTCATCTGTCGTCCAGCTATTCGGCCGTCATCTTCTCTCTGACATCGTGGAGGGGTTCAGAGTGATATTTTGTTTCTTTTCTATTGTTTCAGCATCTTTTGTGGATTTCTTTTCTTTGCCCTTTCTTGTTTTTACAACATGCGAATAGCTAGATTTTTGCTCCATCTTTTGTGGATTTCTTTTCTTTGCCCTTTCTTGTTTTTACAACCTGCGAATAGCTAGATTTTTGCTCCGTGGTTGGTTTATTCATCAAAATGATATCTTTTCTTTAACCTTCCTTAGAACCATATTTTCCAACTTTTGGAATTTTTAGAGTTCCAAATGATCTCATAGTTGTTGGGCACTCAACGTTGTCATGGATCCACCAACATTTACGGCACACTTAGCTTCTTCAATGCTGTCTGGTTATGCTCCCAAGGTTGTTGATGCTACCACCTGGCTGATTCTTGTATCCTTGGTTTCCGCAGACTATCCTTTTGTTTGCTTTTCCATTATTGGGATTGATTCTTCGTTCAATGCTCAAGCTTTGTATAAATTTTGCTACCTTTTTTGGAAGATGATATATCAATCACATTGAAAGAGACTGCATGCCACCTTAGATTAAAATGTCAATGAGCCAAGCAATGGATGATTGTCTTTCAACCCGGAGCTTAGACCCGTATTCCTTTTCAGGAGGTTTCAAAATCAGATGCGGTTCACAACTGATGAGGAACCAATAGCCTTCAATAACCTGCGATACAATCCAACCCTTCTACACTTGTAGTAGTAACTAGTAAATCCAACAACAGAAACCTTTAGAGTTAACGTTCATGGTTGGCAAACACACTCTCAACTTTTAACACTGAAATATTTTCTTGCAGGCCTCCCCCTCCGGCTCCTTAGATTTTAGATCTGGTGCATTTCGAGTAGATGGGGAACATACCTGAACCTTAAGGAACCAGAATAAGTAAAAAAGTAACAAGTATAAAAAGGATGCTCCAGAACCCTGGGAAGCTTTTTCTAACAAAGATAGCAACTGTAAGGATGCTCCAGGTGCCTCCCCTGAATCCAAAAAAAAAAGAAGGACAAGAAGAAAGATTCAGGGTAGATGAATTGTTCTTCATTGCAAATGGTAGTTGATTATTACCAATTACTATCATTTATCATTTCGGGGTAGGGATGATGTTTTCCAAACTGATTCCATTGCCTGTAAGCAGTTTGCATTCGGAGATGAACAATTAACTAAAGATATTTCTGAATGATACAATCTCATCGATTCACCAAAAAACAACAAATCCCAAACACTAATTCCACTATACTTACAGCACACATTAGACTACAACCAAGATATTATTAGTTGCACAAAATATTACAACATCATCATCATCATCAAACTAATTTTGCCTTAATCAACCGTAACTCTCTATCCTTTATTACACAGACCCAATGTGGAAAATGTTTCAATTTATGCAGTCCCTTCAGGCAAATCATCAGGCGTCAAAGCCACCAAAATCGCCACCATCAGAAAAGCAATAACCCCAACAATCCAATCCACCACCGGCGGAAGGAGCATCACCATCGGCACGATCACCGCCATGGCAGTCAGTATGATCGAGATCTTATTCAGGTAACTCGCCAAATTCGGATTGCCGCCGTGCTTCCCAATTTCCTTTGCTGCAAATGAAAAAGCAAATGCAAGCAAAGAGGCAACATCCACAACATTTTTAACCCTAGTACGACGCCCCTTGGGGATATTGCCTTCCGAGAAATTGCTCTTCCCGGAATCCGTCTCCGTCAGCTTCTCCACGGCCGTGCCGACCAATCCAATCAATTGGCTCAGCACCGGAACATCCGCTGGCCCAACCACTATCGGCTCCGTCGATTCGCTGCCTCGCTCTGGATTCTTCATCTGCCGATCATTATTAGGGTAAATTATTGGAGATGTATCAGGTTTCCCCGATTCTTTACATACTTTGCTGGATCGAATACCGAAATCGCTTTTAGAGCACGCGGGTTTGAACATGTTGTAGAACATCGGAATTTGGCCGACGGCTAGACCGGCAGCTACGGAATCTTCTCCTTCTAATTTTTTGACGACTCTCAGCGACGCCTCAGCGACGACAAATTTTTCGACTTCTGGTGACAGGTTCATTCTGTGGGCGGCTATGATTGCCTGGGCGACGATGCACCAGGTAGAAGTAGTAGCCTTTTCCCCTGTTTTGCTCCATTTCTCGAAGAAAGCGATCAATTCGTCGGACAGACGGTCCACCAAAATAGCGCTGCCGGGATCTGCGATTCCCGGCAGCCCAGAAGCGCCGCGCTCCGCCGCGATTTCCATTTTTGTTGCCTGTTTCTTGGATTTCTTCTCTTAAAGGGGAAATAGTTGAAGGTAATTGATTAGCGTTTTGGGGGAAACGATCATGTAAGTGCCCGAAGTGAAGACATAAAATCAATAAAATTGAAATCTTGCAAATGGGAAATGGGAATTTCCGCGTCGAAAGAGCGTATTTTCCTGTAATAAATAAATCAGCAAGACCCGGAGTGTGTCGAGTGTTGAGAAGAATCGTTCTTCATTGTTACTGGCGGTCGACAACCGTCACCGCCCCATAGATGTACGGCCAGGATTCTATCAGGAGTCAGGTTCGGGCCCCAAAAAGGAGGTGTTGCTGCATTGACCTGACCTTGTCACTTGGCTTTTGTCTATCCCACAAGTTTTATTAAGACAACACATTTTGATCTAAAGAAGCTAATGCACAGTTCACAGTTCACAGTTCACAGATCCTATAAGTTGAAATTAAAATATAGTTTATGATTCCACGTCGTGTTAATATAGAAGAAAAGTAAATTGAAAATACTGTTATTTTAAAAAAATTAATTAATTACTATATTTGATAACCACAAAGGGAAGATGTTGATTGTTGACACAGGAGTAACACTCTGATTATGAGCCGAAAAACAACCCAAACTACGGAGTATCATTTTTAAAAAAATTGATAAATGTTGATAGTGAAGAATGCATGCGCCCATTTGATAGTTCACAATGCATGTGCCCACAATTGCCAAAATCACTTGCAAATCTTTTCCTTGACTTTATTTCCCAGCAGAGTGCTTATCCAATTGAAGAATTGTACTATAAATACATAGTTATATCTCTCACTTATATTGATATATTTGAGTACAATAACAACCATTTTCATATTATATCTTTTTCTTTATTACTCATCCATGTATGATTAAATAGCCTAACAATACATCTCTATGTTCACTACGCCAGTGTATCCATACACTTTTTGTTTCCATATTAATATATTACTACACAGATCTATATAAACTAATAGCTATAATAATACTCCCTCCGTCTCATTTAACTTGTCTTGTTTGACTTCCGCACACAATCCAATGTATTTTTTTAATCGTTAATATCTTAAAATATATACAATAAAAAATTATGTAAAATACATACATTTAAACTACATGATCATACGATTCTAACAAGACCGAATTCGACTATTTTTTCTAACTATATATTTGCAATAAGATTAAGTCAAAGCTGAACAATGAAAAGTGTCAAAAAATCAAACAGGACACAATAACTGGGATGGAGGGAGTATTATTTTTATAACACGTTATCAGCACGATGAGACTCTGCTCGGGTTACCAGAATTTGAGGTATAATTTTTATTCCAAAATTTTCAATAAGATTATGGCCAACCTTGCAAAGCAGGAATTTGCTCCCTTAATCGTTGAAGGAAGCAATTATATGTCCTGGGCCCGAGATGTGAAAATGAATCTTACTTCAATGGGTCTGGACGAAAAATCCCAGCCATCAGAATCAGGCAAAAGCCATGATTTTCTTGTGCCATCATATCGAAGAGGCACTTAAAATGGAGTACGTGACTGTGGAATCCCCACTGGCGATGTGGAAAAAGTTGAAAGAAAGATAAGATAACCTTAAAAAGACGGTGCTTACAAAAGCCCGTGATGACTGACAAAACCTGAGGCTTCAGGACTTCAAACCAGTCCGGGAATATAATTCCGCTGTGGTCAAAATTACGGCCAATTGCAATTATGTGGGCAAAAGATATCTGAAGAAGAAATGCTCGAAAAAACATATTCTACGTTTCATGCTAAAAACTTAGTATTGAGTGAGTAATACCGTCAAAAAGGTTTTCAAAGATATTCTGATTTTATCACCTGCTTATTATTGGCTGAACAAAACAGCCTATTGCTGTTGAGAAATCATGAATTTAGGCCCGCAGGTGCAAAACAGTTCCCTGAGGTAAACGCGGCTCAATCAGCGAAATATGTGCGTGATCGTGGGCAATTTAAAAATCAAAATGATGATCATAGCCAAAATCGGTATCACAATCGAGGCAGAGGTGAATCATCTCGTCAAAATACTTATCGAAATAAGCCTCGATTTGAGCAAAATTGCAGATATGATACCAGAAGACCTTACAAACCACAACAAAGAAATCATGCAAGAAAGCACATATACAATGATGAAATCTGTGATCGTTGTGGAATTAAAGGCCATTCGGCTCAAACATGCCACACAGCTAAACACCTAGCTGAACTGTATCAGGCCTCGAAACGAAAAGAAAGACAAGGTGTTGAATCACACCATAATGCCCATGATGATACATATGATGACATATTAAAAGATGATATCACGCACCTAGAAGCTGATGACTTTGTTAAGCCAGATACTGTTGCAAAATAATATGTTATATAGCTATATATATTTTGTACTTCTATTATTCCTATATAATATAAATAATGATATCTTGTACTTCCCTTTTTATTATCCGTGTACAATATAAATATATTTTTATATTAATAATATTTACATTGCTGATGTTTAATAATCTTCTTATATTCTTGTAAAGAATTGGATGCTGGAAATTCAAAAGTCGGAGATGATATATGCCTCATTGACAGTGCAACAACGCATAGAATTTTGAAAAGCAAAAGTTATTTCTCCAATTTGAAATTGGAAAAGACCGCAGTGAAAACTATAAGCGGTAATGCAAAATGCATTGAAGGCTTCGACAGAGCTGTTATATTTCTCCCTGAAGGGACAAAAATGGCGATTGAAAACGCCTTTTTTTGAGGAAATAATGTTTTCATTCAAAACAAAACATACAGCAAGTTTTACAACTCACACCCAACGACCTAATGCATAGCAAGATTCAATGCTTCGGAGGTTCAACACCCCCTCCATGCTCCAAGAAGCTCTCACCAATACTTCTCTCTACACATTTGAATGGCTCGTTTAACAAAGCACTCTACACAAAACGGATCAACCACAGAAGGACAAATCTCAATCTCAGAACCGCAATCCTCGGCAACGTCTAACCATTGCAAATTGAGTCATTCCCTCCAACCTCGCAGACCCGACCATCTCTTTTCGTCCAAAGCGGTAACATGAACTCAGCTCCGTCAGTCTTTCCAAACAAATAAGCTCAGTAACATGAGACGCACGACTCAGTAAGAACAGTAGCAACATTGGTGCTTAATAAAACTATAACAGATGACAATATTTCTCAAGCACTTGTCTGCAAACTCCCCAGCATGCAATAGAAACTTTCAGGTAGAGAATCAAAGTGACAGTCTCGAAAGCTTGCTACATAATCATATCTCCCCTGTTTAAAGTATTCAAGTCCAATGCATCGAATCAAAGGGACTAGGAAAAGGTCATACCAGGAACAGGCTAGAGGTGAGGAAAAGGGTGGACAGCGTATAGAAACTGAGGGAGTTGCTGTGGTTGATCAAACAAAATTTGCAACCAAGTATCAGAATAGTGGACTATGAAAAATGTAGCCCAAGATGCAGCAAACATCAGAAGATGAAGACAAAAGCATACAGCACTCAAACCTATCAATCAGAAACCTGCTAGTTAGCTTACCCTTAATCGTTCTATGAGATAGAAAACTCCCTGTACTTGCAGCTTTCTTATGCCTCAAAAAACTAATCCCCCCTCCTATATCTTCTTTTTTTTTTCTTTTTTTTTTGCCTAATGCTTTCTTTCTTTTTCTTTAATTTCTCTTCTTTTCTTCTTTCTTTTTTCTCTTTTTTCTTGCTTTATATTTTTTTCTCCAATATGCAATGACCTCTATTCTTACAATTCCCAATCAAGATGATCAAACATACTTACCATCCGATCTCCAATCAGATAATGATTTCACCCTCACACTATATCAAGATCTACCAACTCCCTAAGGTACCCGTCAACAGTGATTACAGCAGCAGAATAATATAGGCACTTCCTGATACAAGGTCTGTATGGCTAATACAATGAGAAGGGTAGTGGTTCCAAGCTGGAAGTTCAAGCTGGAAGAATAGGGTTGTTCAGTTAGGCTCAAGATGGCTCACTAGATGTTATTTGGAAAGTAATGGGAGAGATATAGACCAAAGGAAAATCCTAGAGCCCTTATTGATTCGATTCATTGAATTGAAGATGCAAGCTTGATATGAATCATTTAGCAAGTTCTAGAAAGTCAAAATGAAACCCACCTGTGCATATCGAAGGCTTAAAATTCCGATCTCACCAGATAATAAGTATGTTGAATTGATATTTCATTGCAAGTGATCGTCAGTCCTCCCGTGAACTTCAGAGACCCGGCTCCCTAAATAAGCAACAGCATCTGTAACACCCCGGTTTTTGGTCACCCAGGTCGGGATGTCACCGCCACATCCCCCTAGTAAGACACGGTTTCTCCGAGCTTACTAAAGAGATGCAAGGCTAGGTATTGCAGTATTTAAAAACACTTAAAGCATTCAAAATAGCCCATACAATATAATTCGAAAATAATAATAGCATAGCGCAGCGGAAATATTTAGTTTAGTACAGTATCGCAGCGGAAAATATAAAAAGGGCCGACATGGCCAAAACACGGGTTAAACAGGCCCGTTCATAATATAGTCTAAGTACGAAATTTAAAAGCAAAATAAAAGTTCCCAAAATCCCATGCATGATTCGTGCTCACACATGCTCATTCCATATATTCTGTAAAGAAAGGAATAAAAATGGTTTTGATCAGCAAAATTGCTGAGTAAGTTAACACATGCATGATCGTAGGGTTTAAAAGCCATTAATTTAATAATTTAACAAAAGCATGATAATAACATAATATTTAATTTCATCTAATCCATATCCAATAGCATGATTTATCTCAGGCTCTATTTAATAACACATATCACATGGTTCAAGATAATAGCCATAATTTAAATAAAGCATTTAAATAATTTAATTTGACAACAATATCATTTAATCTAGTTTAATTTAATTTGGAATCCCCATTACATTCCCGATTTGGTATTTCAAAGTTTCACGATAAAAAATCGCGATGTCAACAAGTTTAGCCGGTAGCCCGGCGGCCGCAGCCGTATCAGCCATACCCAGTACCACTCCGGAGCCTCGGGAAACCCATACGGATATTCACGAGAGTGTAGGCTCTAAGTTTCGCCGTTTTGGCAATATCACATTTCAAGTATAGCGCGCGGGGTCACCATCGTCCATTACGGCACGAAGTGAATCGTTAGGGGGCACCCTGCAGAGCACTCACCCCTAATTTTAATTTATCAAGTTTGTAAGGGGATTTAGTTTTTAAAATCGGCCTTCCATTGTATTAATTTAGAAACAATATCTCAATTCGTTTCAACCCTACAGGTTAATTCCATGTTTCAACAAGATTTCAAAATTTCGTTTCGGTAAATCACAGTTTACTCCAAAATTCGTCTAAAATCAGATTTAATTTCAAAAATTCCAAAATTTCATATCTGACTCGGAAACATCAAGATCTACAACTTTCGTGTTTTAACTTTTTCAATCCGAGATACCTAAGTAGGTCAAAATCGCCAATTTTCACATAAGAAGAAATCTGTCCGAGTTCAAAGTGTCGCAGTTTACTAATTTTACATTCTACCATATCAATTCAACTCCAAATTTAATGAAATTTGACAGGGATCATCTTAAGACATTTATCTACAACTTTCATGTTTGGCCAAAGATCTAAAACGGCCTAGATCCTATGTCAAAAACGTGATCAAGATCATTCCTAAGTTCTGTCCAAGATTTCAAGATCTAGAATTAACCAGTTCGGTTTCAACGGGTTTTCACATATCAAATCAACTCCAAAAATTCTCAAATTTTTACAGTAGCTAGGTCTAAGTCTTAGGAACGTTTTTCGTGTTTTAAGTTTTTCCGTTTGAGTTCGTTTTAAGGGTCGGAAAAATTCAACAATTCTGTTGCGCCGGTAGGAAAACAAAAGTGGACAGATTTATGATTCTTGTCAAATCTTTTAGGTTTCGAATGTTTTAAAATCTCCCAAAAACATGTAAGGTTAACTTACAGTGTCTATGAACGTCGGGAATGTCCAATTCGGAGGCGTGGCTTCCAGATCACCGTTTCTCCTCTCCGTTCGTCGGGTTCTACGATCTAGATTCGATACGGGGGTGTAGAAAGAAAAAAGAGATGATTAGGATTCGTTTTCGAATCGTTTATTGATTAAAGATTGGACCGAGACTTACCACGACTATGGAGATCTGTAGAGAACTCGTCCAACAGCGTTCGTCTTGGTTTCGTGCCTCCGACGACTCCGGATTTAGGGTTTCGAACGTATAGAATGTTTTAGGGTTTTGTAAACTTGTTCGGGGCTCCCAAGGGGCTTATTTATAGAATTCTTAATTCCTAGGGCGTCCACAACCGACCTAGAAGTCTGGAGTCGAGAGATGTTCAACCGAAAGTCGAAAAATCCGCGTTCGGGTGAGAGATTCACGCAACAAACGAATCTGTGGGGTGGCGCGGTCGTGGCGCGCTAATCCCCCTTCACCGCGCGGCCACCGCGCCGACTTCGCCTGGACTTCGGTCCGGGCGGGTCGTGCGATCCGTCGTGCTTTTCCGCCTCTCTTTCGGGTTTCTATCCCTCTATGCTCCCGAATTCGGATTCCCGGGGTATATTCGGGTTCTTACTTTCTCTCTAATTTTATTCTTAGTCTAGTTGGATGTTTTGGACTCGAATACTCGAGTTCATTAGTGTCGGGTTTTGGTGTACCATTTATCCATCCTTTTATTGAATTAAATTCCTTTAATTCCTTTTTTTAAGTAAAAATCTCATTTCTCATTTCCTTATCTTTATTTATTTCTTTTATTTGCTGGATTTGTTTATTTATTTATAGTATTTATTTTATTTATTATTTATTTATTTAATTATTGTTTTATGTTATGTTGGAAAATTCTCGGGTATTACAGCATCCGTCGCCGAGGTGGGATCAATGCAGCAACATAGCAGTGGTCCATTAGAGCTTACAGCAACAACAACTAGTATCATCATCCTCAGCCACAACAACCAGCATCCCGATTACTTCCGAAGTGTTGACTGCATTTATCCAGTCCTCCAACGCTCCAAGTAGTCCCAATGTTAATTTCACTTTGTATTGCAGTTCTTCAGGCATCTATGAACTAATAATGTCTACTCCATGCCGCAGGCAACAATGGATAGTTTCTTGAGCCACCAGCTGCAACAACCACATTATTAAGCAAACATCATCCAATTCTGGGCTCCAACACCCTGCACAACCTGCAAACACCATAAGCAAAGCAAATAAAGAGTTAAGGCAGCAGTATGTTCCTGTTTTCATCTCCTTGTGTACCATGTCCGTTCCTCAGTGTTGGTGCCCACCACCACTCCCTCTCTCTATTTTCTCCATACTGATTTTTTTTTTTTAATATCCTTCGCATGATGAATCATACACATATGGTATGCTTTCATTGAGTAGCAACAATTTACATCTCAGACTCCAGTATATCACTCCATAGCGCGGTCACTTGCATCAGTTCTCTCTCCATCTTACCAGATTCTCCCCTCTTCCATCTCCATATCCCAGTTTAAATGTTTTGGCCCCTCTTCACACCTCCTGTTCCCTATCTTCATAAGGTTCAGAATGCCACTCCTCTATATTTCCTTTACCTGCAGCGCCCAATCTCGCCCACTTGTCTGCCATGCTATTCCTCTCTCGTAAAATATGCTGTACACGCACACACCCACCGAACTTTAACACAATCATTGCTGGGCTTATAATATCCCGATACCTCCATGGGATTAAATCTGGATTTTGCAACCAATGTACCATGTTATATGAATCGCACTCAATCATGATTTTGCATAGTGGAAATCCTGGTCCCGGATGAGGGCTGCACATACCCTACTGATCGCCTTTATCTCGGCCTCAGTAGAGTTGGCTAAACCAATGTATTCTGATAGTACATAGATCACTTCCCCTTTGTCGTTACGAATCACACCACCAATTCCGGCCGGCCCTGGGTTGCCTAATGATGAACCATCTGTGTTCACCTTCCACCATCCCACTTCCGGTCTTTCCCAAACCAAGTTGCGCCGAGGTGCCCTGCACTGTCCATTCCTTGTCTTAAAACATCCTCCTGGGAAGCTGAGCATGAGCCCCTCTATATGGGCGATTTCACATTTAGACATGGCTTTCCACCACCAGCACACCTTCCATCTTACCTTCTCAGCAGCATCTTTTAATCCCACCCTGCTATCCTGAAATGTGAGTTCATTTCGAGCCTTCCAAATAATCCATATGATAGCCAGTCCAGTGAGAATCCACGCTTGTTTGTTCACTTGTTTGCCTTCCACGTCCCACCACCAATCCAATAAACATCCAGCCTTACCTGGTAACACCATTACCACACCAAACCAGGCAGCACCTTTTCGCCATAGGTCCCCTGCAAACTTGCATCTGGTAAATAAGTGGTCACATGACTCTATCTCTTCCGAACAAATCTGGCAGTGAGCATTGTCTACAGAGATGCACCCACGCTTAGCCAAGATTTCCTTTACCGGTAGGGCGTTATTAGCTAACTTCCAAGTTAGCAACTTCAAAACGCCTTGTTCTCACGCAAAGCTCGAAAAAATTTATTGAGCTTCAATGATATTCGAAAAAATGGATATCACATTGAAACTTCAAAAGAGGCAGATTACGAGTATCTTTTGATAACTCGAATTGAAAATGGCAAAAAATTTGTGAATAAAAATTGTCATGTTACTCCTCTGGCTTATACTATACAAAAAGATGTGCCGCAGAAATACATAACCTAGTAGGCTTGAAAGCTAATGGTGAATTTATTACCTGGCACGATAGACTTGGGCATACTGGCAGTGTAATGCTGAGGCGAATCATTGAAAATTCAAATGGCCATACATTGAAAAGACAAATGATATTGAACCCAAATAAGTTCAATTGTGCAGCCTGTTCACAAGGGAAATTGATAACCAGACCATTTCTAGTAAAAGTGGGATTGAATCCCCTCCATTCCTATAAAGAATTCAAGGCGATATATGTGGACCTATTGATCCACCGTGTGGACCTTTCAAGTACTTTATGATACTAATTGATACGTCATCACGCTGGTCACACGTTTGTTTATTACCAACTCGCAATTTGGTATTCACAAGATTACTTGCACAAATTATAAAATTGCGAGCACAGTTTCCAGATCACCCGATAAAGAAAATACGCCTTGATAATGCTGGAGAATATACATCACATGCATTTGATGATTTCTGGATATCGATTGGAATTACTGTTGAACATCCTGTGCCTCATGTGCACACGCAAAATGGTCTGACAGAATCATGTATTAAGTGCCTACAATTAATTGCGAGGCCTTTGTTAATGAAATCAAAACTCCCTGTTTCTACTTGGGGACATGCTATATTGCATGCATCAGCATTTGTGAAAATAATGCCGACAAGCTATCATAGATATTCCCCTACACAAATTGTGTTTGGAAAGGAGCCCAATATATCCCACTTGCGAATTTTTGGGTGTGCGGTTTATGTACCAATTGCGCCACCACAACGTACAAAAATGGGACCTCAAAAAAGGTTGGGCATATATGTCGGATATGAATCACCCTCGATTATCAAATATATTGAGCAAAAAATGGGTGATTTATTTACTGCAAGATTTGCAGACTGTCATTTTGATGAAACTCAATTCCCGACATTAGGGGGAAGAAATGATCAACTGAAAAAAGAAATATCTTGGGAAAGTCCATTTGATTTCCTTGATCCTTGTACAAGGCATTGCGAACTTGAAGTTCAAAGAATTGTGCATTTGCAGGGAATTGCAAATCAATTACCCGATGCTTTTAATGATGCTGCTAAAGTCACAAAATTATATATTGCAGCAACAAATGCACCAGCTAATATAAATGTCCCAGAAGGGCAAATTCCGAATTCAAATGAACCTACTGCACGCCTGAAGCGTGGTAGACCTTTGGGTTACAAAGATAAAAAACCATGAAAGAGGAAAATTATTCATATGGGTGATAAATCAATCACCGACGATACTCCCGAAGGAGAAATTGATTCAACCCCCGAAACGGTTGAACCTGAAAATATTCACCTAGATGAAAATGAAGTTATTGAAACTTCTTTAAATTATATCAATACTGGGAAATGTTGGAACCGAAAAGAAACAAACGTTGATAATGCTTTTGCATACAATGTTGTACTCGATGTTATGGAAAATAACGAGGATCCTGAACCAAGATCAGTTGAATAATGTCGGAAAATAAATGATTGGCCAAAATGGAATGATGCGATTCTGTCTGAACTAGACTTACTGAATAAACGAAAAGTATTCGGCCCTATTGTCCAAACACCGAAAAATGTGAAGCCTGTTGGCTACAGATGGGTGTTTGTGGGGAAAAAAAAAAATGAAAACAATGAAATTGTTAAATATAAGGCAAGGTTTGTAGCCCAAGGTTTCTCCCAAAGACCGGGAATTGATCTTGAGGAAATATATTCCCCGGTTATGGATGGAATAACATTCAGGTATCTAATGAGCCTAGCAGTATGAGAAAATCTTAAAATGAGGCTGATGGATGTTGTTACTGCATATTTATATGGCTCATTGGAAAATGATATTTATATGAAAATACCTTAAGAGTTTAAGTTACTCGAGTCTTGAAACTCAAAACCCAGAGAAATTTATTCCATCAAATTGCAAAAATCGTTGTATGGGCTCAAGCAATCTGGCCGAATGTGGTATAACCGCCTCAGTGAAAGTTGATAAAGAAATGTTATACAAATGACCCTATAAGTCCTTGTGTTTTTATAAAGAAAAATGAGTCAGAATTTGTGATTGTCGCAGTCTATGTTGACGATTTAAATCTAATTGGAACACCTAAAGAGTTGAAAAAGGCAGTTGAATATTTGAAAAAGGAGTTTGAAATCAAGGATTTCGGAAAAACGAAATTTTGCGTTGGCTTACAAATTGAGCATTTCGAAAAAGGCATATTTGTTCATCAATCAGCTTATACCCAAAAGGTATTAAAGCAATTTCGAATTGATTATGCTCATCTGCTAAATAATCCAACGGTCGTTCGGGCACTTGATCCTGCAAAGGATTCATTTAGGCCAAAAGAAGATAATGAAGAGCAACTTGGCCCAGAAATGCCATATTTAAGCGCAATTGGCGCTTTAATGTATCTTGCAAATAGCACAAGACCTGATATCGCGTTTGCAGTCAATTTACTCGCAAGATTCAGTTCTTGCCCTACTCAACGACATTGGAAGGGCATAGCACATTTTTCGCTATCTCCAATGAACAATTGATCTTGGGTTATTTTACCCAAAATACTCTCGACGTGAGTCAATCGGCTATGCTGATGCAGGATATTTATCGGACCCACACAAAGTCAAATATCAGACAGACTATGTCTTTACTTGTGGCGAAACTGCCATCTCTTGAAGGTCAATGAAGCAGACTCTAACTGCTACTTCTTCTAATCATGCCGAAATATTAGCAATCCATGAAGTAAGTCGAGAATGTGTTTGGTTGAGGTCAATGACTCAACATATATTGAAGAGTTGTGGTTTAATCATTGAACCACAAATGCCCCCAACAATTTTATTTGAAGATAATTCAACTTGTATATACCAGTTGAAAGGGGGGTTATATCAAAGGAGATAGAACGAAGCATATTTCACCAAAATTCTTTTACATTCATGATCTTCAAAAAAATGATGAAATCGATGTGCAAAAAATGCGATCAAAAAGTAATTTAGCGGATCTATTTACCAAGGCATCGCCGACTGCGATCATCGAGAAGCTCGTGAAGAAAATTGAAATGCGGCGGCTTCGAGATTTAAAATAATGTCGAAATTTGGGGGAGCACTGAATACAAGAATATTGTACTCTTTTTCCTTCACTAGGATTTTTTTCCCACTGGGTTTTTTCCTAGTAAGGTTTTAACGAGCATATTCTTTGTATAATAGGGCATGCAAGGGGGAGTGTTGATAGTCAAGAATGCATGCGCCCACAATTGCCAAAAATCACGTGCAGATCTTTTCCTTGACTTTATTGCCCAGCAGAGTGCTTATCCAATTGAAGAATTGTACTTGAAATACGTAGTTATATCTCTCACTTGTATTGATATATTGGAGTACAATAACAACCATTTCATATCATATCTCTTCCTTTATTACTCATCCCTGTCAGATTAAATAGCCTAATAAACAATACATCTCTCTGTTCACTACGTCACTATACCCATACACTTTTATTGTTTCCATATTAATATATTACTACACAGATTTATATAAACTAAAAGCTATAATAATATTATTTTTATAACAATAAACTAAATGATCCACATATTGCCTTCGCAGTGATATTTTTAGTTATAATAAGGGACTGAAATTGGCCATACAATCTAGTGTCATCGGCTCATTGCTAATAAAAGAAACAACAAATTTGTCTGAATGTGAAGTGCATGATTACCCAATAGATTCTATGGGCTCTTGATAATTTAATTAAAGTCATAAACGAGAATTGTTTTCAGGTTGTTAAGTACTTATGTGGATAGACACATGGATGGCAACCTTCAATGCCAAGAATAAGAGCTATACATGACTTGCTTATAAGTTTTAAGGACAATCTTGTGAATATGGGATTACTAGTAATTTGGCAGCAATCAAACAATTATAGGTATTCTAAGGTTTAAATATATAAAAAATCATGCCTTCATCAAGACCATACTAGAGGCAATAAAGTTGATTGATGGAGCACCAGACAATAATTTCCATGGATTCTCAAATAGCAACGAAAAAAGAAAAATCTCAAAGCCCGACATATATATTTATTCCGTCGCAAATACATCTCTATTTGTGACCAGTGGCGGATGCTGGAATTTAAATTTGGTAGGTCAATTTTTTTTAGGTGAATACCAGGGTATCCCCAGGCCTCATTGGACCCAAGACTAATCCCTCGAGGATCGGGTGGGCATGGAAGGGTTGCCTCTCCCAAAACAGAATTCTGCATACACAAAGGCTCGAACCCGAGACTTTTGCTTAAGCATTTGGTAGGTCAATTTTTAATAGTGAGTATTATTAACTTAAATTTATATAATAATTAGTATATAACTATTAAAAGTTATACTAAAACTAATATAAAATACCATTATATCAAAATCACTACAATTGTTTATTATGAGTTCAAGTATTTTGGTATTGTTCTACATCTATATCTATATAATATATAAAAATAATATCCCTTATGAACAGTAACTTATCAATTCTCGCTCACAAAAATCCCCTTATGAATAGTAATCTACCTATTTCCCCAACCTTCACTTTCCGCACGTAATCCAATACATATTTCTAATTATCAATAACTCATCAATAACTGAAAATGTGTACAACAAAAAATTCTAAAAATTTGATATTGTAAAAGTATATGATTAGATGAATCTAACGAGATCCCACTTAACTATGTTTTTTCTGATATAGATGTTGTATAAGCATTAGTCAAAGTTGAATAATAAACAGTAGCAAAAGTCAATTACTTTTCACTATAAAAATGAAGAATTATTAAAAAAAACATAGTGGACTTTAAAAATAAATTTTAGCGAAATTCATGTTAGATAATTTAATTTCATATTATTAAGATAAATAATAATATCAAATAAAAGATGTAACAAAAACTTTATGGGTTGATTGTTTATGGGTTGATAGTTGAATAATAAACAGTAGCATAAACCAATCATTTTTTACTATACTAATGAAGGAATTGAGAAAAAAAAAACATAATGCACTTTCAAAATATAGGAGAACCAAATTCGAGCGAAATTCACATTAGATAATTTAATTTCATTAATTATTATACATAAAGAATACTACTAAATAATGTTGTAACAAAAACTGTTACAACAAAAACTTTCACTACAAGAAAAAACTCAATTACCGATCCCAATTACCGACCACCATAGTCCGGGTCGGATTTACCGACCCCAAAATGGGGTCGGTAATATTTAGCCGTTATTGGGACCCAGGGCATTCGACAACTAAAATACCGACCACAATAAATATTGCCGGCGTTACCGACCCAATTACCGACTCCAAATGGCGTTGGTAATTGTTACCGACCCCAAATGGGGTCTGTAGTTTTTTTCCATTTTTTTAAATTTTTTATGGTATTACCGACCCCATTACCGACCCCAATTGGGGTCGGTAATTTTTTTTTTACTTTTTTTAAAAAAATTTTATGGTATTAGTGACCCATTACCGACCCCCAATTGGGGTCGGTACTTTTTCTCAATTTTTTAAAATTTTTATTATTTTTTCATTTTTATTATTTATTTAATATTTTTATTAAATATTTTTTTATTATTTTTATAATTTAATTATTTATTTATTTGAATCATTTTATTATTTTATTTAATTCATGGATTTCAATTTTTTAATTTAATTAATTTTATTTTATGTTTTATTTAATTAAAAATTATTTATTATTTGATTAATATAATTTGAGTTTTTATTTTATTTAGTTACTAATTTACATATTTTTATTTATATATGTTATATATAAAGTTTTACATATAATGACATGAAATGTAGGCTACCCGGATGGCACACGCGCGCGCGAGGGAGTTTCCCACCAGGGTTCGAGCTCTCCCTTCAACATATCCCAAAACATATTTGGGAAGGCTTTAATATATATGACACATGGCGGGATATAATTGGTCGTCTGAAGAGGTAGCCAAGCTGGTTAAAATTGTGGGCTACGTATGTTGAGGTGGTGGGTTCGAGCTCTCCTGAGCACATTTTATTTCATGTAAGAGATTTACCGACCCCAATTGGGGTCGGTAATGGGGTCGGTAATTTCTGGACCACAAGGTCCACGACCCCTGATTACCGACCCCATTCGGGGGTCGGTAAAGTTACCGACCCACTTGGGGTCGGTAAAGGGGTCGGTAAAACCGCCGACCCCAAGCTCCCTTGGTCGGCGCCAGTTTACCTACCAGAATATTACCGACCCGGGTTTGGGGTCGGTAACGGCGAAGACGACCCGTAAAACCCCATTACCGACCCCAAAATGGGGTCGGTAATCGCGCATTTTCTTGTAGTGTTTATGGGTTGATATTATATTTATTTTTTAAATATCTATATCTATATAATATATAAAAACAATATCCCTTATGAACAGTAACCTACTCTTATGAACAGTAGCCTATTATTTTTTTACTATACTAATGAAGGAATTGAGAAAAAAAAACATTATGGGTTGATTGTTTATGGGTTAATAGTTGAATAATAAACAGTAGCATAAACTAATCATTTTTTACTATACTAATGAAGGAATTGAGAAAAAAAAAACATAATGCACTTTCAAAATATAGGAGAACCAAATTCGAGCGAAATTCACATTAGATAATTTAATTTCATTAATTATTATAGATAAAGAATACTACTAAATAATGTTGTAACAAAACTGTTATAACAAAAACTTTATGGGTTGATATTATATTTATTTTTTAAATATTTATATCTATATAATATATAAAAACAATATCCCTTATGAACAGTAACCTACTCTTATGAACAGTAGCCTATTAATTTTCTCTCACAAAAATCCCCTTATGAACAGAAACCTACCTATTTCCTCAACATTTACTTTTTGCACGCAATCCAATATACATTTCTTTGATCAATAACTCATCAATAACTCAAAATGTGTACAAAAAAAATTCAAAAAATTTGATATTTAAAAACTACATGATGAGACGAATCTAACGAGATCCCACTTAACTATATTTTTTTCTTATATAGATGTTGTATAAGCATTAGTCGAAGTTGAACAATAAACAGTAGCATAAATCAATTCCTTTTCACTATAAAAATGAAGGAATTATAAATAATAAAAAACATAATGTACTTTCAAAATATAGGAGAACCAAATTTGAGCGAAATTCACGTTAATTAATTAATTTCGTTAATTATTATAGATAAATAATACTACCAAATAAAGGATGTAACAAAAACTATAAAAAAAATAAAAAAAATAATGCGATTAATGAACTAGGGTTTGATGGCATCCCTCTCGCGAACTTCTCCGTTCCATCCTACCTCGTCCACCCGGCCATTCCCGGAGCCTCCAGAAGTCGGAACTCCTTCGGCGCCACGACGCATGTCCTTTAGAGAGATTGTGTGTGAGGGCTCTCAGTCGCAACACCCTCAGAACCCTCTGGAGCAGCCCGCTAAGCACATCACGGAACTAGTCGATACAGACTTCTTTAACGGCAATCCTTTGCTACCTATGGTTGATTTTAACGATGAAGTTTTGAGTCGCCTGTGCGCCCCGTTCCAGGACGCCCTGGTAGTCAAGGTGTTTGGCAAGAGAGTTGGCCTGGAAACTCTGCGTGACAAGTTGACGAGGCTTTGGAAACCCTCTGGACAATTCATGCTGACGGACACGGCCAAAGGGCACTTCTTGGCAAAATTTAGTCTTGAGGCGGATCGCAAAAAGGCCCTTTTTGGAGGACCGTGGTCTATTTTTGATCATCATGTGGCGGTCGTGCCATGGTCAAAAAATTTTCTTGCCCCCACAACCACCTATACGAAGTCTACGGTGTGGGTGCGTGTTCTGGATTTGGACCCCGTGTATTCTTCGGAGGATGCACTCTTTATTGTGGCCAACTTGATTGGGAAAGCAAAGCGGATTGATACAACTACGTCACACCTGAGCCGAGGACAGTTTGCAAGGGTTTGTGTTGAGATTGATCTTACACAGCCGCTTGTAGGAAAGGTTCGGGTTGATGGATATTGGCACAACGTTGCCTATGAAGGACTTCATAACATATGTACTGTGTGTGGGAAATTTGATCCGAGGAGTCGGGGCTGTGACTGTAATACCCGAGAATTTTCCAACATAAAATAAAACAGTAATTAAATAAATAAATAATAAATAAAATAAATATTATAAATAAATAAACCAATCCAGCAAATAAAAGAAATAAATAAAGATAAGGAAATGAGAAAAGAGACTTTTACTTAAAAAGGAATTAAAGGAATTTAATTAAACAAAAGGATGGATAAATGGAACACCAAAACCCGACACTAATGAACTCGAGTATTCGAGTCCAAAACATCCAATTAGACTGAGAATAAAATTAGAGAGAAAGTAAGAACCCGAATATACCCCGGGAATCGGAATCCGGGAGCATAGAGGGATAGAAACCCGAAAGAGAGGCGGAAACGCACGACGGATCGCACGACCCGCCCGGACCGAAGTCCAGGCGAAGTCGGCGCGGTGGCCGCGCGGTGGAAGGGCTTCAGCGCGCCACGACCGCGCCACCCCACAGATTTGTTTGTTGCGTGAATCTCTCACCCGAACGCGGATTTTTCGACTTTCGGTTGAACATCTCTCGACTCCAGACCTTTAGGTCGGCCGTGGACGCCCTAGGGATTGAGAATTCTATAAATAAGCCCCTTGGGAGCCCCGAACAAGTTTACGAAACCCTAAAGCATTCTATACGTTCGAAACCCTAAATCCGGAGTCGTCGGAGGCACGAAACCAAGACAAACGCTGTTGGACGAGTTCTCTACAGATCTCCATAGTCGTGGTAAGTCTCGGTCCAATCTCTGTTCAATAAACGATTCAAAAACGAATCCTAATCATCTCCTTTTTCTTTCTACACCCCCGTATCGAATCTAGATCGTAGAACCCGACGAACGGAGAGGAGAGACGGTGATCTGGAAGCCACGCCTCCGAATTGGACATTCCCGACGTTCATAGACACTGTAAGTTAACCTTACATGGTTTTGGGAGATTTTAAAACATTCGAAACCTAAAAGATTTGACACGAATCATAAATCTGTCCACTTTTGTTTTCTACCGGCGCAACAGAATTGTTGAATTTTTCCGACCTTTAAAACGAACTCAAACGGAAAAACTTAAAAGACGAAAAACGTTCCTAAGACTTAGACCTAGCTACTGTAAAAATTTGAGAATTTTTGGAGTTGATTTGATAGGTGAAAACCCGTTGAAACCGAACTGTTTGATTTTAGATCTTGAAATCTTGGACAGAACTTAGGAATGATCTTGATCTCGTTTTTGACATAGGATCTAGGCCGTTTTAGATCTTTGGCCGAACATGAAAGTTGTAGATAAATGTCTCAAGATGATCCCTGTCAAATTTCATTAAATTTGGAGTTGAATTGATATGGTAGAATGTGAAATTTGTAAACTGTGACACTTTGAACTCGGACAGATTTCTTGTTATGCGAAAATTAGCGATTTTGACCTACTTAGGTATCTCGGATTGAAAAAGTTAAAACACGAAAGTTGTAGATCTTGATATTTCCGAGTAAGATATGAAATTTTGGAATTTTTGGACTTAAATCTGATTTTAGACGAATTTTGGAGTAAACTGTGATTTACCGAAACGAAATTTTGAAATCTTGTTGAAACATGGAATTAACCTTTAGGGTTGAAACGGATTGAGATATTGTTTCTAAATTAATACATTGGAAGGCAGATTTTAAAAACTAAATCCCCTTACAAACTTGATAAATTAAAATTAGGGGTGAGTGCTCTGCAGGGTGCCCCCTAACGATTCACTTCGTGCCGTAATGGACGATGGTGACCCCGCGCGCTATACTTGAAATGTGATATTGCCAAAACGGCGAAACTTAGAGCCTACACTCTCGTGAATATCCGTATGGGTTTCCCGAGGCTCCGGAGTGGTACTGGGTATGGCTGATACGGCTGCGGCCGCCGGGCTACCGGCTAAACTTGTTGACATCGCGATTTTTATCGTGAAACTTTGAGATACCAAATCGGGAATGTAATGGGGATTCCAAATTAAATTAACTAGATTAAATGATATTGTTGTCAAATTAAATTATTTAAATGCTTTATTTAAATTATGGCTATTATCTTGAACCATGTGACATGTGTTATTAAATAGAGCCTGAGATGGATTGTGCTATATGATATGGATTATATGAAATCAAATATTATGTTATTATCATGCTTTTGTTAAATTATTAAACTTATGGCTTTTAAACCCTACAGTCATGCATGTGTTAACTTACTCAGCAATTTTGCTGACCAAAACCATTTTTATTCCTTTCTTTACAGAATATGTGGAATGAGCATGTGTGAGCACGAATCATGCATGGGATTTTGGGAACTTTTATTTTGCTTTTAAATTTCGTACTTAGACTATATTATGAACGGGCCTGTTTAACCCGTGTTTTGGCCATGTCGGCCCTTTTTATATTTTCCGCTGCGATACTGTACTAAACTAAATATTTCCGCTGCGCTATGCTATTATTATTTTCGATTTATATTGTATGGGCTATTTTGAATGCTTTAAATGTTTTAGACACTGCAATACCTAGCCTTGCATCTCTTTAGTAAGCTCGGAGAAACCGTGTCTTACTAGGGAGATGTGGCGGTGACATCCCGACCTGGGTTACCAAAAACCGAGGTGTTACAAGTTGGTATCAGAGCCCGGCTATTTTTTTTAAAACTATTATTATTTAAACCACTATTATTTTTAAACTATTATTTTTAAACCATTATTATTTTTAAGCTACTATTAATATTTTGACTATTAGTTTAAATTTTAAATTTTTATTTCCATGGAGAAATTTTATTTTAAAACCCATGGGAAAAATATATATATATATATGGTGCATTAAATTATTATTGGGGGGAAATATCATTTGCATATGCATGTTGCATCTCTGCTATGAACTTAGAATCTTTGCGAAACTTGAACTTAGAATCTTTGCGAAACTTGAACTTAGCATCTTGGCGAAACTTGAACCTAGAATCTTGGAAACTCGAACCTAGAATCTTGGCGAATTGAACTTAGAATCTTGGCAAATATTAACCTAGATCTCTTGCTTGCGCTAGATGGCTAGTCAAGACATGATGCAGTTGATGGTCAGGATGATGAGCGTTCATCTCGATTCCCACCAAACCCTAGAGCAGATGAAGTACCGTATGGCTCAATTGGAGGCCAATTTACATCACATGGGCAACTTGAGAGAGGCGGATCATCACCGCATAAACCAACTCGAGCGCCAAGTCCAAACCCTCACTACACAAAACTTAATACTAAAGGAATACATCGATGCCCACGGGCAAGATTTAAACACTATCTTTGACGACCTACTACCGCCGAGTTCGGAGGAGGAAGATCCGGAGGAAGATCCTGCTACCCCGCCGAGAGACGTCATGAGGCACTAGAGATTCTACTGTTAGACATCGTTTTGCTAGAAAAATATTTCTACTTTTGTATTAAAATTTCTTTTGAGGAAATAAAATGCCGATTTTTTTTTTTTTTTTAAATCAAAACAAAACGAAACAAGACAAAATAAAATAAAACCCCGAAGCATACGATGCTCCTCAATCCGAACAAAGCACCACGTGCTAAATTACTACATACATATACATTCATAGAAATTGCTTGGACTATATGCTAAATTCACCAGCCCTAATCTATTCTAATTGTACCAGAATGGCACCCAGAGGAAGAGGAAGAGGCAGAGCCCAACCTGCTCCCCAAACCACTACTGAAACACCTACTGAAACACCACCAAACGTCACTGAACCAAACCAACCTGATGAGGAACAGCCCTAAGGTGCGCAGGACGCCCCCGCACCGAACAATGTGGGCGATCGTCTTAGGACGATAGAGGAAGTGTTGATTGCGCTCGGGAATGCGCAAGTCAACCAGGGACAAGCTGCGGCGGTACCTCCGCCCCAAGCTCGCCCTAACTACCTGGCGATGGTGAATCCCTACCAGCCGCCCCACTATGCTGGTGAGGAGGATCCAGCTAAACTGGAGGAATGGATCCGGACTTTTGACAAGCTGCTGGGAGCGGTCAAATGCCCGGAAGGAGAAAGGGTACATGTCGCTTCATACTACTTGGGAGGCGAAGCTGATGACTGGTGGCAAGCAACGCAAGCCAAACTGACTGAAGATGACGAGCCTTACTCGTGGATGGAGATGATGGAACTACTCAGGGATCGATTCTATCCCTTGAGTACCAAAGCTGCCATGTACGAGGAATTCCTGTCACTGAAGCAAGGAAGCGAAACGGTGCAAGAATACTACACACGCTTTAAGGAGCTGGTGAGGTTCGCACCAAGGCTAGTGCCTACTGATGCGGAAAAGGCACAGAGTTCGAGATGGGACTGAACCTGTCGGTGCGCGAGGTGATCGCAGGGGTACACTACCCCGATTTGCAAGCCGTATACGATCGCGCTGTAGCGGTAGCACGTGTGCAGCAGCTGAAAAGGAGGGTGAGTGGGGAGTCCAGCAGGGGTCCTCAAGACAAGAGAAGCCAAGACTCGAGAAACGATAACAACACTGGAAGGAACGAGCAACGCAGAGGGTCGAATAGGCCCCAACAAAACAACACGGGAAGGAGGTTCAATCAAGAAGATCCGGTACCGCCTTGCCCGCGATGTGGACGACCACATCTGGCAAGGGGATGCCCGCAACAAGGCGCCTGTTACCGATGCGGTCGAATGGGACACGTTCGACGGGAATGTCGAACTAGGCTCGAGAACATAACGAAGAGGGACGATTTGGTCGCGGGGCAAGAACAGCCTCAAAACCAAAACGGGCGAAATGGCAATAACCAAGGGTACAGACCCCCTCAAAATAGGCCGCAAAACCAGAACCAGAACCAACGACCTCCGCCCCCACAGAATCAAAACCAGCAACAAAATCAGCAGCCGAATGCGAACCAGCAGGGCAACCAAGGACGCCCTGTGGGGAGGCTCAATGTGGTAAACCAAGCGGACGTGCCTGCGCAAGGAGAAGTGATGGCAGGTACATTTCACGTTTTGAATACACCCCTTAGAGTCCTATTTGATTCTGGAGCTAGTTGCTCAATTATTGCATCAAGGATAGTGCCTGAGTTAGATCTACCTAAGTGCGAGAGAATTAGCTTAGGAATTCAATTGCCATCTGGAGAAGTAGTGTCTTGCTCTAAACGATATAACGGAATTCCTATAGTGATAAAGAACGTAGAATTCTTCGCGAACTTGGTAGAATTTAACTTAAGAGACTTTGACATCATACTGGGGATGGATTGGCTATCCCAGTATAAAGCGGTGATCGAATGCCAAAAGCAAAAGATCACCTTGTCAAAAAGTAGGGGAAAGAGAGTTATCTTTTACTCTCAGCCCCCTAAGAAAAGTAACAAAATCGTTAGTGCACTTAAACTAAGTAACTTGATGCGTAAGGGGTATGAACTATATGCGTGCTATGTGCACAACCTTGAGGCGGAAGAGAACAAGGTTGATAGCATACCAGTGGTAAGAGAATACCCGGACGTGTTCCCTGAAGACGTTCCGGGCATGCCACCTGAGAGAGATCTTGAATTCACGATAGATCTCATTCCGGGGACAGAGCCTGTCTCAAAAGCTCCGTACCGGATGGCACCACTGGAAATGAAGGAGTTAAAGGAACAACTCGAGGAGCTATTGGGAAAAGGTTACATAAGACCGAGTACGTCCCCTTGGGGAGCACCGGTTTTGTTTGTCAAGAAGAAAGACGGAGGGCTACGCCTTTGCATAGATTACCGAGGACTAAACCAAGTGACCATTAAGAATAAATACCCCCTACCGAGAATAGAGGATCTGTTTGATCAACTGAAGGGAGCTTCAGTATTCTCGAAGATCGATTTGCGATCTGGGTATCATCAATTGAGGATTGCCGAGAAGGACATTCCAAAGACGGCGTTTCGAACACGATATGGCCATTACGAGTTCACAGTGTTATCCTTCGGGTTAACAAATGCACCGGCCATGTTCATGAATCTCATGAACAACGTCTTCCGAGAATTGTTAGACCAGTGTGTCGTAGTGTTCATTGACGACATCCTGATCTACTCGAAGAGCGAGGAAGAGCATGCGAAGCACTTACATCAAGTGTTGGAAATCTTGCGAAGAAATCAGCTATACGGCAAGTTGTCGAAATGTGACTTCTGGCTGAAAGAAGTGGCATTCCTCGGACACATAGTATCCGCTGATGGAGTATCAGTAGATCCGGCAAAAGTCTCTGCCGTAACTGAATGGGCAACTCCGAAAAGTCCAACGGAAATAAGGAGTTTCCTTGGATTAGCCGGATATTACAGACGATTTGTAAAGGACTTTTCAAGGATTGCACGTCCTTTGACCCAGCTACTTAAGAAAGGAGCAAAATACGAGTGGACCGAAGCATGTGAGACATCGTTTCAAGAGCTGAAGAAACGACTCACAACCACACCCGTATTAACACTACCATCAGAGAATGGTGACTTCGAAGTATATAGCGATGCTTCGAAGGAAGGTTTAGGTTGTGTTTTGATGCAAGACTCGAGAGTCGTAGCCTATGCATCACGCCAACTAAAACCTCACGAGGAAAATTATCCGACACATGACCTGGAGTTGGCAGCGGTCGTTTTCGCTCTAAAGATATGGAGACATTATCTTTATGGGCGGAAGTGTCGAATGTTCACCGACCACAAGAGCTTGAAGTATATATTCACTCAAAAGGAGTTGAATTTGAGACAGCGAAGGTGGTTGGAACTCATCAAAGACTACGATTTAGAGATAGCATACCACGAGGGGAAGGCGAATGTGGTAGCCGATGCCCTAAGTCGGAAAACCCAACACGTGACAAACTCGTTGGTAATTCCGCCGGCATTGTACATGGATTTGGCAAGATTGGAGTTAGAACTTGTGCATCCTGGCACAGTGAGGGAAACGGTCAATGCCATGGTCGTAGAAACTCCAATATTGGACGAGATTCGACTCGCTCAACCGGGCGATCCGAAACTCGAGAAGATAAAAGAGTATATTGCCGAAGGAAAGGCAATAGGATTTGCTGTCCACGAGGATGGAAGCATCCGTTTTAAAGGTAGATGGTGTGTGCCTCTTAAATGTGCCGAGTTGAAGCAAAGGTTGATGGAGGAAGGGCACAACACGCCATATTCCGTACATCCCGGAGGTGACAAGCTATACAAAGATCTGAAGAAGATCTACTGGTGGCCGGGAATGAAGAAGGAAGTGGCAAATTTCGTGGCGAGATGTCTCACCTGCCAAAAGGTTAAGGCAGTGCGACATAAACCCTTAGGATTGATGCAACCACTAGAGATTCCAAGTTGGAAGTGGGATAGCATCTCAATGGACTTTGTCTCGAGATTACCCCGATCACCTAAAGGCATGAACAAGATTTGGGTGATTGTGGATAGGCTAACGAAGACAGCCATATTTATCCCAATGAAAGACACGTGGACTATGGACCAATTGGCCCGAGCCTACATTGATAACGTGGTACGACGACATGGAGTACCACATGATATCATTTCCGATAGAGACAGTAGATTTGTCTCTCATTTCTGGACGGAGTTACAAAAAGCTCTCGGTACTCAAATCAAAATGAGCACCGCATTCCACCCGATGACGGATGGACAAACCGAGAGAACAATCCAAACACTAGAAGACATGCTGAGAGCATGCGTGTTGGAATTCAAAGGAAATTGGGAATCTCATTTACCCTTGATTGAGTTTTCCTATAATAATAGTTACCATGCTAGTATCGGCATGGCACCTTTCGAGGCATTGTATGGACGAAAGTGCCGAAGCCCTTTGAGCTGGGAAGAAAACGATAAGTCCGTGGTAGTGGGACTACAACTTATCGAAGACATGGCTCAACAAATCAAAGTGATTCAAGGAAAGATGAAAGCCGCACAAGACCGTCAAAAGAGTTATGCCGACGTGAGACGACGAGACCTAGAATTTCAAGTGGGAGATAGAGTCATGCTAAAGATATCACCCATGAAGGGGGTGATGCGCTTTGGCAAACGAGGGAAGTTAAGTCCACGATACATAGGACCTTACGAGATTCTAGAACGAGTCGGAACTCTAGCCTACCGATTGGCTTTACCGCCACACTTAGATCGAGTTCATAATGTCTTCCATGTCTCACAACTAAAGAAGTATGTGCCGGACCCGACACATGTACTTCAACCAGAGATAATTGAGCTCGATGAAGACTTGACTTACGAAAAAAGTCCCAGTGCGTATTCTCGATACCAAGGAACGAGTAACGAGGAACAAAACCATCAAAATGATCAAGGTTCTTTGGTCAAACCACGAAAGTGAGACGGCAACTTGGGAAGTAGAATCCGATATGAGGGAACGATACCCGACATTGTTCCAAACCGATACCGACACAGTTATGGGGACATAACTGCAATCTTAAGGGGGAGAGGATGTCATACCCCCTAATTTTTCGTGCATTTTTGTAAACTTTTGAACTACGTTATGGCTTGATCCCTTTACCGGGTACGTAGGCAGCTTAGAAGTTTTAATTCTAAGTTCAGTCACAACATAATAAAACAAACACAAGACCTTAGCACGAGACGAGAAAAGCCGAAACACAACTTCGAGGACGAAGTTGATTCTTAAGGAGGGTAGACTGTAATACCCGAGAATTTTCCAACATAAAATAAAACAGTAATTAAATAAATAAATAATAAATAAAATAAATATTATAAATAAATAAACCAATCCAGCAAATAAAAGAAATAAATAAAGATAAGGAAATGAGAAAAGAGACTTTTACTTAAAAAGGAATTAAAGGAATTTAATTAAACAAAAGGATGGATAAATGGAACACCAAAACCCGACACTAATGAACTCGAGTATTCGAGTCCAAAACATCCAATTAAACTGAGAATAAAATTAGAGAGAAAGTAAGAACCCGACTATACCCCGGGAATCGGAATCCGGGAGCATAGAGGGATAGAAACCCGAAAGAGAGGCGGAAACGCACGACGGATCGCACGACCCGCCCGGACCGAAGTCCAGGCGAAGTCGGCGCGGTGGCTGCGCGGTGGAAGGGCTTCAGCGCGCCACGACCGCGCCACCCCACAGATTTGTTTGTTGCGTGAATCTCTCACCCGAACGCGGATTTTTCGACTTTCGGTTGAACATCTCTCGACTCCAGACCTTTAGGTCGGCCGTGGACGCCCTAGGGATTGAGAATTCTATAAATAAGCCCCTTGGGAGCCCCGAACAAGTTTACGAAACCCTAAAGCATTCTATACGTTCGAAACCCTAAATCCGGAGTCGTCGGAGGCACGAAACCAAGACAAACGCTGTTGGACGAGTTCTCTACAGATCTCCATAGTCGTGGTAAGTCTCGGTCCAATCTCTGTTCAATAAACGATTCGAAAACGAATCCTAATCATCTCCTTTTTCTTTCTACACCCCCGTATCGAATCTAGATCGTAGAACCCGAAGAACGGAGAGGAGAGACGGTGATCTGGAAGCCACGCCTCCGAATTGGACATTCCCGACGTTCATAGACACTGTAAGTTAACCTTACATGGTTTTGGGAGATTTTAAAACATTCGAAACCTAAAAGATTTGACACGAATCATAAATCTGTCCACTTTTGTTTTCTACCGGCGCAACAGAATTGTTGAATTTTTCCGACCTTTAAAACGAACTCAAACGGAAAAACTTAAAAGACGAAAAACGTTCCTAAGACTTAGACCTAGCTACTGTAAAAATTTGAGAATTTTTGGAGTTGATTTGATAGGTGAAAACCCGTTGAAACCGAACTGTTTGATTTTAGATCTTGAAATCTTGGACAGAACTTAGGAATGATCTTGATCTCGTTTTTGACATAGGATCTAGGCCGTTTTAGATCTTTGGCCGAACATGAAAGTTGTAGATAAATGTCTCAAGATGATCCCTGTCAAATTTCATTAAATTTGGAGTTGAATTGATATGGTAGAATGTGAAATTTATAAACTGTGACACTTTGAACTCGGACAGATTTCTTGTTATGCGAAAATTAGCGATTTTGACCTACTTAGGTATCTCGGATTGAAAAAGTTAAAACACAAAAGTTGTAGATCTAGATATTTCCGAGTCAGATATGAAATTTTGGAATTTTTGGACTTAAATCTGATTTTAGACGAATTTTGGAGTAAACTGTGATTTACCGAAACGAAATTTTGAAATCTTGTTGAAACATGGAATTAACCTTTAGGGTTGAAACGGATTGAGATATTGTTTCTAAATTAATACATTGGAAGGCAGATTTTAAAAACTAAATCCCCTTACAAACTTGATAAATTAAAATTAGGGGTGAGTGCTCTGCAGGGTGCCCCCTAACGATTCACTTCGTGCCGTAATGGACGATGGTGACCCCGCGCGCTATACTTGAAATGTGATATTGCCAAAACGGCGAAACTTAGAGCCTACACTCTCGTGAATATCCGTATGGGTTTCCCGAGGCTCCGGAGTGGTACTGGGTATGGCTGATACGGCTGCGGCCGCCGGGCTACCGGCTAAACTTGTTGACATCGCGATTTTTATCGTGAAACTTTGAGATACCAAATCGGGAATGTAATGGGGATTCCAAATTAAATTAACTAGATTAAATGATATTGTTGTCAAATTAAATTATTTAAATGCTTTATTTAAATTATGGCTATTATCTTGAACCATGTGACATGTGTTATTAAATAGAGCCTGAGATAGATTGTGCTATATGATATGGATTATATGAAATCAAATATTATGTTATTATCATGCTTTTGTTAAATTATTAAACTTATGACTTTTAAACCCTACAGTCATGCATGTGTTAACTTACTCAGCAATTTTGCTGACCAAAACCATTTTTATTCCTTTCTTTACAGAATATGTGGAATGAGCATGTGTGAGCACGAATCATGCATGGGATTTTGGGAACTTTTATTTTGCTTTTAAATTTCGTACTTAGACTATATTATGAACGGGCCTGTTTAACCCGTGTTTTGGCCATGTCGGCCCTTTTTATATTTTCCGCTGCGATACTGTACTAAACTAAATATTTCCGCCGCGCTATGCTATTATTATTTTCGATTTATATTGTATGGGCTATTTTGAATGCTTTAAATGTTTTAGACACTGCAATACCTAGCCTTGCATCTCTTTAGTAAGCTCGGAGAAACCGTGTCTTACTAGGGAGATGTGGCGGTGACATCCCGACCTGGGTTACCAAAAACCGGGGTGTTACAGTGACCACGCGGCCAATGTCCATGCTGATCCTCCCAAGTCGGCGGATGATTCTGATCGGGGGAAATCCAAGGTGGATGATGAGGGTAATCCTTTGAGCGATCAGCCGGACCATATGGATACGAATGTCCCTTCCCAGGATGATTCGATCACCACCCACGGTGAGTGGATCATGGTGAAACGTCAGCAGCGGCCTCGACAGAAAGGGGGCAAGCGGCCTGAACATCGGATGGATCCCATTGTGCATCCTAAGAATCCCACGACAGGGCAGAGGCGGCAATCGGATCGGGCTAGTTCTTTGGCTCTTGTCCCTGCGCGAACTTCCACTCTTCAGAAGGCAGTGCCTGTGGGTAATCCTTCGGTTGCTGAGGCTTCTGGGGTCTATGAGGAGCCGCCGGAGCCACCGAATAGAGTTAAAGGGAAATGGCCACGCACCAGTCTACCCTCTCAGTCTCCTGTCACGACGTCGAATAGCTTCTTGGCACTGGAGTGGAAGGATAATGGCACAAATGACGAATCCTTAGGAGGCGCTAGCCTGGTGAACTCTGGGGTGGTTTCTCAATGATAGTTTTCCAAGAGTTCAAGATCCTAGCATGGAACATACGTGGCGCCATGCATAGGAATACTCAACGCCACATCGCGGATGAGTTACGCAGTCATAAACCATTGGTCCTTGTAATTATGGAACCGAGGGGATCGTTTGATGTTGTTCGTTATTTTTTCTACAGAACGGACTATAAGGCTCTTCATATTGTGGAGTGTGTTGGTCAAGCAGGGGACTGTGGATCTGGTTCGCCTTGGTCTTCCGTATACTTTTACCACTGTGGCGACCTTCAATAGGGTGGTTACTCCCGGGTGCATCATGGTGCTCAGTCATGGTGTTTCTCGGCCATATATGCTAGCCCGCGGCCAAGGGAGCGAGAGGATGATTGGAGGGATATGTGTGGAACAGCTAGTCTTATCCAAGGGCCGTGGCTTGCGATTGGTGACTGGAACGACGTGCTCTCGTCTACGGAAGCCGTTGGCATGGGCGTCCATGCACGTCACTGTGAATTATTTGGGGATATGCTTAATGGGTGTGGCTTGTGCACGATTCATACTATAGGAGATGCGTTCACTTGGCAACGAAATACGCAAGGGGGTCCCCTAGCTAGGAAGAGGTTAGATCGGGCTGTTGCAAATCTTGAATGGCTATCCGGATTTCCGAATGGTTATGTTGAGGTTTTACCTCGTCGCGTGTCCGACCATAATGCTCTTTTACTCCGATGCTCCCAGAGACATGGTGCTCCTGTTCACAAACCTTTTCGTTGGGAATTTACTTGGTCTTCTCACTCACATTATGGCTCGGTTGTTGATGCAGCCTGGCTCCTGGGAGGCCTTTCGCTTACTGAAAAATTGCACCAGGTCCAAGAATCTTCCTTAGTTTTTAACAAGCACACCTTTGGTCATATTGGCAGGAAGAAGAAACGTATCCTTCGCCGATTAGCTGGAGTGAGGCGCTGCATGGTGCATGTTGATTCGTCATGTATGCAGCGACTTGAGTTGGAATTGATGCGAGATCTTGATGAGATCCTAAAACAGGAAGAGCTTCTTTGGTTTCAAAAATCTCGGGATAAATGGATCACATGTGGTGACTGGAATACTCGCTACTTCCATTCTAAAACCATGATTCGCCGGCAACAAAGCAATATTGTTGGTCTCAACGTGGATAACCGGTGGGAAACAGATGCAGCCACTTTGAGATCCCATGCACTTAATCACTTTCAAGGGATGTATGGTTTGGCACTTCCTGCTGTGCGCTCCGCCGTGCCTTTGGTGCCACTAGATTCGCTTCACGGTGGCCAAGAGCTGCATACGGAGGCCATGACAGAGGAGGTGAAAAGGGTTGTGTCGGAGTTGAAAGGTTTAGCAGACCCAGGCCCGGACGGGTTCCCAGCTTGCTTCTACAAGCTTTATTGGCATACTTTTGGCGACTCCGTTGTGGAATTTGTGCGAGCAGCCTTGCGCACTGGCATGTTTGACCCCAATTTAGCAGCTACATTTATTTGCTTGATTCCAAAGGTGCATATTCCGACCGAGATTCGACATTATAGGCCAATCAGTTTATGTAATGTCAGCTATAAAATTCTCACTAAAGTCTTGGTGAATCGGTTGCGTCCCCATCTGAAACGCTATATTGGGCCCTATCAGTCAGCGTTTCTCCCTGGCTGAGGTACAGCAAATTATGCCATTATCCTACAAGAAGTGGTCCACTCTTTTAAAATCCATCATCGCACGTCGCCCGATATCCTTCTTAAAATTGATTTGGAAAAGGCTTATGATAACGTCAACTGGGATTTTCTTGAAGGCTGTCTCACTGACATGGCCCTTCCAGCTTCTCTCATCTGGATTATGATGTATTGTGTTCGCTCGCCGGTCTATTCTCTCCTGTGGAATGGCGAGGCTCTTCCTCCTTTCACCCCTGCGAAGGGCCTTCGACAGGGCGACCCTCTGTCCCCTTATTTGTTTATTATTGTCATGGAAAAACTTTCTCGGACTATCCTCTCTAAGGTTCATGAAGATTCCTGGACGCCAGTTATCTTGGCAAGGGGTGCAGCACCGTTATCTCACCTTATGTTTGCAGACGATCTCTTGCTTTTTTCTAGGGCTACCGATGTGAGCGCTCGTTGCATGGATGCCGTTCTTTCTAGCTTCGCCTTGCCAAGCGGGTGTGAAAATTAATGCTCGCAAATCCATTGCCTATGCCTCGCGGTCGGTCTTGCCTGCTCGCTTACTGGAGCTCTCTTCAATCCTAAGTATTGACTTCACTTCGTCTTTGGATAAATATTTGGGATTTCCTATCTACCCTGGTGCAGCAGCTCGGGTGCATTATTCTTTTCTAGTTGATAAGATTCGTAATGTGATGAGTGCGTGGAAGCGTGGATTGTTAAATAAGGCTGCTCGCGCAACTCTGGCCAGGGCGGTTCTGGCAACTATCTCTACATATGTCATGCAATGTGCTTGGTTGCCTACTTCTATTTGTGACGAGATTGATCGCCATGTGAGGAGGTTTATTTGGAAGAGTTATAATGGGCATGGTCTGCATTTGGTTAGTTGGAAGAAGGTTGCGGCTCCAAGGCGCATGGGCGGACTTGGCATTCGATCTTGTCGTTACACGAATATATCAATGCTTGGGAAACCACTCTTGGATTTTTGGTTGCTTGTTGAGAAACCTTGGGTGAACCTGTTGACAGCTAAGTATCGCTATGAAGGAGGTGCTCTCAATTATCGTGTGTGTGCTTCAGCCTTCTACAAGGCGCTTCTCAAGACGGCACCTTTCTTGATGGAGGGTCTTCGTGTTCGTGTGGGTCAAGGTAGTTGCAACTTCTGGTTTGATCCTTGGATTAAGCAAGGACGGCTTGGAGAGAAGGTTCCCTTTGTTCATGTGGTTGACATGGATCTCACGGTTAAGGATGTATTCAATAATGGAGTGTGGAATTGGCCATCTCTTTACACACAGGTACCTGCCCATATTAAAGATGAAGTTAACCAGCTTGGTCCTCTTATTCTTCACCCCTCGGTTGCGGACTCGTGGCGTTGGGCGGGTTCATCCGATGGGGAATACTCGGTTAAATCCGGATACGGCTGGCTTTTGGCTGAGCGTGGGCTGTCGGACGATAGACTCCGCGCCTGGCCATGGAAGATTCGTGCTCCGGAGATAGTCAAGTTTTTGGTGTGGTTGATGGTAGAAGATTCTCTACCAACGAATGCGATGAGATACACACGTGGTATTACTCAATCACCCCTGTGTGGCATCTGTTTGCATGCACCGGAGGATATTCGACATCTTTTCTTTGGCTGTTCATGGACACTAGCTTGTTGGAGTTATCTTGGTGTGTCATCCACATTACTTTGGCAGGATCATAGTGAGCCGGTTGCTGTTGCTCTTTGGCGCATTTGTCGTGGCTGGACAGGTTTTCACTGGGCCATGCTGTGGCAGATATGGAAACAGTGAAATGCCATTTGCTTTCAAGGTGGGAGTGTCAACGTTGCTAGAACGGTCCATGGTGCTAGGCAACTTGGAGAGCTATTCTGTCGTGCCTTTGCTTGTAAGCTCAGGGTGGCTGTTCCGAAGCTCGCGTGTTGGAATCCTTTATGCAGTCCTGGTATTTTCTTGCACGTAGATGGGAGTTCCCTTGGCAACCCGGGAGCGGCAGGATTCGGGGGAGTTATACGTGAAGCTAATGGTACTTGGATTGAGGGCTTTTCTGGGTCGGTAGGATTGGCCACAAATATTGTGGCAGAGCTACATGGTATTTTTAATGGGCTTAAACGCCTCATCGCATTGGGCATTGATAAGGCCTTTTGCTTCTCGGATTCCCTTGAAGCTCTTCGGTTGATTCAGGCCGGGACGCCAGATGGTCACTGGCTTCGACCTCTAATCTTGAACATCTCGGAGCTCCTTGAGCAACATCCTGATTTTCGTTGGTTTCACCTCTATCGTGAAGGTAATATGGTAGCGGATGCTTTGGCGAAACGAGGTGCACGCTCGGTTGATTTCTTCACGACTTGGGCCTATCCCCCGGATGAGGTGCGGCACCCTCTCACTGCGGATTTGATGGGCACCTGGTTTCTTCGTGATTGATTTATTTGTTTTCCTTCTTTATCTTCTCTTCTGTAGCTTTTTTAGTTTTCCTCTTTGCCGACGTTTTTCATAACGTCTCTTGTTATCCAAAAAAAAGGATGTAACAAAAACTTTATGAGTTTATATTATATTAATTCTTTAAATATAATTATATTTGTTATTATTCTTAACAAATACTCTATTAATTGAAATTATAGTTAAAGAGAAGTATATTATAAATTATTAATAAGTACTTTATAGATTGATATTATATTCGTTAATGAATAGCAAATATTTGTATTAGATAAATTAATTAAATTAGATAAATTGCAATACGACAATAAGTTGATGAAACTATATTTATTTTAATTTGTCAATGGATTCATTTACAAGAATATTTCTTATATTTTTTTAATTTAATTTGAAAATATCTAAATCTTTATGAAATTTATAATATATCAACGCTTTAGGGTGAATCGATATAAATAATCATTTATCGAGTATGTTACGATTTCACGTACTTTCTTTGTCAATGTATGACATTAGAGTCGGGAGTAGAAATGTTTTTATCTTTGCTTTTTTATTTTTTGTCCTTTCAACTATTGTTTGTAGTATAACTATTTTTCTAAGATACTAAATTGTAATATATAAATATTGGTAATGATATATGTTGGTCTTTTTCCATGCAATGTATAGATGTACTCATGTAACGATTACAATAGTTTAAAGGGGTTGGGCAATGTAATCGACATAATAAAATTAAACAATTTTATTTGTTAAATTAAATAATTTTAATCATATTGTCCATAATTCCCGCCCATTGGGCGGTGGAAATACTAGTAATATATAAAAACAATATCCCTTATTAATAGTAACCTACTCTTATGAACAGTAACCTATCAATTCTCTCTCACAAAAATCCCCTTATGAAGCACGCAATCCAATACATATTTCTAATTATTAATAACTCATTAATAACTCAAAATGTGTACAAGAAAAAATTCTAAAAATTTGATATTTTAAAACTACACGATGAGACGAATCTAACGATATCTCACTCGACTATGTTTTTTCTTATATAAATGTTGTATAAGCATAATGCACTTTCAAAGTATAGGAGATCCAAATTTGAGCAAAATTTACGTTAGATAATTAATTTTTATTAATTATTATAGATAAAGAATATCACCAAATAAAAGATGTAACAAAAAACTTATAGGTTGATAGTTGAATAATAAACAGTAGCAAAAATGAATCCTTTCTCACTATAAGGAATTCTAAAAATAAAAATAAAAATAATGCACTTTCAAAATATAGGATAACGATATTCGAACGAAATTCACATTAGATAATTTAATTTCAGTAATTATTATAGATAAAGGATACTACCAAATAAAGGATGTAACAAATACTTTATGAGTTGATATTGTATTTATTCTTTAAATATAATTTTAATATTTGTTATTGTTCTTAACCAATACTCTATTAATTGATATTATAGTTAAAGAATATATTGTAAATTATTAATAAGTACTTTATAGATTGATATTATATTCATTAAATAATAGAAAATATTTGTATTAGATAAATTAACTAAATTAGATAATTTGAAATACGACAATAAGTTGATGAAACTATAGTCATTTTAGTTTCTTAATGATTCATTTACAAGAGTATTTCTTATATTTTTCTAATTTAATTTGGAAATATCTACATATTTATGAAATTTTTAATATCTCAGCGCTTTAGGGTAAATCAATATGAATAACTAATTATCGAGTACAATACAATTTCACGTAGTTTCTTTGTCAATGTATGACATTAGAGTCGTGAGTAGAAAGGTTTTTATCTTTTTTTTTTTGTTTTTTTTGTCCTTTCAACTATTGTTTGTAGTATACTTATTTTTAAGATACTAAATTGTAATATATAAATATTGGTAATACCATATGTTGGTCGATTTCTATGCAATGTATAGATGTACCCATGCAATGCTTAAAATAGTTTAAGGAGGTTGGAGAATTTAATCGACATAATAAAATTGAACACTCTAATTTTATTTGTTAAATTGGATAACTTTATTTATATTGTCCATAATTTCCGTCCATTGGGCGGGGAAATACTAGTAATATATAGACAATATCCCTTATGAACAGTAACCTACTCTTATGAACAGTAACATATCAATTCTCTCTCACAAAAATCCCCTTATGAATAGTAACCAACATATTTCCCCAACATTCAATTTCCGCACGCAATCCAATACACATTTCTAATTATCAATAACTAATCAATAACTCAAAATGTGTACAAGAAAAATTCCAAAAATTTGATATTGTAAAACTACATGATTAGACGAATCTAACGAGATCCCACTTGACTATGTTTTTTCGTATATAGATGTTGTATAAACATTAGTCAAAGTTGAATAATAAACAGTAGCAAAAGTCAATTCCTTTTCACTATAAAAATGAAGAATTATTAAAAAAAAAACATAGTGCACTTTAAAAATAAATTTGAGCGAAATTCACGTTGGATAATTTAATTTCATATTATTATAGATAAAGAATACTACCAAATAAAGAATGTAACAAAAACTTTATCGGTTGATAGTTTATGGGTTGATAGTTGAATAATAAACTGTAGCAAAAATCAATAATTTTTCACTATAAAAATGAAGAAATTGAGAGAAAATAAACATAATGCACTTTCAAAATATAGGAGAACCAAATTCGAGCGAAATTCACATTAGATAATTTAATTTCATTAATTATTATAGATAAAGAATACTACTAAATAATGTTGTAACAAAAACTTTATGGGTTGATATTATATTTATTTTTTAAATATAATTTCAATATCTGTTGTTATTCTTAACTAATACTCTATTAATTGAAATTATAGTTAGAGAATATATTATAGATTATTAATAAGTACTTTATAGCACTACAAGAGTTTTGCGGGTAGGTGATGAAAGGATTTTGTCGCCTTGTTCGTCGCCTAGAAAGCTAGGCGACGAAATCCACCAAGCGACGAAGTTTTAGGCGACAACTTCAATAAAATTTCGTCGCCAAATTCGTCGCCTTGCCGCGAATTTCTTGTTGTGTAGATTGATATTATATTCATTAACGAATAACAAATATTTGTATTAGATAAACTAACTAATTATATTAATTGCACTACGACAATAAGTTGATGAAACTATAATTATTTTAATTTGTCAATGGATTCATTTACAAGAATATTTATTATATTCTAATTTTATTTGGAAATATATATATATCTTTATGAACTTTCTAATATTATTTATAATATCTCAACGCTTTATGGTGTGAATCAATATAATAATCAATTATCGAGTATAATACGATTTCACGTACTTTCTTTGTCAATGTATAACATTAGAGTCGTGAGTAAAAGTGTTTTTACCTTTGTTTTTTCATTTTTATTCTTTCAACTATTGTTTGTAGTATAAGTATACGTATTAATCTATATCTATCTATATACTATATAAAAATAATACTTCCCTTATAAACAGTAACCTACTCTTATGAGCAGTAACCTCTCAATTCTCTCTAACAAAAATCCCCTTATAAACAGTAACCTACCTATTACCTCAACATTCACTTTCTGTATGCAATCCAATACACATTTCTAATGATCAATAACTAATCAATAACTCAAAATGTGTACAAAAAAATTCTAAAAATTTGATATTTTAAAACTACGTGATGAGATGAATCTAACGAGATCTCACTTGACTGTGTTTTTTCTTATATAATGAATCTAACGAGATCCCACTTGACTACGGTTTTTTTCTTATATAGATGTTGTATGAGCATTAGTCAAAGTTGAATAATGAACAATAACAAAAGTCAATTCCTTTTAACAAAAAATGAAGGAATAATAAAAGAAAAATTAAAAAAATAGTGCACTTTCAAAATATAGGAGAATCAAATTTGAGCGAAATTCACGTTAGATAATTTAAATTCAATAATTATTATAGATAAAGAATACTACAAAATAAAGGATGCAAGAAAAACTTTCTGGGGTTGATAGTTGAATAATAAACAGTAGGAAAAGCCAATCCCTTTTCATTATAAAAATGAAGGAATTATTTTTTTTAAAAATAGTGCACTTTCAAAATATAGAAGAACCAAATTCGAGCGAAATTCACGTTAGATAATTTAATTTCATTAATTATTATAGATAAAGAATACTACCAAATAAAGGATGTAACAAAAACTTTATGGGTTCATATTGTATTTATTCTTTAAATATAATTTCAATATTTGTATTAGATAAATTAACTAAATTAAATAAATTGCAATTCGACAATAAGTTGATGAAACTATAATCACTTTAATTTGTCAATGGATTCATTTACAAGAGTATTTCTTATATTTTTCTAATTCAATTTGGAAATATCTACATCTTTATAAAATTTCTAATATCTCAACGCTTTAGGGTGAATCAATATCAATAATGAATTATCGTGTACAATACAATTTCATGTACTTTCTTTGTCAATGTATGACATCAGAGTCCTGAGTAGAAATATATATATATATATATCTTTGCTTTTTCATTTTTTTGTTCTTTCAACTATTGTTTGTAGTATAAGTATTTTATTAAGATACTAAATTGTAATATATAAATATTGGTAATAACATATGTTGGTCGATTTCAATGCAATGCATAGATGTACTCATGTAATGCTTAAAATAGTTTAAGGAGGTTGGGGAATATAATCGACATAATAAAATTTAACAATTTTATTTGTTAAATTGGATAATTTTATTCATATTGTCCATAATTTCCGTCGATTGGGCGGAGGAAATACTAGTATCATCAATAACAACTAATCCCCAAGTTATTCCACAAAATATTCTTTACCGTAATCATTGTTTGTTCCACTATTATTGTTATATGAAGAAGTAATACTAACGCCATACTTAATTTATCATCTCGAATGGAAAACTAAAAGCATTTTACCCAACCGGCCAGAACAACTCTCAAATGCGAATTTAGAAGGACGATGCCAAGATTGAGAATTTATATCGAATCTGAAGTTGATGCATGGCAATAGAAAAGAGAAAAATGAAGAATAGCTCTTCAACAAAAATATGGAAGGAGCGATCCGACGATATTTGAGAATTTTTTTGAAACATCATTTATGTCGGTAGATAAGATGTGAAGAAAATCTAAATTTAATACTATCAATTTCATGTAAATAGGTATGATTAATAAATCTATTTCATTTTTATGAATTTGGTAAAATTTAACTTATTAATTAATTAATTAGTACTACTAATATATATTTTTTAAAATTATGGTAGGTCAATTGACCTATCTTGAACAAGCATAGATCCGCCAATGTTTGTGATAGAAATATACTTCATTCAAAAAAACTTTCTCAAACAGTAACGTGATAAATTTATGCCAAAAATTGCAATGAATTTTTTCTCCAACACAAAAGTTTTGTTGCATAAACAACTTTTTCGGTGATTTAAAATTGTGCCCAAATAAGAATTTAACAAAAAGTATACGGGCAAAATTGACATTATGAATAAATTATGGAACCAAATGGGTATTTGCATTTCTTCGCATCATTAATGGTCTAAAAGGACTGAATGGGACTATTTGATTTTTATCCCCAAGTGTTGCGATGGAGGAATTAGATATATAGTATATATATATATGGATTATTAAACTACAGGTAATTAAATAAATTAATGATAAATTAATTGATCTGTGCTAACCTACATTTAGCCTAAAACACTCTACTCTTTCACGTGAATAACGAACATTGATGAGGGATTTAATAATGTAACCTGGGAATTGGGACATACCATTAATTAACGACCGCGGGATTGAAACATGCTACTACTTTATAGAACAAGCTAAGGGTTGTTTGATGCATGCCTGAATGCCTGCTGTTTTAATTTCCCCTTAAAGTTATCACTATAAAAATGTACTTTCACATTTCAAATTGCATTTTGGGATTTTCATTATCGTTTTGAAATTCTATTGAATTTGGAATGTGAAGTGAGTTGTAGATTTGTGATTGTACATGTGTTTAATTGTTGATGCTTATGAAATGGATTGACATATTGTGCTGAAGGTGCTGGTACACCTGTAGGGGATTATTTGTTGGTATTGTTGCAGCAGGGATAGCTGTGAAAACAGCCATTTTTGTTGCACCCTACAGTTGGGTACCGACCGCACCCCCGACCGCAATGTGGTCGGTGATTTACCGACCGCACCACCGACCGCATTGCGGTCGGTAAGTGGTGGACCACGAGGTCCCCTGAGTTGGGTACCGACCAAAATTCTGGGTCTGGAATTTGGTCGGGAAATATGCCGACCACGCTGCGGTCGGCAGTTCGGTCGGTAAATCTACCGACCGAAGCTCCTTTGGTCGCCCCAGAATTCCCTACCAAGGGATTCCCGACCGTCATTTCGGTCGGGCGTGCGGTCGGTAACCATGAGGACGATCCGCTTTTCTTGGTTTACCAACCGCATTTTTCTTGTAGTGATGGATTATTAAACTACAGTTAAATAAATTAATGATAAATTAATTGATCTCTGCTGACCTACATTTAGCCTACAACACTCTCTTTTTTCACGTGAATAACGAATATTGATGAGGGATTTAATAATGTAACCTGGGAATTGGGACATACCATTAATTAACGACTGCGGGATTGAAACATGCTAGTACTACTTTATAGAACAAGCTAAGGGTTGTTTGATGCATGCCTGCTTTAATTTCCCCTTAAGGCTATCACTATAAAAAGCCCTTCACAAATTCCATTTTTTCCACATATATACACAAAGATAATTAGTATTATACAAAGACCAAGGAGCAACCATCATGTCTTCCAATTACAAGACGTCGCAAATTTCCCGTCCCATTGCCGACTTTCATCCCGACGTGTGGGGAGACCGCTTTCTGCAAATCCTTCCTCATCGGTCACAAGTAATATACTATAGTTTATTTCTTGTCATGAATATTATTATTGCATACTAGTATTAGTTTATTGGAATATTCAAGTTTGGGATGTTATCAAACTAGTATATTATTCGTTGCAGGAACAAAAAGACAACGAGCTGCATGTGATTCATCAGCTCGTTGAAGAGATAAAGCAGTTGTTATTGCCAGCATCGAAGAACAAGACATTCATGCAACAACTGCAGTTGATTGATTCAATTCAACGTTTGGGTTTGGAGTATCATTTCGAATCGGAGATTGACAGTGCTTTAACCACCCTCTTTGAAGCATACGATTTTCATCATTTGGCCAAAGATTATTCTATACATGATGCTGCCCTCGCTTTTCGACTTTTAAGACAACATGGCTATAGAGTTCCTTGTAGTAAGTACCCCTACCTATATACAGGATGATTTTTTATTTTACCCATTGCCGACTTTCATCCCGACGTGTGGGGAGACCGCTTTCTGCAAATCCTTCCTCATCGGTCACAAGTAATTATACTATAGTTTATTTCTTGTCATGAATATTATTTATTGCATACTAGTATTAGTTTATTGGAATATTCAAGTTTGGGATGTTTATCAAACTAGTATATTATTCGTTGCAGGAACAAAAAGACAACGAGCTGCATGTGATTCATCAGCTCGTTGAAGAGATAAAGCAGTTGTTATTGCCAGCATCGAAGAACAAGACATTCATGCAACAACTGCAGTTGATTGATTCAATTCAACGTTTGGGTTTGGAGTATCATTTCGAATCGGAGATTGACAGTGCTTTAACCACCCTCTTTGAAGCATACGATTTTCATCATTTGGCCAAAGATTATTCTATACATGATGCTGCCCTCGCTTTTCGACTTTTAAGACAACATGGCTATAGAGTTCCTTGTAGTAAGTACCCCTACCTATATACAGGATGATTTTTTATTTTAAACATATAGTGTTCAAATACTAAACCCAGAACAAACTGTCCTCGTGGAACAGGTATTTTTGAAAAATTCAAAGATGCTCAAGGGAAATTCAACAACTCAATCTCAAAAGATGCTAAAGGGATGCTTGAATTTTATGAGGCGGCACATCTCAGTGTCCACGGGGAAGACATACTCGATCAGGGCATCGATTTCACAAGGTCACATCTTAGCAAGCTGTTGGATGGTTCACCTCACGTAAAAGACGATTCTGTCCTTCTCGAGAGAATTGGCCATGCATTGAGACAACCATATAGGAGAGGACTAACAAGATTAGAGGCAAGGGCACAGATGTCCATGTACGAGAAAGATACATGTCATAATAAGACCTTACTGAGGCTGGCAAAGTTGGATTACAATAGACTACAGCCTATGCACAGGACAGAATTAGCCCAAATATGCAGGTAATTTAATTAAATACTACTAATAATGATAGAACCAAATGATCTTTAGCGATATTCAGTATGTATCTACTATATGTCCTGAATGATTTTTCAATTAACGTCAGGTGGTGGAAGGGATTAAACGCTCCAGAAAACTTTCCGTTTGCCAGAGATAGAGTCGTCGAAGGCTATTTTTGGATTCTCGGGGTTTATTTTGAACCAGAATATTCTGCTGCGAGGGTCATCCTATCCAAAGTGCTTTCAACGACTTCGATCATCGATGATATGTATGATGCATATGGTACCTTTGAAGAACTCAAAGCCTTCACAGAAGCGATGGAAAGGTTCCATTTATTTGTATGATCTTTGAGCTTATGCTATATCAAATTATATGCATTCATATCTTAACTAGTTTTGTATGTTTAACAGATGGAGCTATGATTGCTTGGATGACCTCCCCGATTACATGAAAATATGTTACCGATCTCTCCTACAACTCTATGAAGAGATCGAGGACGAGATGATCAGGCTGGGGAAAGGATACCACATTTTTTATGCCAAAGAAGCCGTAAAACATATACTACATTTGATTTGAATACTACAAAAAAAAAAATTAAATTATGTTCCTGCCATCTCAATATTTCTAAATTTTTCTACTACTTTTCTTCTATGTTTTTAATACACACACAAATATGTGAATTATTCTACAGTTGAAGATTTTGACACGGGCTTATATGGAAGAGGCTACATGGAGAGAAAACAAGTATATGCCAACGTTCAACGAGTATATGGGCGTTGCTATGAGAAGCTGTGGCTATCGAACTCTTGTGATCACGTCATACCTCGGCATGGGTGATGTTGCGACCAAGGAACACTTCCAGTGGGCAATTGAAGACCCCCTTGCTATAAGAGCTTCTGCTGTAGTTTGCAGGCTTAAGGATGATATCGCGGGGCATGAGGTAAGCTAGATTACAACAGAATACAAGAATTTTGATAGATCAAAAGGTATCCATCTATTTTCTTCATTGTTGTTTGTCTGTTCCATCAACATCTAGTTTGAGCAAAAGAGGAGACATATTGCTTCATCAGTGGATTGCTACATGAAGGATTATAGTGTCACCAAACCAGAGGCAATAGAAAAATTAAGAATGAAAATAGAGGATGGATGGAAGGACCTAAACGAGTGTTTCTTACGGCCTACAGAGGTGCCGACTCCTTTGATTTTGCGTGTTCTGAATTTTGCTCGAGTGATGGAAGTTGTTTACAAAGAGGATGATTGGTACACACATGTCAGCCCTGAAATGATGAGCTATGTCAAGCAACTTTTAGTCGACCCTATCCCTGTTGAATAAGCATTTCATCTGATGCAGCTACCACCTGATCGAATAATTATTGGCAATGTTTATGTTGTATTAGTACCTCGTCAAGAATAAGACATGTAGCCCATATGAGGAGGATCGTTCTAGCAAGCTATGTGTTAAAAAGTTTTATATTTTCATAGAATAAATAATGGTCGTTGCCCTCTCGTGTATGTTGTTGTTTTAGTAAATAATAAAGGTGGTACTTGGAATCGGTTGTCTGAAACTGTTAGAATTGATTCATTCAAGGAATAATCAAATGTAATTAGTGTTATCCTATTTCCTAGTATTGGTTATGTTTCCAAAAATTGGTAGGTGAACAATTGTAGAATAAATATGATTATGATGTATTTTATGGAATTGAGTATGGGAATATGAAAAATAATTGAATTGCATTTGTTGCAATATTTGTCTCTTCCCAACAATTGTGGTATCAGAGCAAAATCCAGGTGTGACCCACTACTCGTTCCTTTCTCCACAACAGAAGACATTAAAGATTAAAAGAAGAAACAAATTCCGATGGCAGGCAATGACATGTCTATCTCTCAATCTTTGATTCCTATGTTCAAGGGAGAAAAGTATCATCTATGGAGTATTAAAATGCAGACATTATTCAAATCTCAAGAGTTGTGGAATATCGTTGAGAATGGATACGAGGAGCCTGATCCAGCACCAGAAGAACCTACTCGGCAATCGAGTGAGAGCCGGAAAAAGGATGCCAAAGCCTTATTGCTCATTCAATCAGCCTTGGATGATGATATTTTTTCCAGGATTGCGGGGGTCTCAACATCAAAAGGAGCTTGGGACATTTTGAAACAAGAATATATGGGTGCAAAGCAAGCAATTACAGTAAAGTTGCAGACCCTGCATCGAGCATTCGAGACATTATCTATGCAGCCTGATGAATCTGTACAGGTCTACATGTCTAGAGTATCAACCATCGTTAATCAAATGAAGTCTCATGGTGAAAATGTCACCACTGAAACTGTTGTCAGCAAAGTTCTACGAAGCTTGACTCCGGAATTTGATCACGTGGTTGTGGCAATTGAAGAATCAAAGGACTTATCCACCTATGGATTTGATGCGCTGATGAGTTCCTTATTGGCTCATGAAGATAGGAGTACAAGACCTTCTGAAAAAATTGAAGAAAAGGCATTTCAAGTGAAGGGGGAGTCCTTAAAACCACGACAAGATAATTTTGGAAACAGGGGACGAGGCGGAAACAATCACCATGGTCGTGGCAGAGGGCGAAGTGTCAGCCAAGGCAAAGGCAGAGGCCGATTTGGTGATCAACAATATCACCAAAATAAAGGAAATATTCAATGTTACTACTACAAAAAATTTGGGTATAGAGAAGTGGACTGTTGGCACAAGTAAAGAGATGAACAAAAGCAGGTCAATGTTACAGAAAATGCTGAAAAGGAGAGCAACTTATTTATTGCTCAATCTCATACTGCTAGTGCTTGCGAGAGTATTTGGTTTATTGATAGTGGGTGTTCGAATCACATGTCGGGTTCAAAGATGTTTTTCAGGGATCTAGATTAAAAGCAGAAAAGTAAAGTCCGACTTCATGATAATAAAGAGGTTCAAGTTGAAGGGCGAGGTACAGTAGCAATGAAATCAATGCAAGGTGAAATCAAGCTTTTACATGATGTACAATTTGTTCCAAGTCTTGCATACAATCTTCTTAGTGTTGGGCAATTGATGACAAGTGGATACTCACTCTTATTTGATGGGAGTTCTTGTTCCATTCAAGACAAGAAATCTGGGAAAACCATGGCTGTTGTGCAGATGACACAAAAAAAAATGTTTCCTTTTGATGTGTCAAATAGCATGGGAAGTGCGTGTGTGGCGAAGGGTAGTAGTGAAGCTAATCTATGGCATCAACGATTTTGGCCATTTGCATGAAAATGGCTTAAGAGTTCTAACTCAGAAAGAAATGGTTGTTGGGTTGCCAAAACTTAGCATACTTGATTTTTGTGAAGGATGTGTTTATGGAAAACAAAGTAAAAGTACATTTCCAGCTGGGAAATCATGGAGAGTTTCATCATGTTTGGAGCTTGTACATGCAGATATGTGGTCCTATGAAAACCGGTTCGCTTGGTGGCAGTTGGTATTTTTTGTCATTCACAGATGATTTCAGTCGTATGAGTTGGGTGTATTTATTGAAATCCAAATCTGAAGCCTTTGAGAATTTCAAAAAGTTCAAGGCTCTTGTAGAAAGGCAAAGTGGTAACAACTTGAAGATTCTTCGAACAGACCGAGGAGGCGAATTCTTGTCCAATGATTTTACCAAATTTTGTGATGAAAATGGAATTAAGAGGGAACTTACAGCTCCATATACCCCACAGCAGAATGGTGTGGCGGAGAGGAAAAATCGGAGTGTTGTTGAAATGGCTAGAAGTTTAATGGCAGCAAAGGACTTCCAACTATTTTTTGGAGAGAAGTTGTTGCAACGGGAGTGTATCTCTTGAACATCTCGCCAACAAAAGCTGTTTGGAACCAGACACCATTTGAGGCTTGGAATGGGAAGAAACCCACCGTACGTCACTTGAAAGTCTTCGGATGTGTAGCATATGCTTTGGTTCATCTATGTTCTAAACTTGATAAATCCGAGAAGTGTATTGATAATGGCCAGAAATGACCATTATTTTCAATCCATTTCCGTGTCTTAAACGGGCATTTGATCGCATTCCGGTCTTACATTAGGTAAGAAAGCAGTTGAATTGGACTGATTTATGCATAATTGTAAAAATAATAAGCTGGTGTGAAAAAGGCATAAAAATGTAATTTTATTACATGTTTATGTTAGAAAAATCCAAAAACATGAGAAAAAGAAATGAAAGAAAAAGGAATGAAAAAGATGGGCAAAAGAATAAAGCAAGCCCACAAAATACAAAAAGATGGGAAAAAGAGAGAAAAGCCCACAAAAAGAACATTTTCGGCCCATCTGGCCCAATCCAGCAGGCCCAGGAATAAATTTGTCGCGGAAGCCCCTTTGTCGCGATGCATGGTTCCGCGACAAAGGAGGATTCCGCGACCAAGCAGCCAGAAGAAGAAGGAAACCAGCCAAGCCCCTTTGTCGCGATGGCATGATCCGCGACAAAGGCATGCTCCGCGACCAAGACACCCAATTAGAGACACCAGACCCAGTCGAGAAGCTTTGCCACATGCAGTGTGTTCCGCGACCAAACTTGATGCTCCGAGACAAAGCTGTGATGTGTGTGATGTCTTGAGACACAATGGGCTAGAATCAAGGCCCATGGGCTTAGGGTTACACTTCTATAAATATGAGGTGTTTCCCATGAGCAAAGGGTTGGTTGGAATTTTGTTGATTAAAGCTCTCTTGAAGGCAAGCAGTAGGAGTTCTCTCTTAGATAGTGTAGTTTAGATTTATTTTCATGTATTATTTAATTATTGCCCTTAGTTTAGTTTAGTTTAGTGTTTATTTTAGTATTTTACTGTTTACAGTGATCTAGATAGCCACTTTTATACCATGTTTTGGTTTCTAAACTCTTGTTTTATGGTTTGTAATACCCAAACCATGGGTATTAACAACACCTCTTCAATAATATGGGAAAGCATTCATCATTTGTGTCCCAAATCATGAAATGGGTCTCACACCCCATGGATTTATGCTTTCTTTTTCATTTTGGGGTCATTTGACCCCCATCATGTTATTTTTATGTTCACTGTTAGCATTTTATGGATAATGTTGTGTGTATGTGTGATCAAACCCTAGATTAGGATTCTTGCTTTATTTTTAAATTCTGCCCAGCTTTATTTATTTTTGCTCAAGCATGTTCTTCCTTATTTCGAATGTTTCTTGTTTGTTTTTAGCTTAGAATAGCTTTTTGATCTGAAATAGGGTGAGATCACGCTGTTTGCATGCCACTGTTCATTTCTGCTTTTTTCTGACTTTTGTCCTGAATTGCCTTTGTCGCCAACCGCTTTTTGTCGCGGAACCACGTTCTGCGACAAAATGGTTGTTCCGCGACAAAGGTGTTTAAAGACACTTGTCTCCATATTTTAAAACCCTTTGTCGCGGAACACTTTGTCGCGGAACCACGTTCCGCGACAAAACTTTCCCTGCATAGCGACAAAGGAGCCAAACTCTTGCATTTTGTCTGCATGGCTTTTTGTCGCGGAGTAACCTTGTCGCGGAACCACGTTTCGCGACAAAATCTCATTCTGAGACAGAAAAATTCTGCCATGCCCTTACTTATTTTTAAAACCCTTTGTCGCGGAACCACGTTCCGCGACAAAATTTTCCATGCATAGCGACAAGGATCAAATGCTTTAAAAATTTTCTGAAAATCCTTTGTCGCGAAACACTCTTGTCGCGGAATCACGTTCCGCGACAAAATCTTGATTAGCGACAAAGAAGCGTTATGCTGCCAAAAATTCTAAAAACTTGTCGGGATACCCATGTCGCGGACCTCGGTCCGCGACAAAATTTATGATATCGCGACAAAGACTCCCTTCTCTTTATTTAACCTCAAACATTCTTCATTCTCTTCCTATATTATATTGCATCACTCACATCATAACCCCACGGATTAAGATGTAACATTCTGGAATTGCAATATAGGGTGTTATGCTGCCCAAATTTTGATTCTCCATTTGCATCACTTAATTAATTGAACCCTTGGATCATTAATAATTAAAGAGTGAGATTAGCAATAATTACACATTACTAATCATCATGATTAAAGGACCTTTGTTCAATTGCCATTAAAACACTCCTCTATAAACAAAATCTTGATGACTTAAGCAGATAATCCGGACTGTGATTAATTATGGTAGGAGGGATTATTTAAGATCATCAATTGTGGACCCAATCCACAACCTTGCATGAGAAACCAATGTCTCTCATACAAGGAATCTTCTTTTATTTCTTGTTGATTTTGTCCTTGCGTGTTGTGTGTAACAATTAGTAAAGAATACATCAGACTAATGTTGGCGGGTATTCCCTCATGGATAACTAGCTCGTAATCTGAATATTAATTACTAAGTGTTATTTTGCATGGTCTGGATGACTGTCAGTGGAAGCCTTGGCGGTTCGCCCATCCAGGGTTATAATAGCTGCTCGGCTGACTTCTATCCAGATACAGTTTTATTTTTCTTATCTTAATTTCCAAACCCAAATTCCAATCTGTAATAGGAATCAGTTGACATCAGTCAATACTAACTGATGATCATTATAGAAAAGAAGCATGTAGGTTTTTATCCGAATTCACAGAAAGTGAAGGCCCAACTGGCACTGACACTGCTATTATAGGGTCTAAGCTGTCTAAATTCGCTCCATCCGAGTAATTGGGAGATTGGACAGTAGATGTTTACAGTCCACCCAGATTATTCTGCCATTACCTTGGTCACCTGACCACTTCATATCTGTGTTTCACCTTCTGTCTAGACCCGCATCTATATTTTGGGTCAATTAATTTCACACTTCCCTATATCCCTAAGCATGATAATATTATGTACTATTGTGGTCTGTAATTATTTTGGGATCCTTCCCTTGGACAATAGAAGTCTAGATCTTAAACAGATATTGTGTAATAAGTTTCCAACAAAAATCTCTTTATAAAATCCGGATCTGAGTAAGGGATAAATTCCTTAGTTGTGACTAATTCATATTCTGTCAAGGGTTGATTTTGGGGAATTAGAAGCAGAATCAGCGATTAGGTCTCATCTAGACTGAAAGGGTCTGTGTTTTAACTGAGAGTCTAGTACCTGTTTAGGGAATGATTTTCAAATCCAGTATTTTCCAAAATTGCTGTTTGTTGGAAATCTAAGATTAAATATTACACCGAGATGGGGTCCACTTGGACTCAAATACAGTGTAGTAAACAATCTTAGAGGACATCATCCAGGCCTTGGTTATTTTCTAAGATAGGGTTGAGTTTTCTTTCAACTGCTATCCTCTTCTGCCAAAGCCTATTTTTGAGTCCTGAGTGAGTGCATCCGGAACGAACTAAATTATTAGTTCGTTTCATTAGTTTGTATCTCATAATCACCCGGAAGGAAGTGAACACACTAGTGGTTCACCAAGAGCCGGGAATTCTTGATCCATACCCCTTCATCCTGAAGGGGAGCTGTCTTTTACTACCAGGGTCAGATTTTCAAAACCTCCGAGTGATAGGTTTTAAATGCTTTCTTTACTGCTTTCTTTTAACCGCTTTCATTAGAGGTCACTCGGTTGTATTGAGAGTTGCGTAACTGCTACTAGGATTGATAGTTAAGGGATAGTTAGGGCTTAATTAGAATCTTTGGGTGTGACATGGGAGAATGATAGTAGTACTTGGCATTTCAATAAATGATATGTCGGGTGTTGCTTTTCCACCACAGATGAAGTAACACACCCAGGCCAGAGCAGTTACGAATCTGTGATATCTTAGAATCTGTGGTCTTAAGAACATGTAAACTCATATTGTAAGTACCTGTCTGTTAAAGGGAAAGCATTATTGAGAGCATGAGAATTAGCTATCTGATAGGATTATTCCAAACAAAGATCTGTGTATAAAAATGGAAGTTTAATACGACTATATCTAAATCTTGTCCAATTTTCATTATTTTCTTCCTGTCCCTTCTGTCTGCATTGTGATTCAGCCTCACGGCTGGCACAATGTAATTTTTCCCTGCTTTCATAGATAATGTTTATCGCAGTTTTAGAATAAGTTTACCCGCTTTCTAGGATAGACTTATTTGTGTTGTAGAGTAAATTTAACCGCTTTTATAATCTAGTTTAAATTCATGCCAGTAGTTATTAATCACTTTTCAAACCCATTGGAGCAATACGAATGGAAAATCTAGTAAAACGACGTGGGCCCTGCTTCTATCGCACATCCTCCAGTGAACGATCCGGTCTTACTATAAATTACTGCAATTTTTGACACCGTGCGCTTTCGGGCCACAGTTTCTTAAACACGAGCAATAAAAACGTGACAACCTATAAATATATCCCTAATCACAACTCCGCCATCATAAATTGGTTTCATTAAATAAAACCTAAACCAGGATCATGATTTTTTCGGAAAATACTCATGTAGTGGAAATCTGTCAAAAGTTTCATGGCAGGAAATCTTATGGCAAGAATTGATGAGAAGTATCATGGCACATATGCCGGGGACCCTCAGTGTGACAGGCTGAAGGTCAACCTATCCCGGCTGTGCTATGAGATTTGTCAACAGTTTCATGACAGAGAGGACCATAGCGCCATTTGAAATCAAAGCACCACACTTGAGTAATAAAAAGCCTAACAATCTTGATATATCCCTAAACCCCTTCCTGTGAATCATAACTCTTTTCATTTAATAACTCTAACCTGGTATATTTTAGAAAATGCTCGTGTGGGAAATTGTCAAAAGTTTCATGGCGCCGTTGCCGGGGAGGATGCAGCGCCGTTTTATTAAGAGAAATACATTCCTCATTGCTCCTAGATTAGCTTATACATATAATTATAAATATTTTCACCTTCAGAACCAATTCTAACCTGGGGATTGTACAGGTACTGTCATCATTGAAGCCGTTGTTCTATGCAAAGGAGGAAGCAGACGCCAGCCGGGATCCCGTTTAATTCAGAGATAGAAAAGACAGCTCGACGTCTTAGGGCGGAGACTAAACGAAGAAGGGAACGGGAACGACAGGCACTACTTTCACCAAGCACCAGCAGCGACATTTCCGAGATGGCAAACCCGGACATCCCACCTATCATTCAACCCAATCCCCCACTTCACAACATTGAGGAAGACCCCGAAGATGCTGATAACGATGATTTGGATGATCCCCCTCCCCAGATCATACAAGGAGGTGGGAACCCACCAAACATGGAGCAGCAGCACTTCGAAGCACCCCCTCCCAATCCGAACCATCAAAACCCACCAAACAACCAGAACCACCCAAACCAGCAAAATTTCCAAAACCAGCAGAATCAGCAATACCAGAACCCCTACTAGAATCCCCCGAATCCAAATGATTTCAATGATCCGAGGAACTATTTCATGCCTCAGAACTACTACCCACAGCAGTACCAAGGTGGGCCTGAGAACAATCATTAAGCAGCAGCTGCTGCTGATTACATGCAGCCGATTTTAGAGCCATATTTGAATATTCCTGGACAAGCTCCATTCTTGGCTAGGAACTTTGAATTGAAACCGGCCCTAATCAATCTAGTCCAGAGCAACCAGTTTGCCGGAGCAAGCCATGAAGACCCTCATGATCACCTGCAAACCTTCCTAGAATTGTGTGACACGATCAAAAATCATGATGTATCTGCAAACACTATTCGACTGAGGCTATTTCCCTTCTCTCTGACAAGCGGAGCACGAACATGGTACAAGTCACTGCCCGTAAATCAGAAGTCTACATGGGAAGATGTGATCAGAAACTTCTTAGCAAAATACTTCCCGGAGTCCAAGGTGGATGAATGCCGCTCCAAAATTGCGGAATTCAAAATGAAACCAGACGAGTCCTTGTATGATGCAAAGGAAAGATTCTTCAACCTGCTCAGGAAGTGTCCTCAACATGGTTTCCATGACTGGGAGAGATTGAGAAAGTTCTACAGTGGTCTGACCCCAGCATGGAAATCCATGCTCGATGCTGCTGGTGGTCAACATTTGCTTTACATACCGATGGACCAAGCCTGGGCAAAGATTGAAGCCATGAGTGTCAACCGTTCTGTTCTGACTGATGATGGTAATCTCACTCCCTCTCGTGGTTTATGTGCTGTAGGTACAGTAGAGAAGTCAGACATTGAAAAACTTCAAGAGCAAGTGGCAGCATTGTCCGTAAATCAAGGAGCTGGAAGTTCTGCTCAGGGACAGCAAACTGATGTGATCTGTGGTCTGTGTCAAGGTGCTCATGCAACTGACACATGCGAGCAAATCACAGCTGAGAGCTGTAACTATGCAGGAGCTTTTCCAAATAGACACCCGAATTTGTCTTACTCAAACAACAACGCCTTGAATTCACATCTCTTGAACAAGCAACAACAGTTCAACCCTCAGCAGAATCAGGGATTCGTTCAGAACAGGGGCCAACATTTTCAGAACCCAGGCTTCCAACCCCAGATCCAGCAGAGGCCGCCTCAGAATTTCCAGCAGCCCAATCAGAGCTTCCAGAATTTTCAGCCCAATCAGAGCTTCCAGCCTCAGTTTGTCCCAAACCAAGGCCAATGGAATCAGAATCAGAATCAAAATCAGAATCAGAATCAAAAGCCTCCTTCAAGGCTTGAGAATTTGATGACTGATTTCATCACTAGTCAGAAAGAGATCAACAATCAACTGCAGGCCTCCATCAGAAATGTGGAGACCCAAGTTACACAGATGGCTAATGAGATGCAGAAAAGGGACAAAGGAACGTTGCCAAGCACCGCGGAAAAGAACCCGCAATGCAAGGCAATAACCTTGAAATCTGGAAGAGTACTAGCTGGACCAAAGGGAGCAGATACTGGAGCGGAATGTGAAGAAGATGATATTGTTGACAATGCTGGTAAGGAAGCTGATAATGAGAACGAAGCTGAAAAAGAGACAGCCGAATTGCAGATTGAAGCTGCGCCTGAAACGGCTGAAACAGATAAGGGTATAGGTGATGGTACAACTTCCTTCCTTCACCACCAAAAATTGCTAATAACAAGTACATGCCCAGGATTCCTTATCCTGCGCGTCTTAAAAATAAAGAACATGATCTTAAATTCAAGAAATTTCTGCAACGATTAAAGTCTGTAGAGATAACCATTCCTCTCACAGAAATAATTTCCGAAATGCCCATCTATGCTAAGTTCTTGAAAGAATTGATTTCAGGAAAAAGGCAGGTTGAGCAGGAAGAGGTGATTATTCTCAACAGCACATGCAGCGCCATCGTTCAGAGGAGAATGCCTGAAAAGAAAGAGGACCCCGGATGTTGCACACTTCCAGTACAATTCGGAAAGGCCAAAGTGAGTATGGGGCTTTGTGATTTAGAATCAAGCATCAATGTGATGCCACTAGCTATGGCTATTCGCCTTAAGCTTGGAGAAATTCAACCGATCAAGATGAGACTGCAGCTCGCAGACAGATCAATCACTCAGCCCGTAGGAATCCTTAAGGATGTTGTGGTCAAAACCGGGCAGGTTCTTTTCCCGGTCGACTTCATCATCCTCGACATTGAAGAGGATTCTGAAATGCCGCTTATCCTTGGACGCCCATTTCTAGCCACTGGTGGTGCACTGATTGACGCTAAATCCGGAAAAGTCACCTTAAGGGTCGATGGCGAGGAGATCATCTTTGATATGGAGAAATTGCAGAAATTTCTGAATGACAGTTCTTGTTTTTCATTTGAAAATGTAATAGTTAGGGAAGAGCTAGACTCTGAACTTGATTGTGAAATGATGCTGGATGAACTATCAAAGCAGGTACTGAAGCCTGCTGGCGTGGAGCACAAGGGATGCAAAGCCGTTCACTTTGCCGATCCCGAAACAGGGAATCTGGAGGAGTTTGATGGCATCGAATTCCATGATGACGCCAACCAAGAGGAAGAAGAGGATCCTGTACTGATGCAGGATCCCGAAGGTAAATCTGTTCTCCCACTACCCATTTCTCGCAAACTACTCCCTTCCGTTGAATGTCCACCAGAGCTTGAACTTAAAACATTACCCGACCATCTCAAGTATGCGTTTCTCGCGGAACATAAAAAGTTACCTGTGATTGTTTCAGCTAAGCTCTCCCAAGAGCAAGAAAATGCTCTGGTGGTCATTCTTAAGAAACATGTACATGCAATAGGTTGGACCATTTCTGACATAAAAGGAATAAGCCCTTCTATTTGCATGCACAGGATTCTAATGGAAGAAGAGTTTAAACCCTCCCGTCAACCTCAGAGGCGATTGAATCCCCTTATGCAAGAAGTGGTAAGGAAAGAGGTTATCAAGCTCTTAGATGCTGGTATAATCTATCCTATCTCTGACAGCAAATGGGTTAGCCCAGTGCAGGTCGTACCCAAACGAGGAGGGATGTGCATAACCAAGAATAAGCAAGGAGAAGAGGTTGCAACCAGGCCAGTGACCGGATGGAGAGTTTGTATCGACTACCGGAAGCTGAACGAGGCCACACGCAAGGACCATTTTCCATTGCCATTCATTGATCAGATGCTCGAGAGGTTGGCAGGGAGAGAGTTTTATTGCTTTTTGGATGGTTATTCTGGTTATAATCAGATTGTTATTTCTAGTGAAGACCATGATAAAACCACTTTTACTTGCCCGTACGGCACTTTTGCCTATCGACGGATGCCTTTTGGTTTGTGCAATGCACCTGCTACTTTTCAAAGATGCATGATGTCTATTTTCTCCGAATTTATCGAAAAATGCATTGAAGTTTTCATGGATGACTTCTCTGTGTATGGAGATACGTTCGAAGATTGTTTGACCAATCTTGCTAAGATTTTAAAGAGGTGTGAGGACACTAACTTGGTTTTAAATTGGGAAAAGTGCCATTTTATGGTCACTAAGGGCATAGTGTTAGGTCATCGCATTTCTCGTGCAGGCATCGAAGTTGATCCAGCCAAAGTTTCCATCATCTCCAATCTCCCTCTCCCCAACTCGATCAAATCAGTTAGGAGCTTCTCAGGGCATGCCGGTTTTTACCGGAGATTCATTAAGGATTTCTCTAAAATTGCCAAGCCGCTCACTAATCTGCTTTGTAAAGAAAATCCTTTCTTAATAAATGAAGCGTGTGTCCAAGCCTTTGACACGCTCAAGAAGATGTTGGTTTCTGCACCGATACTGCAACCACCCGATTGGTCACTGCCTTTCGAGGTAATGTGCGATGCTAGTGGTCTCGCCGTAGGCGCAGTTCTTGGACAACATAAGGATGGGAGACACTGCGTAATTCATTACGCAAGTCATGCCCTGAATGAAGCCCAAATTAACTACACCACAACGGAGAAAGAGATGTATGCTGTAATCTTCGCGTTTGATAAATTCAGACAGTATCTTATAGGTACGAAGACTATAGTATACACCGATCACTCTGCATTGAGATACTTGTTTAGCAAACAAGATGCAAAACCTCGATTAATCATGTGGGTACTTCTGTTGCAAGAATTCGACATCATAATAAAAGATAGGCGAGGTCGAGATAATGGTGCTGCTGACCACTTATCTCGATTAGATAATGATAAAAAGGAGAAAGCCATTAATGAAGAGTTCCCGGACGAACAGTTGTTCGCATTGCATCTGCATAATCAAGCGTGTCCATGGTTTTCCGACATCGCTAACTTCTTGGCGTGCGGAATAACCCCACAGTTTTCTAATTATCATCAGAAGAGTAAGTTCAAACGAGATGTATTAAGTTACTTCTGGGAAGAACCTTATCTCTTCAAACACTGCGCTGATTCTATAATTAGGCGATGTGTAACCGAGCATGAAGCCTATCAAATTGTCAGAAAATGCCATGAATCAGAGTATGGAGGTCATCACGGTCCCGCTCGAACGGCCCATAAGGTCCTCGAATGTGGATTTTATTGGCCTCACATCTATGAGGATTGCAGGACATTTGTGAAGGGCTGTGACAGATGCCAAAGATTAGGAAACATCTCCAAGAGGGATGAGATGCCTCAAAAGGGGATTCTCACACTTGAGATCTTTGATGTATGGGGCATTGACTTCATGGGACTGTTTCCACCATCTGGTGGAAACTTCTATATCTTGGTAGCTGTCGATTACGTGTCCAAATGGGTTGAGGCTGTCGCATTACCGACCAATGATGGTAGCCAAGTCATCAAGTTCCTCAATAACAACATTTTCAGTCGATTTGGCGTACCTAGGGTGGTGATATCTGATGGAGGAACACACTTTATTAATAAAGCTTTTGAAACTTTAATGAGTAAAAATGGGATCCTCCATAAGATAGGCACGCCTTACCATCCTCAGACTAGTGGTCAAGTCGAAGTATCCAATCGCGAAATCAAACACATACTCGAAGCCACTGTCGGGATAACCCGTAAGGATTGGGCACGTAAGCTCAATGATGCTCTATGGGCATACCGCATAGCATATAAGACTCCCATCGGGATGTCTCCATACAGGCTGGTCTTCGGAAAAGCCTGTCATTTGCCTGTAGAGCTAGAGCGCTTACTGGGCCGTTAAAACGCTTAACTTCGATCCGAAAGTTGCTCAGAGCAAACATAAGTTGGACCTCAATGAAATTGAGGAAATACGAGCGCAAGCTTATGAAAGCGCTCGCATTTACAAGGAGCGGACCCAGAAGTTACACGATCGCAGGATTAAACCTAAGTACTTTTATGTTGGTCAACAGGTATTATTGTTCAATACCAGGTTGAAGCTGTTCCCCGGAAAGCTCAAATCCAGATGGGAAGGACCACATGAAGTACTAGAGGTGTTAAAAAATGGAGCTGTTAGGATCCGAACTGATAGGGGCGATATAGTGGTGAATGGACAACGATTGAAGGAGTATATCGGACAGTTCGATCCGGAGAAAGAAAGCCAAGCAGTGGCAGACCCGGCTTACACTCAATAAGAAACAGCATTGAAAACACAAAAATTTCATTTTATAAACATAGTATATTACTTTATAACAAGAAGTACCCAAAGATCAATTAAACATTTAGAGTACTAAGACTCTAAATGTGAGGATGTTGATATTTGGAGAAAATCTAATGCATGTCATTTATCTGCCTTGCAGAAGTTCGGAACCACCAAAAAGAAGGAGCAGATAAGAGTAACATGGAAAAACCAGGTTCTTGGTTGGATTAGTTCCATAAGTCTGAGAAAACGCTTTCGGAATTTGAAGAAATTCAATACCCGAAATAAAATTCACAGATAAATGGAACTGACCCAACCTAATTTTATGCAAGTGGATTATTTAATTTTTAGCCCAGCATTTTGAATTTATTTGGACTGAATTCATTCAGCCCAAATCAAATAAAATAGACTCAAGCCCAACATCACACTCGGGCCCAGTCCAAGAAATTTGAAAATTCAAAATTCTTTGTCACGGAAGGTCTTTTGTCGCGATGTCATGCATCGCGACCAGGACCTGTTCCGCGACAAACCCTCTTCTGCCCTCAACTCTCTGCTGGTTGTCGCGATGCACTTTGTCGCGGAGCATGGCTCCGCGACCAAGCCCTGCTCCGCGACACAACCCCCGTTGACTCTGTCTTTATGCTGAACTTTGTCGCGATAGCCTTGTCGCGGAGCATCGCTCCGCGACCAAACCTCAACTCCGCGACCTCTCTAATGTCGCTATGCCCTGTCGCGGAACCTTGTTCCGCGACAAAGTCTCGGATTCCGCGACAAAAGTTCTAGTATTTATACCCCCCACCCCCTCCAGTTTTTCACACTCTCTCTTCATTCTCACTTGTCACTTCAGTTTCTTCATCTTCATTCCCCCATTTTTTTCGTCTCTTCCGAACGAACACCACGTGTTCTTCGCAACCATATCACTCCTTTTCAAGGGGAAACCATGGATCGATTCTACGGACTCCTCCCAAACCTTGGACCCATGCCCCAGCCCGAGCCAAGGAGGGCAGGGTAAACCCATTTTCTCCCCCCCACTGTTCATGGCACCCATTCGGAATTCCTTGTTTTATTTTTATTTTGTTGTGTTCATCGTGTAATGCAGCCTGTTTGCATCTATATTTTCATATCTTTTGAGGTTTCAAGTGCTCTCGGTTATGAGCACCATTTTAAAACGTTTGAGACCTCATTTTGAAACTGTTAATGGCGTTAAAACTGGTAATGGATTAAGATTTTGGAAGTTAAAACTGGAAAGAACAAACTGATGAACATTTGGGTATTGTTTTGAATATCTTGATGTTATCGGCTTGTTTGATCTTGATGTGACTTCTACAGTGTTGTTTTGGTGTAATAAAAGAGGTAAGATCTTTTTGGGCACATTTGTTCTCATGTTAGAAATCTCATGGGAATAAATGTTTGTTTGTTTATGGAAACATAGTACAAACACCCAATGAGAAGCTTCCACTTTTAATAAAAGCAACCCTTTGGAAAAAGACAAAAAGAGTCATTTTGTTTAATGTTTGACTTGAAGTCTTTTGTTCCCAATGGAACACTTGTGTGAGTAAAATAGCAGTATTTTTGTCACCCAACTGCTATCCTTTTCAAAATCCAAAAATGGGACCACTCACATCCCACTTTTATTAAATAAAACAAGTCAACCATTTTAAAATTAAAAACAGTGTTTGCAAACTTTTGGAGTGCTTTAACTGCCCAAACAGTCCAAGCTATCCAGAAATAGCAGATCCACTCCGCCACGTCTTCATTGCACATTCCAATACTCGAGCATTCCATTTCCATCTGTCCATCCCATTCCACCTCCAACAAGTGTCTCGGACTTATTTAATAAATTGAAAAACTTTTGGGCCCAATGGCCCATTAAAGAGATTTTAGGCCCAATGGCCAATTTTATTTTATTTTGGGCTCCTTAGCCCATTTAAAACCAACTATTGTTTACCTGTGCTTTAAATCAAAAATTCAAGTTGGAAATCTAATAACCTCACATCTAGAGCAAAGCTCTAAATGTGAGGATGTTGGTTTCTGAACTTGAATAAATTCTGATAATTTTATAAAATTGGATTCATCACTTCTTATCTTTTCAGGGGTAATCCTCCCATCCCAGATCCTGCACCCGAAGGAACCCAGCTGCTGGACTTTCCACTCGAACTCCTTGGTGAAATTCTCTCCCGAATAGGAGAGGATGAAATCAGGGAGGTGTTTGCTGCACAACGGATATGCAAGAAGCTCAGGGATGCTGGAAACCTTGCCATCGTGTACAGGCGATGCGAGGTTGACTCCTCCACTGTGAAGAGATGGCAAGAAAGGATCCGTCGGCAGAAGGAGAGATTCCTGCGAACATGTACAGCGGCAGGAAACTTCAATCTCCAGATCATTCCAGCACTCATGGCATTTGCAGAAGGGAATTAGGAACAAGCCTGTGAACTTCTGCGCCCAGGACTTGAGGACAACCATAAGGCGTCAATCTTCACCCGCGGACTGATGCTCATGAGCAAGACGGATGAAGGCCAAGTCGAGCAAGGGATCAGAATGATCGAGAGGATGGTGACAGATCGGTCAATTCTTCAGTATACGTCTACCAACGTCCTCGCATGGATGACAGACAACCCAGACACTCCATACCTATGGGCTGAGCAAGGAGACAGAGTCTACTGCCCAAGGAGGCACGAGCCCATGAGGGACCATAATGGCTGGTGTCTGCGGTGTGAGTTGACCAGCTACATCCACTGGGCCAGATTTTTATTCTTAAGAAAGAAAGATGAACCCCAGTTTACCTTGCTATGTTTCATTTCGCATTAGTAGTAGTATCTTGCAAGGGAGTTCTCCTTTTGTGTGTGCAGGTTTGTACTAACTGCACGAGAATCTCTTGCCTCAGATGTAATTTATTTGCTTTCCCCCAAAATGGAACTCAGCTTTTGAGACCACTGAACAGATCTTTACTTGCTTTCTTTTTGAAAAAGATGTCTGTACAGTCCGAGATGAATAAGTGACTGTCAGACCAAAAATATGCTGTTGACATACCTAGTATGTCAGCAGTGCTTCTTTACTGCTTTCAATTGAATAACCAGCAAAAATATGCATAAACTTACTCTAAATTCACATATTGAATTTAGGCTTGTGATTAAATTTTCAAACTTTTAAATTGGGATAATACAATTGAAGACATGCATGACATGAATTCCTGAGGTTTTTGTAACACCCCGGATTTGATAACCCAGGCCGAGGTGTCACCGCCGCACCTCCCTAGCAAGACACGGTTTCTCCGAGCTTGCTAAAGAGATGCAAGGCTATGAGCGTTGGAAAATGTTTTAAAAGCAAGTCCGGAATTACTTAAAAATAATAATGTAACATCATCCATACATGATAAAAATAATAAGTTGCAGCGGAAATTAAAATACAGGGCCGACATGGCCAAGACTCGGGTTAACAAGCCCGTATGCACGTCTTGCAAAACAAATAATTAAATGCCCAAAGTAATCCCCCGATGCATGATCATGCTCCGTACTCTGTAATGGAAAAATGAACAACGGGTTTTATCAGTATATAAAATACTGAGTAAGTTAATCCCTAACTAACAAATAAAAGGGGTTACATGTGTTTAAACTAAAGATTTCGCTTACCATACGTAAAGTTAAAATACATAATTTATTTGCAGCGGAGAAACATGATTAAAGGACTAAATTTTAAAAGCGTAATTTAAAGCATGAATTAAGATGCATGAATTTTGAATACATAATTAAAGACATGATAAATACGATTTAAGCATAATGAAACACTCACACAAGTCTTTTACATTTCATCCCGTAGACTAAGAAGAGGACACCACACAAGGGAGATCACTAACGAGGCAATCTCAAAAATCATAATCAGTTAGCCGGTGGACCGGCGGCCGCAGCCATATCAGTATTGACTGCCGTTTTGGCAAGCCATGTGTATCTACCGTCAATTTGACAGGCATGTATATCAACTGTCGTTTGACAGGCTTTTCAAACGGTTTCACTGCCACTCGGGCAGGCCGTGTATTTCCCACTGCCGATTTGGCAGGCCATGTGCACAACTGCCGTTTTGGCATAGTAAGGAGACCACTAACGAGGCAGTCTCAATAATCGTAGGACCACTAACGAGGCAGTCCAAATAAAGGGAGACCACTAACGAGGCAGTCTCAAAGATAATGGTAGTATGAAGATCGGCTCAGCCTAGTGAATGGGATTTTTCGAAAGTTCGTATTTCAAAGTTATCAAATGATCGATATCGCGTTTTCATAGTTCGAGTTTTCTCAAGTTCGAAAAATCCTATTCGAGGCAGTTTACGCCTTTCTTAATTTAAAATTCGTCTTTTCTCCAAAAATTCTGAAACTTGGCCAGTAATTCAAAAACACACACACGAACAACTTTCATGTTTTAAGTTTTCGGAAATAAGGTTCCGAAGTGAGTTGAAATTTGAGTTTATTGCAAAGAATAATTTACGTCTTAAAAACTGTTTTCGTCACAGGTTCGTGTAACGCCGATTAAAAATTCATTTCAAAACCAATCGATGTGAAATTTTTACAGTAACTACACGACACATTAAGGAACAACTTTCATGTTTTAAGTTTTTGGAAATAATGAATTTTTGGTACTCAAAAATCGAGTGCAACTCACTGCATACTCATGGCCCTTAAAACGAATTCAAAACAGTTCTAAAAACTTGGCCGTTTGACATATCAAATGAACACCAAAATTCGTGAAATTTTGTAGGCATAATCTAGACACAATTATCTACAACTTTTGTTTAGAAATGCAAAGTTAAATCATTCGAAAAATGGGTGAAAAACATGCATCAAGTTGAATGAAGGAATCTGTCACAGATTAAAATCGTTCGGTTTGATACAGAAAGTTCATGGCAAAAATTGGGATAGCAAAACTTAATGTCAATGGCTGAAATTTGGACACAAGGTAGATAAAGGTGTTAGGAACAACTTTTATGTTGAAAAGTTTTCGGTTTGAATTCCCGAAGGTCGAGTTTTTGGCGAGTCTTTAAAGTTGGACGAAAATAGGGTTTTTGAAAACCGATTTTTGTTAGAAGCCTATATCTCGAGATTTAAACAACAAACAACCACGAAAATTTGTGAGTAAGGTTTTAACTTACTTAGTTAGAGAATAGGGTTGCTGGATTGGGTTTCCGGACGTCCTAGGGTCACGACGAACGGCCAACTTCTCCGATCGCTTTTTGTTCGTTTTCCGGCGGGAAATCGTAGTAAGGAAAAAGGGTTAGAATATGAGTTTCTGAGATCTATGGACGAATTGAAACTTTGTATAATAGCTTACCAAGAGTCTAGAGGGCAGGGGCTTGTCCCGGTCGTCCCGTCGTCGCCGGAATACTCGCCGGAAAGTGGTGTCGAAGGAGTTTTCAACTTGGAGAGGGAAGATGGAGTGTCTAGGGTTTGTTTACTGAAAATAAGGGGTAGGGGGCGCCCAATACCGAGTTTATGTACTTCCCTACTGCTGGGATCCGTTTACCATCGAAGAGAATGTTAATTTAGGCAAGAAAATCGCCATGGAAGGAAAGTTTACACCTCCTGCACCTCTGGCGCGCTGGTGACGCGCACCTAAGCTTTTGTCCGCGCGGAGCACGCGTGGTCTGCCCTGGAGTCGCGACTCCTCTGTCCGCGCGGTGGCCGCGCGGCGGCGCGCGGAGAGCGCGGGCCGGCCGGACCGGCCGGTTCGGCGGTCCGCGTGGTCCGTCGGGTCTTTTCTTCTTTTCTCGATCGGGTTTCTATCCCCTACGTTTTCGGTTCGACTTTTCGGGTCATTTCTGGGGTTACGATTCCTTTCTAAATTTTATTTTGGCTCCAATGAATTTCATATTTGAAATCAAGAATTCGTCGAGTTCGAATCCGTCGGCTTGAATTCGTCGTCCTGTGGTTCCCGTGCAATAATTTATCTAATTAATTTATTTCTGACTTCACGGGTTTTTGGAATTAAAATTCTTTTCCTTCTTGAATTTAATTCCAATTCTTTTGGGATTAATCCATGGAATATCTTCGGGCTTCCTTTCCCTCTTTCATCCCATTTCGACTTGACCAAAATTTGGGTTCGAATTCTTTGAATTTATCGGTCACGCTATTTCCGAGCAATAATTTATTGTAATAAATTATTTTCTTCTCGGAGATAAATTTTATTTCGTTTCTTTGGGCGTTGTAAAAAAACCCCGGGTATTACAGTCTACCCCCCTTAAGAATCAACTTTGTCCCCGAAGTTGCGCCCTCGCTTTCTTTTGGGCTCAATTTAATGTTGGGGTATTTCCATCTACCTTCCACAAGAAATTTATCCCATTCCTTTGAACGTGAATTAAATTTCTCGGGTGTTACATCCTCTCCCCCTTAGGAATCGACTTCGTCCTCGAAGTTGGGCGTTAGCTCCTCGCGAGCTCGGACATTATTTGGTTGCGTGATTGTATAAGTGTGTGTTGTTGTCTGCTATTATATGACTGAACCCAGAATTGAAATTTCCAAGTTGCCTACGTACCCTGTGAAGGGATCAAGTCATTACGTAGTTCAAAACAATTTGAACTTGTTTATTTTTGATTGGATACAATTCGTCGAATCGAACTTAAAATAAACGCAGTTATCGATGCTTGGAAACTTCTTACGGTTGCTTGGGCCGAGTGGTCACGTCCTCTCTCCTGTTTATGTTTTCTATTCGCGTCCGGCAGTCACGCAGCCGATGACCTTGTCGACCGCACCGAAGGCATGATCCAGGCTGAGGGCATCCTCTCGCATAGTGTGGTTTACCACACTTTGGACATGGTGGCGCATAGTCACCATGGTTGAAGACTATCCCCTTGTTTCGTCCATTTTCGTTTTGATGTGGTCGGTTCGAGTTTCTACGGAAATGATCCTCATTCCTCTTGTATCGTCCTTGTGGTTCTTGGTTAATCCCATCTACCGGTTTCCGTTTCAGTCCTTGAACTCGTGCAACCGCTACTGCACGGTCATACACAGCTTGTAGGTTAGGGTAGTGCTCACCCGTGATCACCTCTCTAATAGATAGGTTCAGTCCTGTCTCGAACTTCTGTGCCTTCTCTACATCAGTTGGCACCAGTCTCGGCGCGAACCGCACCAACTCCTTGAAACGGTTATAGTATTCTTGGACCGTTTTTCCTCCTTGCCTCAGTGTCAGAAATTCCTCATACATGGCAGCCTTCGTGCTCATGGGATAAAAATGATCCCAAAGCAGATCCGTGAATTTTGACCATGTGTAGGGCTCGTCGTACTCCGCCAGTTTCCCTTGGGTGGCTTGCCACCAATCGTCCGCCTCGCCTCCTAAGTAGTATGAGGCTACGTGAACCTTTTCCCCGTCGGGGCATCTTACGGCGTTCAACAGCTTATCGAACGTCCGTATCCATTCTTCTAGCCGAGCCGGGTCCTCCTCGCCGGCGTAGTGAGGTGGTTGGTAAGGGTTTACCAAGGCTAAATAGTTGACTCGGGTTACCGGTGGTGGTATACCCGCTTGTGCCCGTTGCACTTCAGCATTTCCTAATACTACGAGAACTTCCTCGACAGTCCTTAGACGCTCATCCATATTGTTGGGAACATGAGGCACTCGCCCTCCTACGTTATGAGGGATCTCATTATTGTTCGGTGCGTTGGGGAGGTCAGCGTTAGTGTTGTTTGGTATTTCCTTTCTCGACTTTCCCTTAGGTGCCATTTTCTGTTATCAACGCACGTGAAAGTAAGCTTCTAATCTAAGGCACGTTAGCGTTCAAGAAAATCTGTAAGATAGGATTGGCAAGAGGTAATGTATGGAAGAATGCTAAAGTTAGGTGATCAATTTCTAGGACTAGGGCGCAATTAGTCTTAAGCAAGCGCTCCTAAATAAAGGTCATGTCGGATTCTAAGATAAGAGTATTATTTAGCATTGATAATTCATAAAAAAAATTAGTGCAAATATTAATGGGTGTATGCCATGCGGTGCAATGTTATCCCAACCCCGAAAAATATTTTCGTGAATTTAAAAATTTGTTGGAAAAATTTTCTATGCATATGTAAATATTTTCCATGGGTTTAAAATAAATTTTTGTTCCATGGAAATAAAATTTAAAATTTAAAGATAATAATAATGGTACTTAAAAATTTAAGAATAATATTAATATTTGTTTAAAAATCCTTGGGCCTCTATATTGGCCAAAAATAATAATAATAATTTAAAAATACTTCCGGGCTCTGATACCACTCTGTAACACCCCGGATTTGATAACCCAGGCCGAGGTGTCACCGCCGCACCTCCCTAGCAAGACACGGTTTCTCCGAGCTTGCTAAAGAGATGCAAGGCTATGAGCGTTGGAAAATGTTTTAAAAGCAAGTCCGGAATTACTTAAAAATAATAATGTAACATCATCCATACATGATAAAAATAATAAGTTGCAGCGGAAATTAAAATACAGGGCCGACATGGCCAAGACTCGGGTTAACAAGCCCGTATGCACGTCTTGCAAAACAAATAATTAAATGCCCAAAGTAATCCCCCAATGCATGATCATGCTCCGTACTCTGTAATGGAAAAATGAACAACGGGTTTTATCAGTATATAAAATACTGAGTAAGTTAATCCCTAACTAACAAATAAAAGGGGTTACATGTGTTTAAACTAAAGATTTCGCTTACCATACGTAAAGTTAAAATACATAATTTATTTGCAGCGGAGAAACATGATTAAAGGACTAAATTTTAAAAGCGTAATTTAAAGCATGAATTAAGATGCATGAATTTTGAATACATAATTAAAGACATGATAAATACGATTTAAGCATAATGAAACACTCACACAAGTCTTTTACATTTCATCCCGTAGACTAAGAAGAGGACACCACACAAGGGAGATCACTAACGAGGCAATCTCAAAAATCATAATCAGTTAGCCGGTGGACCGGCGGCCGCAGCCATATCAGTATTGACTGCCGTTTTGGCAAGCCATGTGTATCTACCGTCAATTTGACAGGCATGTATATCAACTGTCGTTTGACAGGCTTTTCAAACGGTTTCACTGCCACTCGGGCAGGCCGTGTATTTCCCACTGCCGATTTGGCAGGCCATGTGCACAACTGCCGTTTTGGCATAGTAAGGAGACCACTAACGAGGCAGTCTCAATAATCGTAGGACCACTAACGAGGCAGTCCAAATAAAGGGAGACCACTAACGAGGCAGTCTCAAAGATAATGGTAGTATGAAGATCGGCTCAGCCTAGTGAACGGGATTTTTCGAAAGTTCGTATTTCAAAGTTATCAAATGATCGATATCGCGTTTTCATAGTTCGAGTTTTCTCAAGTTCGAAAAATCCTATTCGAGGCAGTTTACGCCTTTCTTAATTTAAAATTCGTCTTTTCTCCAAAAATTCTGAAACTTGGCCAGTAATTCAAAAACACACACACGAACAACTTTCATGTTTTAAGTTTTTGGAAATAAGGTTCCGAAGTGAGTTGAAATTTGAGTTTATTGCAAAGAATAATTTACGTCTTAAAAACTGTTTTCGTCACAGGTTCGTGTAACGCCGATTAAAAATTCATTTCAAAACCAATCGATGTGAAATTTTTACAGTAACTACACGACACATTAAGGAATAACTTTCATGTCTTAAGTTTTTGGAAATAATGAATTTTTGGTACTCAAAAATCGAGTGCAACTCACTGCATACTCATGGCCCTTAAAACGAATTCAAAACAGTTCTAAAAACTTGGCCGTTTGACATATCAAATGAACACGAAAATTCGTGAAATTTTGTAGGCATAATCTAGACACAATTATCTACAACTTTTGTTTAGAAATGCAAAGTTAAATCATTCGAAAAATGGGTGAAAAACATGCATCAAGTTGAATGAAGGAATCTGTCACAGATTAAAATCGTTCGGTTTGATACAGAAAGTTCATGGCGAAAATTGGGATAGCAAAACTTAATGTCAATGGCTGAAATTTGGACACAAGGTAGATAATGGTGTTAGGAACAACTTTTATGTTGAAAAGTTTTCGGTTTGAATTCTCGAAGGTCGAGTTTTTGGCGAGTCTTTAAAGTTGGACGAAAATAGGGTTTTTGAAAACCGATTTTTGTTACAAGCCTATATCTCGAGATTTAAACAACAAACAACCACGAAAATTTGTGAGTAAGGTTTTAACTTACTTAGTTAGAGAATAGGGTCGCTGGATTGGGTTTCCGGACGTCCTAGGGTCACGACGAACGGCCAACTTCTCCGATCGCTTTTTGTTCGTTTTCCGGCGGGAAATCGTAGTAAGGAAAAAGGGTTAGAATATGAGTTTCTGAGATCTATGGACGAATTGAAACTTTGTATAATAGCTTACCAAGAGTCTAGAGGGCAGGGGCTTGTCCCGGTCGTCCCGTCGTCGCCGGAATACTCGCCGGAAAGTGGTGTCGAAGGAGTTTTCAACTTGGAGAGGGAAGATGGAGTGTCTAGGGTTTGTTTACTGAAAATAAGGGGTAGGGGGCGCCCAATACCGAGTTTATGCACTTCCCTACTGCTGGGATCCGTTTACCATCGAAGAGAATGTTAATTTAGGCAAGAAAATCGCCATGGAAGGAAAGTTTACACCTCCTGCACCTCTGGCGCGCTGGTGACGCGCACCTAAGCTTTTGTCCGCGCGGAGCACGCGTGGTCTGCCCTGGAGTCGCGACTCCTCTGTCCGCGCGGTGGCCGCGCGGCGGCGCGCGGAGAGCGCGGGCGCCGGCCGGTTCGGCGGTCCGCGTGGTCCGTCGGGTCTTTTCTTCTTTTCTCGATCGGGTTTCTATCCCCTACGTTTTCGGTTCGACTTTTCGGGTCATTTATGGGGTTACGATTCCTTTCTAAATTTTATTTTGGCTCCAATGAATTTCATATTTGAAATCAAGAATTCGTCGAGTTCGAATCCGTCGGCTTGAATTCGTCGTCCTGTGGTTCCCGTGCAATAATTTATCTAATTAATTTATTTCTGACTTCACGGGTTTTTGGAATTAAAATTCTTTTCCTTCTTGAATTTAATTCCAATTCTTTTGGGATTAATCCATGGAATATCTTCGGGCTTCCTTTCCCTCTTTCATCCCATTTCGACTTGACCAAAATTTGGGTTCGAATTCTTTGAATTTATCGGTCACGCCATTTCCGAGCAATAATTTATTGTAATAAATTATTTTCTTCTCGGAGATAAATTTTATTTCGTTTCTTTGGGCGTTGTAAAAAAACCCCGGGTATTACAGTCTACCCCCCTTAAGAATCAACTTCGTCCCCGAAGTTGCGCCCTCGCTTTCTTTTGGGCTCAATTTAATGTTGGGGTATTTCCATCTACCTTCCACAAGAAATTTATCCCATTCCTTTGAACGTGAATTAAATTTCTCGGGTGTTACAGTTTTGAGCTATAAAAATTTAATGATGCGATCAGCTTATTGGGTAATAAATCTGCATGTTAGAGATTTCGATTGAATAAATTGTTAGAATTAAGCTTTGATTAAATTTGAGAATATTGTATGACATGAATCAACCCAACCTTGTGAGATTTGAGCCATGAGTCACTTTTACTCATTCTCTTCTTTGATGTGTGAATCATTTTGATTAAAGGAAACTAGAACTTGCAATTGGGACCGATTTAAGATCATGCCATATTCCCGAAATCGAGCATATGATCGAGGCACCTAGAAAACCCAAATTTTTGGCCTTCGTTTGAAATCCAAAACCAAAAATATTTTCCCTTTAGGATTAACCAATTTGAGCCTTAAGCCTAATTTTTCTTTGAAGCCCTTTATATTATTCCTAGCCTTCTAAAAAGACCAAAAAATTCAAACCCAAGTGTGCAAGAATGAATTTTATCAAGGCATTACAATTTATGATCATCATAAATATCAATCGGTATTCAAAAATCCGATTAAAAAAAAAGAAAAGAAAAATGAACATGTTGAGATCCATTCAACATAAATAAATTGCAAATGACAAAGCAAATTAGACATAGTCTAATGTCATGCAATAGAAAGAGAAAAGCAAAAGAAAGAAAGAAAAATATTGATGATCATAAATTTTTAAATAAATACGCAAGTTATGATAGAATTAATTCTTGCCACTTTTAGCCCAATAAATTCCCTTTCCTACCTAATGTTACAACCGTATGCCCCATTATAACCCTTGAATAAGACCTCATGATCTCGATTTGAGGAAATGAGCCGGTGGCGAGTTGGTCTGATTGCAAGCTTATGGGATAATTTAATTAAATTTGATTTTGAGCGTTCAATGATTAAACCCCAATTGAGAGTGAGTGAAATTTCCGATTCTCTTATATGTGAGGCTCTGTCTTATTGCACATGTTCATGTCATGCCTTAATTCCAATTTTTAATCTTTGCATCTTTCAAACATGATATTCATGAAGGATTAATAATAATGTTTGATTTGTAGGCTCGATATAGTGAGCAAGTATCATTTCATTAAACACTGCAATCAAGGGAGTTTAATACTTGTAGTAGCTTTTGATTGTCTTATCCCAATCCAAAAAGAATGTGATTTATGAAGCCACGAAAATGAATTGAATATGTAGAGTCCGTGTTCTTAGGAACATTGACTCTGACTGCTCGGGGACGATCAGTATTAAATGTGAGGATGTTGATAATGGCCAGAAATGACCATTATTTTCAATCCATTTCCGTGTCTTAAACGGGCATTTGATCGCATTCCGGCCTTACATTAAGTAAGAAAGCAGTTGAATTGGACTGATTTATGCATAATTGTAAAAATAATAAGCTGGTGTGAAAAAGACATAAAAATGTAATTTTATTACATGTTTATGTTAGAAAAATCCAAAAACATGAGAAAAAGAAATGAAAGAAAAAAGGAATGAAAAAGATGGGCAAAAGAATAAAGCAAGCCCACAAAATACAAAAAGATGGGAAAAAGAGAGAAAAGCCCACAAAAAGAACATTTTCGGCCCATCTGGCCCAATCCAGCAGGCCCAGGAATACCTTTGTCGCGGAAGCCCCTTTGTCGCGATGCATGGTTCCGCGACAAAGGAGGATTCCGCGACCAAGCAGCCAGAAGAAGAAGGAAACCAGCCAAGCCCTTTTGTCGCGATACCCTTTGTCGCGATGGCATGCTCCGCGACAAAGGCATGCTCCGCGACCAAGACACCCAATTAGAGACACCAGACCCAGTCGAGAAGCTTTGCCACATGCAGTGTGTTCCGTGACCAAACTTGATGCTCCGAGACAAAGCTGTGATGTGTGTGATGTCTTGAGACACAATGGGCTAGAATCAAGGCCCATGGGCTTAGGGTTACACTTCTATAAATATGAGGTGTTTCCCATGAGCAAAGGGTTGGTTGGAATTTTGTTGATTAAAGCTCTCTTGAAGGCAAGCAGTAGGAGTTCTCTCTTAGGTAGTGTAGTTTAGATTTATTTTCATGTATTATTTAATTATTGCCCTTAGTTTAGTTTAGTTTAGTGTTTATTTTAGTATTTTACTGTTTACAGTGATCTAGATAGCCACTTTTATACCATGTTTTGGTTTCTAAACTCTTATTTTATGGTTTGTAATACCCAAACCATGGGTATTAACAACACCTCTTCAATAATATGGGAAAACATTCATCATTTGTGTCCCAAATCATGAAATGGGTCTCACACCCCATGGATTTATGCTTTCTTTTTCATTTTGGGGTCATTTGACCCCCATCATGTTATTTTTATGTTCACTGTTAGCATTTTATGGATAATGTTGTGTGTATGTGTGATCAAACCCTAGATTATGATTCTTGCTTTATTTTTAAATTCTGCCCAGCTTTATTTATTTTTGCTCAAGCATGTTCTTCCTTATTTCGAATGTTTCTTGTTTGTTTTTAGCTTAGAATAGCTTTTTGATCTGAAATAGGGTGAGATCACGCTATTTGCATGCCACTGTTCATTTCTGCTTTTTCTGACTTTTGTCCTGAATCGCCTTTGTCGCCAACCGCTTTTTGTCGCGGAACCACGTTCCGCGACAAAATGGTTGTTCCGCGACAAAGGTGTCTAAAGACACTTGTCTCCATATTTTAAAACCCTTTGTCGCGGAACACTTTGTCGCGGAACCACGTTCCGCGACAAAACTTTCCCTGCATAGCGACAAAGGAGCCAAACTCTTGCATTTTGTCTGCATGGCTTTTTGTCGCGGAGTAACCTTGTCGCGGAACCACGTTTCGCGACAAAATCTCATTCTGAGACAGAAAAATTATGCCATGCCCTTACTTATTTTTAAAACCCTTTGTCGCGGAACACTTTGTCGCGGAACCACGTTCCGCGACAAAATTTTCCATGCATAGCGACAAGGATCAAATGCTTTAAAAATTTTCTGAAAATCCTTTGTCGCGAAACACTCTTGTCGCGGAACCACGTTCCGCGACAAAATCTTGCTTAGCGACAAAGAAGCGTTATGCTGCCAAAAATTCTAAAAACTTGTCGGGATACCCATGTCGCGGACCTCGGTCCGCGACAAAATTTATGATATCGCGACAAAGACTCCCTTCTCTTTATTTAACCTCAAACATTCTTCATTCTCTTCCTATATTATATTGCATCACTCACATCATAACCCCACGGGTTAAGATGTAACATTCTGGAATTGCAATATAGGGTGTTATGCTGCCCAAATTTTGATTCTCCATTTGCATCACTTAATTAATTGAACCCTTGGATCATTAATGATTAAAGAGTGAGATTAACAATAATTACACATCACTAATCATCATGATTAAAGGACCTTTGTTCAATTGCCATTAAAACACTCCTCTATAAACAAAATCTTGATGACTTAAGCAGATAATCCGGACTGTGATTAATTATGGTAGGAGGGATTATTTAAGATCATCAATTGTGGACCCAATCCACAACCTTGCATGAGAAACCAATGTCTCTCATACAAGGAATCTTCTTTTATTTCTTGTTGATTTTGTCCTTGCGTGTTGTGTGTAACAATTAGTAAAGAATACATCAGACTAATGTTGGCGGGTATTCCCTCATGGATAACTAGCTCGTAATCTGAATATTAATTACTAAGTGTTATTTTGCATGGTCTGGATGACTGTCAGTGGAAGCCTTGGCGGTTCGCCCATCCAGGGTTATAATAGCTGCTCGGCTGACTTCTATCCAGATACAGTTTTATTTTTCTTATCTTAATTTCCAAACCCAAATTCCAATCTGTAATAGGAATCAGTTGACATCAATCAATGCTAACTGATGATCATTATAGAAAAGAAGCATGTAGGTTTTTATCCGAATTCACAGAAAGTGAAGGCCCAACTGGCACTGACACTGCTATTATAGGGTCTAAGCTGTCTAAATTCGCTCCATCTGAGTAATTGGGAGATTGGACAGTAGATGTTTACAGTCCACCCAGATTATTCTGCCATTACCTTGGTCACCTGACCACTTCATATCTGTGTTTCACCTTCTGTCTAGACCCGCATCTATATTTTGGGTCAATTAATTTCACACTTCCCTATATCCCTATGCATGATAATATTATGTACTATTGTGGTCTGTAATTATTTTGGGATCCTTCCCTTGGACAATAGAAGTCTAGATCTTAAACAGATATTGTGTAATAAGTTTCCAACAAAAATCTCTTTATAAAATCCGGATCTGAGTAAGGGATAAATTCCTTAGTTGTGACTAATTCATATTCTGTCAAGGGTTGATTTTGGGGAATTAGAAGCAGAATCAGCGATTAGGTCTCATCTAGACTGAAAGGGTCTGTGTTTTAACTGAGAGTCTAGTACCTGTTTAGGGAATGATTTTCAAATCCAGTATTTTCCAAAATTGCTGTTTGTTGGAAATCTAAGATTAAATATTACACCGAGATGGGGTCCACTTGGACTCAAATACAGTGTAGTAAACAATCTTAGAGGAACATCATCCAGGCCTTGGTTATTTTCTAAGATAGGGTTGAGTTTTCTTTCAACTGCTATCCTCTTCTGCCAAAGCCTGTTTTTGAGTCCTGAGTGAGTGCATCCAGAACGAACTAAATTATTAGTTCGTTTCATTAGTTTGTATCTCATAATCACCCGGAAGGAAGTGAACACACTAGTGGTTCACCAAGAGCCGGGAATTCTTGATCCATACCCCTTCATCCTGATGGGGAGCTGTCTTTTACTACCAGGGTCAGATTTTCAAAACCTCCGAGTGATAGGTTTTAAATGCTTTCTTTACTGCTTTCTTTTAACCGCTTTCATTAGAGGTCACTCGGTTGTATTGAGAGTTGCGTAACTGCTACTAGGATTGATAGTTAAGGGATAGTTTAGGGCTTAATTAGAATCTTTGGGTGTGACATGGGAGAATGATAGTAGTACTTGGCATTTCAATAAATGATATGTCGGGTGTTGCTTTTACACCACAGATGAAGTAACACACCCAGGCCAGGGCAGTTACGAATCTGTGATATCTTAGAATCTGTGGTCTTAAGAACATGTAAACTCATATTGTAAGTACCTGTCTGTTAAAGGGAAAGCATTATTGAGAGCATGAGAATTAGCTATCAGATAGGATTATCCCAAACAAAGATCTGTGTATAAAAATGGAAGTTTAATACGGCTATATCTAAATCTTGTCCAATTTTCATTATTTTCTTCCTGTCCCTTCTGTCTGCATTGTGATTCAGCCTCATGGCTGGCACAATGTAATTTTTCCCTGCTTTCATAGATAATGTTTATCGCAGTTTTAGAATAACTTTACCCGCTTTCTAGGATAGACTTATTTGTGTTGTAGAGTAAATTTAACCGCTTTTATAATCTTGTTTAAATTCATGCCAGTAGTTATTAATCACTTTTCAAACCCATTGGAGCAATACGAATGGAAAATCTAGTAAAACGACGTCGGCCCTGCTTCTATCGCACATCCTCCAGTGAACGATCCGGTCTTATTATAAATTACTGCAATTTTTGACACCGTGCGCTTTCGGGCCACAGTTTCTTAAACACGAGCAATAAAAACGTGACAACCTATAAATATATCCCTAATCACAACTCCGCCATCATAAATTGGTTTCATTAAATAAAACCTAAACCAGGATCATGATTTTTTCGGAAAATACTCATGTAGTGGAAATCTGTCAAAAGTTTCATGGCAGGAAATCTTATGGCAAGAATTGATGAGAAGTATCATGGCACATATGCCGGGGACCCTCAGTGTGACAGGCTGAAGGTCAACCTATCCCGGCTGTGCTATGAGATTTGTCAACAGTTTCATGACAGAGAGGACCACAGCGCCATTTGAAATCAAAGCACCACATTTGAGTAATAAAAAGCCTAACAATCTTGATATATCCCTAAACCCCTTCCTGTGAATCATAACTCTTTTCATTTAATAAATCTAACCTGGTATATTTTAGAAAATGCTCGTGTGGGAAATTGTCAAAATTTTCATGTATCTTCATAGGATATTGTCCTCAATCCAAAGTATATTGTCTATATAATCCAGAAAGTGGTAAAGTGATCATTAGCAGGAATGTTTCATTTGAAGTGGAATTTTGATAAAGAAAATGACTCAAATCAAGTTCCCTAGGTAGCCATGGATTTTGAACCAAAAGTAGAAAATGCAGCCACTGACTCAAGTCCTGTTACAAGGAATCATGGAGATTCGCCATCTTCCAATGATAGTGAAAGTCCGCCTCGGAGGTTTAAATCATTGAATGAAATTTATGAGACTTGTGAATTTGTCTTGATGGTATCTGATCCCACTACATTTGAAGAAGCAGAAAGATTTTCTCATTGGAAAAATGCAATGGAGGAGGAGATGCAGGCCATTGAAAAAAATTCAACCAGGGAATTAATTGATGTACCTGAAGGCAAGAACATTGTTGGTCTCAAATGGGTTTTCCGAACAAAATATGATGCTGATGGAAATGTTCAAAAGTATAAGGCTCGACTCGTAGCAAAAGGTTACTCACAACAACAGGGCATAGACTTTGAGGAAACCTTTTCACCGGTGGCTCGTTTTGAAACAGTGAGAATTGTTTTAGCTTTGGCTGCTCGTTTACAATTGCATGTTTATCAATTCGATGTAAAATCAACATTTTTGAATGGTGTGGAGGAGGAAGTGTATCTCACACAGCCACAGGGTTTTGTTATTAATGGTGAAGAGAACAAAATCTACAAGTTGAGAAAAACTCTTTATGGGCTTCAGCAAGCTCCGCTCGCCTGGTACAACAAAATTAATTCTTTCTTTTAGGAAAATGGATTCACAAGAAGTGAGAACGAGCCGACTTTGTATCTGAAGAAAAATGACAAAGGAGAATTTCTGTTGTTTTGTCTTTATGTTGATGATATCATATGTTTTTGATCCTCAAAATCAATGATTGATGATTTTAAATCCAGTATGATGAGAAGTTTTGAGATGACAGATTTGGGATTGTTGAAGTATTTTTTGGGCCTGGAAATTACACAAGCTGAAAATAGAATTTTTGTGTGCCAGAAGAAGTATGCTGCGGATCTCTTGAAGAAGTTCAAAATGACAAATTGTAAAGTTGCATGTACTCTAATGAATATAAACGAGAAGTTGCAGCGGGAAGATGGGACTGGAAAGACTGATCCAACTTTGTTCAGAAGCTTAGTTGGAGGTTTGAATTATCTAACACACACTAGACCTGATATTTCCTTTTCGGTTAGTGTCGTGTCAAGATTTATGCACTATCCTTCAAAGCAACACTTTGGTGCGGCAAAGAGAATTCTCCTTTATATTGCTGGGACAATTAATTTTGGAGTTTGGTATTCTAAATCAACAAATTTTAAATTTATTGGATTTACTGGTAGCGATTGGGCTGAGTGTTTAGATGATCGAAGGAGCATGTCTGAGAATGTATTTAGCTTTGGTTCTGGAGCAGTGACTTGGAGTTTAAAGAAGCAATATACTGTGGCTTTGTCTTCCTCTAAAGCGGAACATATGGCAGCGACAACAACAGGTAAACAAGCCTTATGGCTAAGGAAGCTTCTTGTTGATTTGAATCAAGAGCAAAAGGAGACAACAACCGTGTTTTGTGATAACAAGTTTGCTATAGCAATGTCCAAGAATCCTGCATTTTATGGAAGAACCAAACATGTTGGTGTGCAACATCACTTTATTTGTAATTTGGTTGCGGATGGAGTAGTTTCTTTGGAGTTTTATGGAACAAATGACAAGCGGCTGATGTTCTTACGAAATCCCTTCCTCAAGCTAAACATGAATATTTCAAAACGCTTATGGAAGTCTGTGAGTATGAATCAAGGGGGAGTGTTGAATTGATTCATTCATGGAATAGTCAAATATAATTAGTGTTATCCTATTTCCTAGTATTGGTTATGTTTCCAAGAATTGGTAGGTGAACACTTTGTAGAATAAATATGATGTATTTGATGGAATTGATTATGGGAATATGGAAAATAATTGAATTGCATTTGCTGCAATATTTGTCTCTTCCCAACAGAAACTTCCCTTCTGCACTTTAAATCCACGTTTGCTAGATTTGATCGCAAACATAAAAACATTTAAACATGGTTTGGAAATATTGATGAAAGCTTACAAAATGTACACAAGAAAGATTCGACTACAAGTCTGTTTGGCTGGTGGTGAGCCAAGGACCTTTTTCTCCTCAAAGGGAGGCTATCGGAAAAGGATCAAATCGATTACGGGTCCGGATTAATAATAATGCGCCCAAACTTGACTAATTACGCCCAAACTTGACTGAATATTCTCTGAAATTATAATGACAAACTAGATACAATGGGGAATCTACCAGTTGTTAAGGAACAACGGCGGATTTGAAAAGTAACCGCTACAAACTAGGCTAGAGTCTAGGAAAAACTGTAAAGGAAAGTTGTAAAGAAAGCAGTAAAGATACAAAAGAATTAAATTTGATAAATGAATTTGGGGGTTGGATTGATCTCTCGGATTCCATGCATGGCATCCCCTATTTATAGCCGGAGCTTGGTAACCGCTTCTCCGGCCTATTCCTTTGAGCCGATTTTCGTTTCCTCCTCATCGGTTGACTTGGCTTTGGTTTGGCTAAAATTTCTTGTCTTTGAGATCTTCCTCTGTTCGGACTCTTCGTCTGTTATGGGTCGTCCTCCTTTAGTCTCTCGGCCCAATCAATTTTAAGCCCACATTCTTTAGAAATCTTTTTTCGGCCCATGATGTATGGCCTAATTATCTTTTCGTGGCCCACTACTTCTTGTGGCCCCAACAGATGCCCTCCTTACTTGGGCGAACTTTCGTCTTCTTGAATGAGCCCAAGTAAACTAAACCCTCTCTCCTTCTCCTTTTCGTGCGCCCACTCCTCCTTGGAATCCGGCCACGTCTTTTCATATTCTTCATATCCTATTATCTTTTCATCCTTGCCCCTGTCTTTTCCTCATTCTTATATATCTCCATATTCTCTTTGTAACTCTTTTTTCTCCCTTTTCAATGGCGCAATCGACTCTTTCGCCTTCTTCCCTTAAAATCAAGAATATCGAAGATTCATTCACCGATAAATCTTTCCTTCGTCTTACTGATGAAGGCTTTACTTCTCTTGGGCCTCTTGCGACTTCCGTTGAGGCCGCTGCTTCTGTTTCTACTTTTTTCGGTGATTTGAAGACAATCCCTTGGTTTTCGGATTACCTTTCCACTAAACTTTTCAGTTCCCTCAGTACTTGGCCCATCGTGACCCCTGAACATGTCGCTTGGTATGAACGGGTACGTCCTCAATGTGAACCGATTTGGTCGTCCACCGGTATCAATCATCTGATTAAGTTGAGTGTTCAACCCTTTCCTTCTGAATATCGGCACATTCAAGCCCTCCTCTGTTTCTGAATTCTTCCATCAACTGTTTTTGTTTCCCCTGGGGTATGATGACCCCGACTATTGAAGATATTAAGCTTCTCTTGGACTTACCCTGTAACACCCCGGTTTTTTGGTCACCCAGGTCGGGATGTCACCGCCACATCTCCCTAGTAAGACACGGTTTCTCCGAGCTTACTAAAGAGATGCAAGGCTAGGTATTGCAGTATTTAAAACATTTAAATCATTCAAAATAGCCCATACATTATAATTCGAAAATAATAATATCATAGCGCAGCGGAAATAATTGTTTTAGTATAGTATCGCAACGGATAATATAAATAGGGCCGACATGGCCAAAACACGGGTTAAACAGGCCCGTTCATAATATAGTCTAAAGTACGAATTTAAAAGCAAAATAATATTTCCCAAAACCCCCATGCATGGTTCGTGCTCACACAGGCTCATTCCACATACTCTGTAAGAAAAGGAATAAAAATGGTTTGGGTCAGCACAACTTGCTGAGTAAGTTAACACATGCATGATCGTAGGGTTTAAAAGCCATTAATTTAATAATTAACTAAAAGCATGATAGTAACATAATACCCAATTTAATCTAATCAACTATCCAATAGCATAATCTATTTCAGGGCTCTATTTAATAACACATATCGCATGATTTAGAATAATAGCCATAATTTAATTAAAGCATTTGAATAATTTAATTGGACAACATAATTTAATCTAACTTTAATTAGATTTAATATCCCCATTACATCCCCGATTTGGTATTTCAAAGTTTCACGATAGCATCGCGATGTCAACAAGTTTAGCCGGTAGCCCGGCGGCCGCAACCGTATCAGCCATACCTAGTACCACTCCGGAGCCTCAGGAAACCCATGTGGATATTCTCGAGAGTGTAGGCTCTATATTTCGCCGTTTTGGCAATATCATATCTCAAGTTTAGCGCGCGGGGTCACCATCGTCCATTAAGGCACGAAGTGAATCGTTAGGGGGCACCCTGCAGAGCACTCACCCCTAATTTTAATTTATCAAGTTTGTAAGGGGATTTAATTTTTAAAATCTGATTTAAATTTTATTTATTTGAAAACAATATTTCAATTTATTTCAACCCTAAAGGTTAACTCCATGTTTCAACAAGATTTCGATATTTGATTTCCGGTAAACCACTGTTTACTCTAAAATTCGTCTAAAATCAGATTTAATTCCAAAAATTACAAAATTTCACGACTGACTCAGAAACATCGAGATCTACAAGTTTCATGTTTTAACGTTTTCAATCCGAGATACCGAAATAGGTCAAAAACACCAATTTTCGCAGAAGAACAATTCTGTCCGAACTTAATGTATCACAGTTTAAAGATTTTGAATTCTACCATAGCAATTCAACTCCAAATATGATGAAAGTTTACAGAGATCATCTTAAGACAATTATTTACGACTTTCATGTTCAGACAAAGATCTAAATCGGTCTGGAACCTATGTCAAAAACGTGATCAAGATCATTCCTAAGTTCTGTCAAGAATTTCGAGATCTAGATTCAAGCAGTTCGGTTTCGGTTGGTTTTCGCATAACAAATCGTCTCTAAAAATTCTCAAAAATTTACAGTAGGTAGATCTAAGTCTTAGGAACGTTTTTCGTGTTTTAAGTTTTCCCGTTTGAAATCGTTTTAAGGTTCAGAAAAATTCATCAAATTTGTTGCGTCGGTAGAAAACAAAAGTTGACAGATTTAAGAGTTCTTGTTAGATCTTTTAGTTTCGAACGTTTTAAAACCTCCCAAAACCATGTAAGAGTTAACTTACTGATTTGTGAACGTCCGGGATGTCTATTTCGGAGGCGTGGCTTCCAGATCACCGTTTCTCCTCTCCGTTCGTCGGGTTCTACGTTCTAGATCCAATTCAAGGTGTAGAGAGAAAAGAAACGAGGTTAGAATCCGTTTTTGGATTGAAACGTGAAAGGATTTATCGGTCTAGAGCTTACCACAACGTTGGAGATCCTCCGGATTCGTCCAAACAGCCGCGGCCTCCGTTTGGTGCCTCCGTTGACTCCAGGATTTCGACTTGTGTGTGTAGAGAGTATCGTAGGGTTTTGAAAAAGAGTTTAGGCTTCCGAGGGGGTTTATTTATAGATGTCTAGGTCCTAGGGCGTCCAAAATCTGACCCTAAGGGTCTTGAGTCGAGAGACGTTCAACCGAAAGTCGAAAAATCCGCGTTCGGGCAAGAGATTCGCGCAACGGGCGAATCTGTCGTGTGGCGCGGGGTTGGCGCGCGTTTCGCCTAAAAACCGCGCGGCCAGCGCGCCGACTTCGCCTGGACTTCGGTCCGGGCGGGTCGTGCGATCCGTCGTGCTTTTCCGCCTCTCTTTCGGGTTTCTATCCCTCTATGCTCTCGGATTCCAATTTCCGGACTCTCTTCGGATTTCTATTTCGTGTCGTTATTTCTTTCGGATCAAATGTTACGTTTTGGTTTCGAATTATATCGGATACCCGTGTAACGACTTATTTAACTTGATTTGATTTCTTTTGTTTAATTAAATCTCTTTTAATTAATTTCATTTCTCACTTCTTCTATATTTATTTATTTACTATATTTGTTTATTTGTTTATTTATTATATTGTATTTATTTATTTATTTATGTTGTAAAATTCTCGGGTATTACAGTCTACCCTCGTTAAGAATCAACTTCGTCCTCGAAGTTGTGTTTCGGCTTTTCTCATGCTAAGGTCTTTTGTTTATTTTATTATTTCGTGACTGAACTTTAGAATTAAGACTTCTAAGCTGCCTACGTACCCGGTAAAGAGATCAAGCCATAACGTAGTTCAAAAGTTTACAAAATTGCACGAAAAATAGGTGGTATGACATCCTCTCCCCCTTAAGATTGCAGTTATGTCCCCATAACTGTGTCGGTATCGGTTTGGAACAATGTCGGGTAGCGTTCTCTCATGTCGGATTCTACTTCCCAAGTTGCCGTCTCACTTTCGTGGTTCGACCAAAGAACCTTGATCATTTTGACGGTCTTGTTCCTCGTTACTCGTTCCTTAGTGTCGAGAATACGCACTGGGACTTCTTCATATGTCAAATCCTCATCGAGCTCAATTATATCCGGTTGAAGTACATGTGTCGGGTCCGGCACATACTTCTTTAGTTGCGAGACATGGAAGACATTATGAACTCGATCTAATTGTGGCGGTAAAGCCAATCGGTAAGCTAGAGTTCCGACTCGTTCTAGAATTTCGTAAGGTCCTATATATCGAGGACTCAACTTTCCTCGTTTGCCAAAGCGCATCACCCCCTTCATGGGTGATATTTTTAGCATGACCCTATCTCCCAATTGAAATTCTAGGTCTCGTCGTCTCACGTCGGCATAACTCTTTTGACGGTCTTGAGCGGCTTTCATTTTTCCTTGAATCATTTTAATTTGTTGAGCCATGTCTTCGATAAGTTGTGGTCCCACCACCACGGACTTATTGTTTTCTTCCCAGCTCAACGGGCTTCGGCACTTTCGTCCATACAACGCCTCGAAAGCTGTCATGCTGATGCTAGCATGGTAGCTATTATTATAGGAAAACTCAATTAAGGGTAAATGAGATTCCCAATTCCCTTTGAATTCCAACACGCATGCCCTCAGCATGTCTTCTAGTGTTTGAATTGTCCTCTCGATTTGTCCATCCGTCATCGGGTGGAATGCGGTGCTCATTTTGATTTGAGTACCGAGAGCTTTTTGTAACTCCGTCCAAAAATGAGAGACAAATCTACTGTCTCTATCGGAAATGATATCATGTGGTACTCTATGTCGTCGTACCACATTATCAATGTAGGCTCGGGCCAATTGGTCCATAGTCCACGCGTCTTTCATTGGGATAAATATTGCCGTCTTTGTTAGCCTATCCACAATCACCCAAATTTTGTTCATTCCTTTAGGTGATCGAGGTAATCCCGAGACAAAGTCCATCGAGATGCTATCCCACTTCCAACTTGGAATCTCTAGTGGTTGCATCAGTCCTAAGGGTTTATGTCGCACTGCCTTAACCTTTTGGCAGGTGAGACATTTCGCCACGAAGTTTGCCACTTCCTTCTTCATTTCCGGCCACCAATAGATCTTCTTCAGATCTTTGTATAGCTTGTCACCTCCGGGATGTACGGAATATGGCGTGCTGTGCCCTTCCTCCATCAACCTTTGCTTCAACTCGGCACATTTAAGGGGGACGCACCATCTCCCTTTAAAACGGATGCTTCCATCCTCGTGGACAGCAAATCCTATTGCCTTTCCTTCGGCAATATACCCTTTTATCTTCTCGAGTTTCGGGTCGCCCGGTTGAGCGAGTCGAATCTCGTCCAATATCGGAGTTTCTACGACCATGGCATTGATCGTTTCTCTCAATGTGCCAGGATGCACAAGTTCTAACTCCAATCTTGCTAACTCCATGTAAAATGCCGGCGGAATTACCAACGAGTTTGTCACGTGTTGGGTTTTCCGACTTAGGGCATCGGCTACCACATTCGCCTTCCCCTCGTGGTATGCTATCTCTAAATCGTAGTCTTTAATAAGTTCCAACCACCTTCGCTGTCTCAAATTCAACTCCTTCTGAGTGAATATATATTTCAAGCTCTTGTGGTCGGTGAACATTCGGCACTTCCGCCCATAAAGATAATGTCTTCATATCTTCATAGCGAAAACGACCGCTGCCAACTCCAGGTCATGTGTCGGATAATTCTCCTCGTGAGGTTTTAGTTGACGTGATGCATACGCTACGACTCTCGAGTCTTGCATCAAGACACAACCTAAACCTTCCTTCGAAGCATCGCTGTAAACTTCGAAGTCACCATTCTCTGATGGTAGTGTTAATACGGGTGTGGTTGTGAGTCGTTTCTTCAGCTCTTGAAACGCAGTCTCACACGCTTCGGTCCACTTGTATTTTGCTCCTTTCTTCAGTAGCTGGGTCAAAGGACGTGCAATCCTTGAAAAGTCCTTCACAAATCGTCTATAATACCCAGCTAATCCAAGGAAACTCCTTATTTCCGTTGGACTCTTCGGAGTTGCCCACTCCGTCACGGCGGAAACCTTTGCCGGATCCACTGATACTCCATCAGCGGATACTATGTGTCCGAGAAATGCCACTTCTTTCAACCAGAAATCGCATTTCGACAGCTTGCCATACAGCTGATTTCTTCGCAAGATTCCTAACACTTGATGTAAGTGTTGGGCATGCTCTTCCTCGCTCTTTGAGTAGATCAGGATGTCGTCGATGAACACTACGACGCACTGATCTAACAATTCTCGGAACACGTTGTTCATGAGATTCATGAACATGGCCGGAGCATTTGTTAACCCGAAGGATAACACTGTGAACTCGTAATGGCCATATCGCGTTCGAAACGCCGTCTTCGGAATGTCCTTCTCAGCGATCCTCAATTGATGATATCCAGATCGCAAGTCGATCTTCGAAAATACTGAAGCTCCTTTCAGTTGATCAAACAGATCCTCAATTCTCGGTAGGGGGTATTTATTCTTGATGGTAACTTGGTTTAATCCTCGATAATCTATGCACAGACGCAGTCCTCCGTCTTTCTTCTTGACAAATAAAACCGGTGCTCCCCAAGGGGACGTACTCGGTCTTATGTAACCTTTTCCTAACAGTTCCTCGAGTTGTTCCTTTAACTCCTTCATTTCCAGTGGCGCCATCCGGTACGGAGCCTTTGAGACAGGCTCTGTCCCCGGAATGAGATCTATAGTGAATTCAAGATCTCTCTCAGGTGGCATGCCCGGAACGTCCTTAGGGAACACGTCCGGGTATTCTCTTACCACTGGTATGCTATCAACCTTGTTCTCTTCCGCCTCAAGGTTGTGCACGTAGCACGCATATAGTTCATACCCCTTACGCATCAAGTTACTTAGTTTAAGTGCACTAACGATTTTGTTACTTTTCTTAGGGGGCTGAGAGTAAAAGATTACTCTCTTTCCCCTACTTTTTGACAAGGTGATCTTTTGCTTTTGGCATTCGATCACCGCCTTATACTGGGATAACCAATCCATCCCCAGTATGATGTCAAAGTCTCTTAAGTTAAATTCTACTAAGTTCGCGAAGAATTCTACGTTCTTTATCACTATAGGAATTCCGTTATATCGTTTAGAGCAAGACACTACTTCTCCAGAAGGCAATTGAATTCTTAAGCTAATTCTCTCGCACTTAGGTAGATCTAACTCAGGCACTATCATTGATGCTATAATCGAGCAACTAGCTCCAGAATCAAACAGAATTCTAAGGGGCGTATTCAAAACATAAAATGTACCTGCCATCACTTCTCCTTGTGCAGGCACGTCCGCTTGATTCACCACGTTCAGCCTCCCCATAGGGCGTCCCTGATTGCCCTGCTGATTCGCATTCGGCTGCTGATTTTGTTGCTGGTTTTGATTCTAAGGGGGCGGAGGTCATTGGTTCTGGTTCTGGTTCTGCGGCCTATTTTGAGGGGGTCTGTACCCTTGGTTATTCCCATTTCGCCCGTTTTGATTTTGAGGCGGTTCTTGCCCCGTGACCAAATCGTCCATTTTTGTTATGTTCCCGAGCCTAGTCCGGCAATCCCGTCGAACGTGACCCATTCGACCACATCGATAACAGGCGCCCTGTTGCGGGCATCCCCTTGCCAGATGGGGTCGTCCACATCTCGGGCAAGGTGGTACCGGATCTTCTTGGTTGAACCTCCTCGCAGTGTTGTTTTGTTGGGGCCTATTCGACCCTCTGCGCTGTTCGTTCCTTCCAGTGTTGTTCTCGTTTCTTGAGTCTCGGCTTCTCTTGTCTTGGGGACCACTGCTGGACTCCCCACTCACCCTTCTCTTCAGCTGCTGCACACGTGCTACCGCCACAGCGCGGTCATACACAGCTTGCAAATCGGGGTAGTGTACCCCCGCGATCACCTCGCGCACAGACAGGTTCAGTCCCATCTCGAACTTCTGTGCCTTTTCCGCATCAGTAGGCACTAGCCTTGGTGCGAACCTCACCAGCTCCTTGAAGCGTGTGTAGTATTCCTGCACCGTTTGGCCTCCTTGCTTCAACGACAGGAACTCTTCGTACATGGCAGCTTTAGTACTCAAGGGATAGAATCGATCCCTGAGTAGTTCCATCATCTCCATCCACGAGTAGGGCTCGTCATCTTCAGTCAGTTTGGCTTGCGTCGCCTGCCACCAGTCGTCAGCTTCGCCTCCCAAGTAGTATGAGGCGACATGCACTCTTTCTCCCTCCGGACAATTAACTGCTCCCAGCAGCTTGTCGAAGGTCCGGATCCACTCTTCAAGTTTAGCTGGATCCTCCTCACCAGCATAGTGGGGCGGCTGGTAGGGATTCACCAACGCCAGGTAGTTAGGGCGAGCTTGGGGCGGAGGTACCGCCGCAGCTTGACCCTGGTTGACTTGCACGTTTCCGAGCGCAATCAACACTTCCTCTATCGTCCTAAGACGATCGCCCACATTGTTCGGTGCGGGGGCGTCCTGCGCACCATGGGGTTGTTCCATCTCAGGTTGAATCGGTTTAGTGACGTTTGGTGGTGTCTCAGTAGGTATTTCAGTAGTGGTTTGGGGAGCGGGTTGGGTTCTTCCTCTTCCTCTTCCTCTGGGTGCCATTCTGGTACAAATAGGATAGATTAGGACTGGTGAATTTAGCATATAGTCTAAGCATTGTATATGTGTTTTGTGATTTAGCACGTGGTGCTCGATCGAATTAAGAAGCGTCGTATGCTTCGGGGTTTTTATTTTAATTTGTTCTTATTTTGAATTTTTTTTTTCTTTTTCGTTTTATTATAAATAAATCGGGCATTTTATTTCCTCAAAAGAGATTTTAGTACAAAAGTAGAAATATTTTCCTAGCAAAATAGTATCTAACAATAGAATCCCTAGCGTCTCATGACGTCCTCCGGTGGGGTAGCAGGATCTTCCTCCGGATCTTCCTCCTCCGAACTCGGCGGCAGTAGCTCGTCAAAGATAGTGTTCAAATCTTGCCCGTGGGCATCGATGTTTTCCTTTAGTATTAAGTTTTGTGTAGTGAGGGTTTGGACTTGGCGTTCGAGTTGGTTTATGCGGTGATGATCCGCCTCTCTCAAGTTGCCCATGTGATGTAAATTGGCCTCCAATTGAGCCATACGGTACTTCATTTGCTCTAGGGTTTGGTGGGAATCAAGATGAACGCTCATCATCCCGACCATCAACTGCATCATGTCTTGACTAGCCATCTAGCGCAAGCAAGAGATCTAAGTTAATATTCGCCAAGATTCTAAGTTCAATTCGCCAAGATTCTAAGTTCAAGTTTGCCAAGATTCTAAGTTCAATTCGCCAAGATTCTAGGTTCATAGAAGAGATACAATATGCAAATGCCAACGATGATTCCCCCCCAAAAAAATAATTTAATGCGCCAAATATATAAATTTTTCCATGGGTTTTAAAATAAAAATTTTCCATGGAAATAATACTTTAAAATTTAAAATAATAGTAATAATACTAATAATAGTTTAAAAATAATAATGGTTTACAAATGATAGTTTAAAAATAGTAATGGTTTAAAAATAGTAGTTTAAAAATAGCCCGGCTCTGATACCAACTTGTAACACCCCGGTTTTTGGTCACCCAGGTCGGGATGTCACCGCCACATCTCCCTAGTAAGACACGGTTTCTCCGAGCTTACTAAAGAGATGCAAGGCTAGGTATTGCAGTATTTAAAACATTTAAATCATTCAAAATAGCCCATACATTATAATTCGAAAATAATAATATCATAGCGCAGCGGAAATAATTGTTTTAGTATAGTATCGCAGCGGATAATATAAATAGGGCCGACATGGCCAAAACACGGGTTAAACAGGCCCGTTCATAATATAGTCTAAAGTACGAATTTAAAAGCAAAATAATATTTCCTAAAACCCCCATGCATGGTTCGTGCTCACACAGGCTCATTCCACATACTCTGTAAGAAAAGGAATAAAAATGGTTTGGGTCAGCACAACTTGCTGAGTAAGTTAACACATGCATGATCGTAGGGTTTAAAAGTCATTAATTTAATAATTAACTAAAAGCACGATAGTAACATAATACTCAATTTAATCTAATCAACTATCCAATAGCATAATCTATTTCAGGGCTCTATTTAATAACACATATCGCATGATTTAGAATAATAGCCATAATTTAATTAAAGCATTTGAATAATTTAATTGGACAACATAATTTAATCTAACTTTAATTAGATTTAATATCCCCATTACATCCCCGATTTGGTATTTCAAAGTTTCACGATAGCATCGCGATGTCAACAAGTTTAGCCGGTAGCCCGGCGGCCGCAACCGTATCAGCCATACCCAGTACCACTCCGGAGCCTCGGGAAACCCATGTGGATATTCTCGAGAGTGTAGGCTCTATATTTCGCCGTTTGGGCAATATCATATCTCAAGTTTAGCGCGCGGGGTCACCATCGTCCATTAAGGCACGAAGTGAATCGTTAGGGGGCACCCTGCAGAGCACTCACCCCTAATTTTAATTTATCAAGTTTGTAAGGGGATTTAATTTTTAAAATCTGATTTAAATTTTATTTATTTGAAAACAATATTTCAATTTATTTCAACCCTAAAGGTTAACTCCATGTTTCAACAAGATTTCGAGATTTGATTTCCGGTAAACCACAGTTTACTCTAAAATTCGTCTAAAATCAGATTTAATTCCAAAAATTCCAAAATTTCACGACTGACTCCAAAACGTCGAGATCTACAACTTTTGTGATTTAACTTTTTCAATCCGAGATACCGAATAGGTCAAAAACACCAATTTTCGCAAAAGAACAATTCTGTCCGAACTTAATGTATCACAGTTTAAAGATTTCGAATTCTACCATAGCAATTCAACTCCAAATTTGATGAAATTTTACAGAGATCATCTTAAGAAAATTATTTACGACTTTCATGTTCGGACAAAGATCTAAATCGGTCTGGAACCTATGTCAAAAACGTGATCAAGATCATTCCTAAGTTCTGTCAAGAATTTCGAGATCTAGATTCAAGCAGTTCGGTTTTGGTTGGTTTTCGCATATCAAATCATCTCTAAAAATTCTCAAAAATTTACAGTCGGTAGATCTAAGCCTTAGGAACGTTTTTTGTGTTTTAAGTTTTCCCGTTTGAAGTCGTTTTAAGGTTCGGAAAAATTCATCAAAACCGTTGCGTCGGTAGAAAACAAAAGTTGACAGATTTACGAGTTCTTGTTAGATCTTTTAGTTTCGAACGTTTTAAAACCTCCCAAAACCATGTAAGAGTTAACTTACATATTTGTGAACGTCCGGGATGTCTATTTCGGAGGCGTGGCTTCCAGATCACCGTTTCTCCTCTCCGTTCGTCGGGTTCTACGTTCTAGATCCAATTCAAGGTGTAGAGAGAAAAGAAACGAGGTTAGAATCCGTTTTCGGATTGAAACGTGAAAGGATTTATCGGTCTAGAGCTTACCACAATGTTGGAGATCCTCCGGATTCGTCCAAACAGCCGCGGCCTCCGTTTGGTGCCTCCGTTGACTCCGGGATTTCGACTTGTGTGTGTAGAGAGTATCGTAGGGTTTTGAAAAAGAGTTTAAGCTTCCGAGGGGGTTTATTTATAGATGTCTAGGTCCTAGGGCGTCCAAAATCTGACCCTAAGGGTCTTGAGTCGAGAGACGCTCAACCGAAAGTCGAAAAATCCACGTTCGGGCGAGAGATTCGCGCAACAGGCGAATCTGTCGTGTGGCGCGGGGTTGGCGCGCGTTTCGCCTAAAAACCGCGCGGCCAGCGCGCCGACTTCGCCTGGACTTCGGTCCGGGCGGGTCGTGCGATCCGTCGTGCTTTTCCGCCTCTCTTTCGGGTTTCTATCCCTCTATGCTCTCGGATTCCTATTTCCGGACTCTCTTCGGGTTTCTATTTCGTGTCGTTATTTCTTTCGGATCAAATGTTACGTTTTGGTTTCGAATTATATCGGATACCCGTGTAACGACTTATTTAACTTGATTTGATTTCTTTTGTTTAATTAAATCTCTTTTAATTAATTTCATTTCTCACTTCTTCTATATTTATTTATTTACTATATTTGTTTATTTGTTTATTTATTATATTGTATTTATTTATTTATTTATGTTGTAATTCTCGGGTATTACATACCCTCTCTTGGAAAATACTTTTTGGGTGTTACTGGTTCCGAAAAACCCTCGACAAAATCCACCGGCTATTCTTCGGGGCTTACTTTTGCCTTATAGATTACTCGATATTGCGGTACTAAGCCTGGACTTCTCAAGTCGGAACCCGTGGCTTTTATGATGCATTTTCTAAGCCGATTTTTCTGGTGTGCGCCTGCCAAGAATGTTATCCTTGAAACTTATCCTTTGGCTAAGTCGCTTATGGATAGTACTCATTTGCCTCTTGCCGACTACTTTTTAGTCCATTTGTACTCTAGCATTTCGTCCCAGGTACATGGATGGGCTGATGGTCATCTCAATAGGTCTCGCGGCCCCCTTTGGTTTCTTCATCTTTGGCTTGCTTGGCACTTTAAAGATATTTCTGGTTTTGAGCCCCAGTCTTTTGATACCACCCCTCCTTCGGGCAATGATCTCCTTGGGATCCGTTTTCCCGACATGCGTATTGAACAATGGATCTACTACTTTATGAACAGAGCCCCTCTTGACTCTTCCTCTTGCCGTCTCTACTCTGGTGCTTCTAACAGTTGGGTTTCGGCTATTGGTGTTCCTCCTTTCGTTGCATCTCTCCGGCCGACGTTGGCTCAAGTCTGGAACGCTTGTATCATTCCTCGTCACATCTTCAACTGCTCGTTGTTCATTCCCCCTGATCATTCTATCCTTACTGAAGTCTATAATCCTCATCTGGTCAGCCGGCAGTTCGGTTTTGCTCAGGATATAGTCCTTCCTCTTCGTGGGGACCCGAATCGGTATAATAAATCCTTTAAAGGATTCGGTTCAAAGGACAGCCGACATCTTTGCCGAACATGGGCTCTCCGAATTTGTAATTTTGAAGTTCGCTCTTTTGACATCCGCCCTGGTTTGTTGACAAAGCGTTTCAATGACTGGTGGGAAAAAGTTCTTTCTCACGCTAATTTTGGAACTGACTTGCAGACCTTCCTCATTTCTCGTGGTTTCCCAGGTATTATGATGTTTTCTGTTATCGGATCGGCCCCCGATTACTCATGTTCTTCTCAAGAGATGATCCTTTACTTCCTTTGCTTGGTAAGTCTTTTCGATTCCTTATTTTATATGTCGTGTGTCTTTCTCAAGCTTTTCCTCCATTTCTTTTCCCCGCAGGAGCCTTTGACGACGCCTCGTCTCTTCTGCCTCGCTCACATACTTCGTCCGCTCCTGCTGCTTCTTCGAAGCGAAAGTGTACTGGTCCGAGCTCAGGAAAGTCGAAAGGCGAACCTGCCTCCAATGCTCGAAGACGGTCGACTAGTTCGCCTCTCCCTGGATCGGCTGTATCTACTGATCAGGTTTCCTGTGATTCCTTTCCTTTGATCCTTTAAATTATTCACTATTGTTTTACTGATTCTTATTTCTTTTCCTTTTAGGCTCACCCAACTGTCGATTTATCTAGCCCTTCTGTATCGCCTGATCATTCAGCTGGCCCAAATGACACGCCTCATCGTTCCACCATTTCTCATTCGGCTCTTGATGCTATTGATGAGACTTCGGTCATTGTCTCCGGTATGCTTCCTGCTTCATCAGTTGGCCTAGGGCTAAGCTCGATTCCTAATACTTTTGGGGTTGGTGATATCGATTTAACCACCCCTAATCCGACTGCTTCTTTGGTGGCTGCTCTGCCTTCCTCTTCTACTGTTTCTCTTCCAGACCCCTCTCTTGCTCGTGTTCGACAAGAAGGGACAGCTCTTGGTGATGTTACCATTCTTCTCTTTTTCCGGATAGGAGTATCTTGGATGATTTCTTTTCCCCTTCCTTTTCTCTCCCTTCGTCGGAATTTCCTAATTCTTTCAGGGCTTGTCTGGACAAGTTGGAACGTCTGATTACCTGCCAATCTGATGCCCTTTCAGTTCAAACCAAGCCTATCCTCCTGCTTCTCTCTCATATCAAGCAGTTCTTCTCTGAAGAACTTCTTGCTTCTGGCTTGTCAGATGCTCATCAGGCAATGTTCACTTGCCTTTTACGGATGGACCTAGAGCTCTCCAATATCTTGGCCACTCGTAAAAGACTTGAGGATGAACAGGCTTCTCTTACTCTCCACAAGCTGGAGTTCGATAAACATGCTTCCAATTATCAAGCATATATGGATAAATTGTCAGCCAATGACAATCTTAAACTCAAGTATTCGGCCGATCTCTCTGCCATCAATTCGGAAATTAGCCGACTCCAGCGTGAGGCACAAGGTGTGAAGGATGCCCTGGTTGAGGTGGATAAGGAGTCGGCTCACCTGCAATGCCTTGTCAAGCAACTTCATAAATCTGCCCAGGCTCCAAGAGATAAGCTTGCCAGTCTTCAACAAGAGATGGGTTATCTTTCCCTGAGTACTTCCTTTAGTGACGAAATCATCGGTATTTTCCGTGGTTTATGGTCGGACACCCAAGCTGTGGTTGATAGAATTCGATCTGTTGCGGCCCAACTCCATTCTGCACCTGACACTTCCACGGTCTCAGATAACCCTGTCGTTGACTCTTCTGTATGGGACGATCCGAAGGATTCTGGTAATATTTAGCTTGTTCTTTTGACCAAGATAATGTATGGTGATTATGTCCTTCTTCTGTTTTGATGAACTTTATCCTTCTCGTCCTTTTTCTTTAGATGTTCAGTCTGGAGCTCTTCAAGATGCTTCTGAACATCTTCTTTCATCTCAACCCGATGACCCTTCAGTTTCAGCCGAAGCTGAAGCCCGATCATTCCAGGACTTTCAGTCGGCCTTGAATTTTCTGCGACTGCCTGAAATTCGGCCATTGTTCTTCCTCGTGGTTTCGACGATGATATTGCTTATGACTTAAGTGGAGATTGAGATTTTTCCATTGTTGTTGTTATCCGGATATGGTTATTATGACTCTTTTGGGTTTTCCCCTTTTCGGCTGGATTTTTGATGTATCATTTGATGTACTCTTGGCTTTCTCTTTTCCTTTAGCCGATTTTTTTTGTAAGCTCGATCGGCCTGTTATCAAATGCTTATCTTTTGTGAATTACTGCACCTGTTTTCCCGTAATCTCCTGGATATCTTTTTTGGCAGAGCAATATTCTCTGCAGCTTTATTGGGATTCCTGAAACGTCTTATCTATGATTAATGCTTTACTCTTTTATGTTTCTACCCTTGCTACAAATGTCATTCCCTTGGTTTTTTTCTATAAATACCAGCATCTTTTCCCTTTTCCCTACAACATTTTGCAATACTTATCATGATTCCCTCGGTGTGTTCCATTCTTTTTTCTCCCTGGCCCCCTTGGCATACTGACTCTTTATTTGAACCCTTATTCATAACCCAAAACTCCTTCCTTCGTGCGGTACGAGTTCAGCTAATCCTTTTATCGCCATCCTCATGCGGAAGAGGATCTCTTAACACTTTTTCTTACCAATGTTTCGACGGTCATATTCAGGCTTCGTCCTGTCTCTTAATATTGATATGACCTATCGTAATCTTGCTAATATCGGTCCCAAAGTCCTGGGCGGTCGAATGATAATCGCGCCTTTCTATGGGACCGTATCATCCTTTTTGCTCTGAAAGGCATACCCCGCGGATTTCTCCTATCGTGCATGCTCAGAGGGGTGTCCTTGCTTGAGCAGAAACTTATCTTTTCTTTTCCTCTTTCTTTATGATCGGGGAGCTGGCTTTATTAACATAGCCATCTCTGATCTCGCCGGCGGGAAGAATTTGGATTTGGGAATGAATGTTGGGTGTCCTCCATTCCCAGCCCCACTGGCTCTCATCCTTTTCCCGCCTTATTAGACTAGGATGTTTCCCTTGTATATTGTAATTTCGGACTATCGACGTCGCTTTCGGCCGAAGTAGATCCTTTTTGTAATGTTCGTCCATGCAATAAAATTTTTATTTTCTGTTTGCTTGATGTTTAGTCCCAAACTGAAGCATAATACTTTTTTATATATCTCGCATTTACTGGATTCGACATTTGTTCTCCATTTTCGTCGACCAATATGTATGCTCCATTTGGCAATTTTGTCTGAACAATAAATGGCCCCTCCCAATTGGGGCTCTAGTTTCCCAATCGGCCATCCTTCTGTTTGGGTGGCCATATAACTTTCCACACTAAATCGCCGACATCAAATCGCTTCACACGAATTCGCTTATTATACCAATCGGCCACAATATCTTTATTTTTCTGCAAATTTTCAAATGCTTGCACCCGATTGGAGTTGGCATCCAATAACTCATCCTTCATTAATTGATCGTACTGTTCGGCCGACATCGAATCTACTTGACTTGTTCTCAAAGTCGGCACTGTTATTTCGGCTGGAAGTACTGCGTCCATCCCGTACGTCAGCCGAAATGGCGTGAATCCAGTGGCTGAAGTCTTGACATTCCGATAAGCCCATAAAGCCTCAGACAACTTCTCGTGCCACTTCCTTGGCTGGTCTTCAATCATCTTATTTATAATACCTATCAGTTGCTTGTCCGTGGCCTCTGCCTGCCCGTTTCCTTGTGGATAATATGGTGACGAATGCACGATTTTTATTCCGAATTTGTCTGCAAAGGCCTTGACTTTTTCTCCCACAAATACTGTTCCTTTATCTGTTAGAATCGTCTGTGGAATTCCGAATCTGTAGATCAATTGTCTCTTAATAAACTCAACAACCTCTTCTTGAGAAATGCTAACATATGCCTGAGCTTCGGCCCATTTCGTGAAATAATCCGTTGCCACTAGCACGAACTCATGCCCTTTCGATGAAGAGGGGCGAATCTTTCCGATAATGTCCATAGCCCATCCTCGAAATGGCCATGGCTTAATCATTCTGTGTAGCTCTTTAGCCGGTAACTTCTGAATCACCCCATGCTTCTGACATTCCCGGCACCCTTTGGCATATTTCTCACTGTCTGTTCCCATATTCGGCCAATAATATCCCAGCCGAATGATGCTCCATTTCATCGACTTTCCTGCCCGATGTGCGCCGCATATCCCTTCATGTACTTCTCCAATTACTCTTTTTGCGTCTTCTTCCCCGACACACCTGAGTAGCACTCCATCGATGGCTCGCTTGAAGAGTAATCCTCCTATTATTATGTAATCCATCGCCTTTCATTTTTCGGCTAGATTAGCTTCGGATGGATCTTCCAATGTTCGTGCTATCTCTTTTATCCATTCGGCCTTTTCTGTTTCGGCCAAATGTATTTCCACATTCCCTGCTATCGGCATTAACTGATATCTGGCTGCGTGTTGAGCCAATTCGTTGGCTAACTCGTTCTTTTCCCGTGGGATGTACTCGATATATACCTCGTCGAATTCTTCCAATAAACCGATTGTTTCTTCGTACAATCTGATCAACTGAGAACTTTTTACCGAAAAGTCTCCTAACAACTGTTGAATAACCACTTGTGAATCTCCTTTGATTATAATAGCTTTTACTCCTTCTTCTATCAGTCGCTGTAGCCCCGAAATCAACGCTTTGTATTCCGCTTGGTTGTTGGTATATGAATTCGGCAATTGTATAAAGTATTTGTATATCTTGCCCTCCGGCGTATGTAGTGTGAACCGTGCCCCAACTCCTGAGGCGGCCTTGGAACCATCGAACATCATCACCCATAGATGTAGATATACTATCCCTATTTCGTTTATCTCTTTCGGCCGAACTTGTTCTTCAACATCGTCAGATATTGACGATATCACATGATCGGCCAGAAAATCGACTACAATTTGTCCTTTCATAGCCCTGAGTGGTTGATATTTCAAATCATATGCGTTTAATTTCATGGCCCATTTGGCCATTCTTCGGCTGCCGATCGGATCATTCATCAAGATTTTGACTATATCAACCGAAGCCACCACTATCACTTGCCTCGGTTGGATATAATATTCTAGCTTCTGGCATGCATGATAAAGACTTAAACACAGTATATGAATCGGCAAATACCTCAGTTCTGCATCCCTGAGGATTCGGCTCAGGTAATAAATCGCCCGATCTCTTCCTTCTTCGCCTTCTTGAGCCAGTAATACTCCGATAGACTCTTCGGCCGCTGCTATATATAGCTTTAATGGTCGGCTCAAAATCGGTGGGACCAACACTGGTGGATTTATCAAAGCTTGTTTCAGTTGTTCAAAGGCTTCCTTTTGGTCGATTCCCCATTTGAATTCCTCTTCTTTCTTCAACCTTAGTACATCAGTTAATGGTTTCGATTTCCCGGCCGCATTTGCCAAGAATTGTCTCAGGAAACCGATCTGTCCAAGGAATTTTTGCAAACTTTTCTTATCGTGTGGAGGCCTGGCTTCCTGGATGGCCTTGGTTTTATTTGCATCAACTTCAATGCATTTGTTGTGTACCAAGAACCCAAGAAAATTCCATGCTTGCTGATAATGGCCGAAATTGTCCATTATTTCCAATCCATTTCCGTGTCTGAGACGGACATTTTGATCGTGATTCCATCTTATTTCGATAAGAAAGCAGTTGAATTTGACAGATTAATGCGAGTTTCTAAAAACATCGAGCCGGTAACAAAAAGACACAAAATATGCAATTTTAATTGTATTTGTGTTAGAAAAATCCAAAAACATGAAAAAAGGAAAAAGAAAAGAAAAAGGAATGAAAAGATGGGCAAAAGAATAAAAGAGCCCACAAAAATCCAAAAAGATGGGAAAAAGATTGAAAATCCCACAACTGAAATTTGGCTAAGTGTCGAAGCACAATTCGAATTGTGCAATTCGAATTAATTCGAATTGCACAACAATTCGAATTGTTAAAGAGAGCAAAGAATTGGTTAAGTGTTGGAAGGGATGCAGAAGTCTAATTCGAATTGTTCAAGTTCGAATTAATTCGAATTAGGGAATGAAGAGAGAAGAAACCCAAAGGCAAGAAGAAGATGCAATTCGAATTGTCCAATTCGAATTAATTCGAATTGGCACAAACAATTCGAATTGCCAACAAATGCAAGGAAGCCAAGCAGAAACCCTCGTCCAATTCGAGAAAAGACCAATTCGAATTATCCTAACAATTCGAATTGATAACTGAAGGCCAAAATCCCAGCTCAAGGAAGAGATCTCACAATTCGAATTAATTCGAATTGGTTGAGATAATTCGAACTGCACTCAAAAATTCATCAAAGCTGTGGAACATGAGCACAACATTGGGGGGCCTAGGGTTTTGAAGATTGTCTATAAAAGCAGACCTTCCACAACAGAATCAAGAGATCAAGAATTTTAGCCAAAAAGCAGCTTGGGACAAAAAGAACAACAGGAGGTTCCACACCCCTTAAGGGTTAGGTAGGTAGTTTAGTTTAGTTTAGTTTATTTTTCTTGCAAGTAGTGTAATCTTTACATGCTTTGATCTTAGTTTAGTGTAGAAGCAGTTTGTGTAACCCTTAGAGTAGCCATTTTCCATATTTTTACATGCTTTCTAGTTAGAATAAACCCTACCTTCAAGCTAATGATGGTTTTGGGTTCTTTATTTTGCTTTCAAAGTGTCAATACAAGGAAAATTTCCAGAAATGGTTTTATTCATGTGTTTTGGCACTCTTTAATGCTTTCTCTAGAAATAAATGCTTAGTATGTTTGTTTGTTTCAACTAGGTTACATTTATTATGTCCTAGTTGACATTCAAACTTAATAAATGCATGTTTGGTGGGTTTTTGGCTTGATTTAGTGCCTTAGAGCTTCAAATAAGTGTTCTTAGGTTTTAGATGTTTTTAAGGTTTGTTAAAATTTATATTTAGGTTTTATTCTTCCTGCCTTAATCTTATTTCATGCTACCTTAGATAACTTGAGTGTTCTTAGTTCATTCATGCAGTTCTTAGATAACTAGATGTTTTAGGCTCGTTGATCTTTGATCCCTTGTTTGTAGAAATAGGGTTTGAATCTGGCCAATACCCACTGGACATGTATTTGTTTATTTCTTGAAAATCTCACTAGGGTGGCTGTGAAATGACATTGATGTGAGATGAGGGATTTAGTAAATCTAAACCCATCATTACAGTACAGTGTTCACCTAACCCATACTTGTGAGAACAAAAAAAATTTGTTGTTGTTTGAAATTGTGTAATTCGAATTGAGGCAATTCGAATTATCTCGAATTGCCTAAGAAATTCGAATTGCACACCCAAAAATTATTTCCTCCATGTGGTTTTCAACCAATTCGAATTATCCAATTCGAATTAATTCGAATTGCTCAACAATTCGAATTGGCTTGAAAACCACATTATATCCATTGCCACCCATTCATGCCTTGGTTTATTTTCCATCTTTTATCAATTCGAATTGTCCAATTCGAATTAATTCGAATTGCTGGACAATTCGAATTCACCTTCCCCTTGAGGTATATGCCTTAGTCAATTTTGAGCAAGGAAAGGACTTCATCAATTCGAGTTGTCCAATTCGAATTAATTCGAATTGCTCAACAATTCGAATTAGATGATATCTCATTCCTTTGCAAGGATTAATTGGGTAAGATTATACTTCATTCTTCATGCATTCTCAATTCGAATTACCCTAATAATTCGAATTGAACTATCCTTTTATTTTGAAAATTCCAAAAATATTTTCTTCCATGATTTGTGTAAGTTGCATGGATGTATTGGGCCTCGGCCCAGTTCATCTGATTTCTATCCATTACACATTTCAACCCATTAGTGTCCAATTATTGTGTGCTTAGCACCCACACAATACCAAAAATATTTTCTTATTTTTTTGTTGTTTTCTCTTTCATTGTGTGTATGAACGGATAATGAGAAACACCACAGATTAATGTTGGTGAAAGGTCCCTTCACAGGGATATCGACTAACCCGTCTTCTGTGTGTCAATCATTATCTGTTATTTTGCATGATCTGGTTAGTGGTTGGTGGAAGCTTCGGCGAGCGTTCTCTTCACTAAGAGTTTCGATTAGTCACTCAGCCAATTCCTAATCAGATACAGTTTTAATTTTCTTTATCTTAATTTCTCAACCTGAATTCAAGTTGCAATAGTATCAACTGATGTCGACCAACATCAGTTGAGAAATATTACAGCAAGAAATATGTGGGTTATTTTTCCACTCACAGACAAAAGAAAACTAAATGACGGCGGTCACCGTTGTTTGGCATTCTTTCTGTCTACAATCAGTCATCTGGGAAAATTGGGGACCGGACAGCAGATGTTTGCAGTCCGGAAAACCTTAACTATCTCTGGCACTCTTTTTAGCCGATTTCTTCTCATCTCAGGCTAATTCACCTTTGTGTATCACATTCTGTCTAACCCCACCATATATTTTGGGGTATTTCATTTTCCTTTTCGTATACTTGTATGCATGATACTATTATGTAGATGTTCTGGTCTTATTGCTATTTTGGGGATCCTTCCCCTTGGACATAGAAGTCTTGATTTAAATCAGATGTTGCATAGTAAACTTCCAACAAAAATTCCTTTGTAAAATCCGGATCTGAGTAAGGGATAAATTCGACAGTTCTGACTAATTCATCTTCCACTGGGGGTTGATTTTGAGAGCTTAGAAGCAGAATCAGTGATTAGGTCTCATCTAGACTGAAAGGATCTGTGTTTTAATTGAGAATTTAGTACCTGTCTAGGGAATGATTTTCAAATATTCATTTGTTTCTCAAAATTGTTGTGTGTTGGAAATCTGATATTAGATATCGCATTAAGTCAATATCCACTTGGGTGTAGATGAGATGTGATAAATAATACTAGAGGAACAACATATAGGCTTTGGTGAATTTATAAGGTAAGGTCGAGTATTCCTTCGACTACTATCTTCTTCTGCCAAAGTCTAGAATTGAGTCTTGAGTGAGTACATCCGGAATAGGTTCATTTATGGATTTGTTTCATTTAGTTTGTATCTCATAACTACCCAGATGTTGTAAGCCCTGTGGCTTATTGATATCTCGGGGGTTCTTGATCTGCATCTGGTCACCAAGACCAGGGGCTCTTTTATACTAACAGAAAGAGACGTTTTTAAGGATTCCGAGTGATAGATTTAAATGCTTTCTTTACAGCTTTCTTTACTGCTTTCCTTTTAAATGCTTACATAGAGGTCACTCGGAAGAATTAGGGGCTGTCCATCTGTTAAAAGATTTGAGAGTTATGGAATGGTTTGGGGCTTGATTTGAAACTTTGGGTGTGACATGGGAGAATGATAGGAGTACTTGGCACATCAACTAATGATATGTCAGGTGTTGCTTGTCCACCACAGATATGTAATATAACTTCACAAGGCCTGTGGAGGGAGTTATAAGTCTGTGGTATCTTAAAAATTGTTGTCTTAAGAGCATGTAAATTCTCACCATAAGTACCTGTCTGTTAAAGGGAACATGGTGCAGAAAGCATGAGAGTTAGCTAACTAGAGGATTATCTCAAACTAAGATCTGTGTATTGAAAATGGAAGTTTAATTGTGTTTCATCTGAATCTTGTCCAATCTTTATTATTTCCCCCTGTCCCTTCTGTCATATTTAAACCTGCTTTCTAGATAGTGTAGCATAATTTTATATTGCTTTCGTAGTATAGATTTAATCGCTTTCTTCGATCTAGTTACCATGCTTTGTAGAATAATTTTTACTGCTTTCATGATCTGGTTTAATTTATATCAAGTAGTTGTTAGAAACCCTTGCAAAACTTGAAACGAGTAACCGAGTGGAAAATCTTAGTAAACGACGTGGGCCCTGCTTCCATCGCACATCCTCCAGTGAACGATCCGGTACTTACTATAAATTACTGCAATTTTTGACTCCGTGCGCTTTCGGGAGCACAGTTTCTTGACACGAGTAAATAAAAACAACATTTTGGGAAAATACTCATACAGTGGGAAGATGTTCAAGAATTTCATGGCAGGTATCTTCTTGACATGAAATTAAGAGAAGCATCATGGTGCAGATACCAAGGACTTTCAGGGTGACAGACTGAAGGTCCATCCCGGTTGCACCGTGATATTTGTCAAAAGTTTCATGGCAGGAAGGACCACAGCGCCGTTTGAACCCCACATGAGTAATAAAAAGGGAAATCTTAACATATCCTTAAACCCCTTCCCTACATCATAACTCTTTTCATTTAATAAATCCACACCTGATATTTCAGAAAATTACTCGTGTTAATGAAACTCGTCAAAGGTTTCATGGCGCCGTTGCCGGGGAAATGACCCCGGCTGCACCATGAAGCTGGAAACGGGTGCAAAAGTTTCATGGCGCCGTTGCCGGGGATTCTCGAGGCGCCATTTGAAATCGCAGTTTCCTCCTCGAGCAATAAACCAGTAAGAAAGTTTAGAAAATACTCGTGTCACGCAAACTAGAGCAAAAGTTTCATGGCGCCGTTGCGGGGGAGGATGCAGCGCCGTTTACTAGGAGAATTACATTCCTGATTTACTCATAGATAGTTCTTGTATATGTTCTTGAACCGTTACTAACCTGGGGGTTGTACAGGTACTGTCAAAAGCTTGATACCAACTGCTTATGCAACGGAGAAGGAACACATTACCGGAGCTACCGTTCGATCTAGAAATAGAAAGGACCGCTCGCCAACTGAGGGCAGAAGCCAGAAGACGGAAAGAGCAGGAGCGTCGGACTCGCACTTCACCTGAAACATCGAGCAGCGATCTATCAGATATGGCAGAAAACCAAAACATTCCCCCGATCTTACCCATAGACCAACCACCAAATAACCCTGGTAATGGAGCTGACGGAGGAGTGGTAGAGCATCCTAATCGTGCCAACGAAGAGGAGAATCTACCAAATCCTAATCAGCAGCAATACCAGCAATTCCACCAACAACCACCACCACCCATAAACCAATTTCACCAAAACCAAAACATACCAAACCAACAATACCAAAACCAAGCTTTCAATCCAGATCAGTTTCAGAACAACCCACAAGATCCACATAACTTTCAGCAATTTCCCAATTACCACCAACAGTACCAGAACCAAGCTGAACAAGGAAATCAACAACAGCAGCAAGCAGCAGCAGACTTCATGCAACCAATAGTAGAGCCCTATCTGGATGGACCTGGGAGAGCGCATTTTCCTGCACGCAATTTCGAGCTCAAACCGGCACTCATTAATTTGGTGCAAAACAATCAGTTCTGCGGTGCAAATCATGAGGACCCTCATGATCATCTCCAGACCTTCCTGGAACTCTGCGACACGATCAAAAATCAAGGAGTCTCTCCTGATGCTATAAGGCTAATGTTGTTTCCATTTTCTTTATACAGTGGTGCCAGGGACTGGTATAAGTCATTGCCTATCAATCTGCGGAGCACTTGGGCAGACATGGTGAGGAGCTTTTTGCTGAAGTATTTTCCAGAATCAAAGATTGAGGAAGGACGAGCTAAGATTGGAGATTTTAAAATGAAGCCAGACGAGTCATTATATGATGCGAAGGAAAGATTCCTGGGCCTCATCAGGCGATGCCCCCAACATGGGTACGCACCATGGGAGCAATTGAGGAAATTCTACGGAGGACTCACCCATCCATGGAGAACAATGTTAGACGCCGCTGGCGGACGACATTTGCTCCACTTGCCTATGGACCAAGCTTGGGAGAAGATTGAGACAATGTCTGTCAACAGATCCATCCTAAACACAGACGATAGGAAGGAGAATCCTCCTAGAAAAGTCTTTGCTGTAAGTGAAGGGAAAACAGATTTTGAAAAATTGCAAGAACAGGTAGCTGCGATACAGCTGAGTCAGGATAAGGGGAAGGGAACGGACGCTTCCCAGGCAGGAACCTCATCAGACCAAGTTCAAACACAGCAATCGGCAGTTGTCTGTGGACTGTGTCAAGGGCCTCACCCAACTGATACATGCCAACAGATAGCTACCGAAAGCTGTAATTATGCCGGGAACTACCAAAATCGCCATCTAAACCTTTCTTATTCCAACAACAATGCACTTAACACGCATTTGTTGCAGCCAAACCAGCCCAACCAGTTCCAAAACCCACAGCAAAACTTCAGACCTCAGAACCAAGGATTCGTCCAGCAAAGAGTGCAGAACTTTCAAAATCAGAATCAGAATTTCCAACCTCAAATTCAACAGAGGCCTAATCAGAATCAAGGCCAAAATTTCCAGAATTTCCAATCCCAACCTGATCAGAATCAGCAATATAACCAAAGGCCACCATCTCGTTTGGAGAACCTGATGACTGAGTTTATAGCCAACCAGAAGGATATAAATCAACAACTGCAGTCATCAATCAAGAATGTGGAGACGCAAGTCACCCAATTGGCCAAGGAACTACAGAACAGGGGGAAAGGAACACTTCCAAGCAGTACTGAAGCTAACCCGCAGTGTAAAGCAATCACATTGCGGGGAGGAAAGACCCTAAAAGGAATTGTTGGACATGGAAAAGAGACGGCCGAGGAGGAAAAGGATCTAGTGGAGGGTGAAACAGAAAGTGAGAGGATCGAAGGAGGAGATGGTATTGGACTGGTCGAGGACAAATCAAAAACAGCTATTCCGCAGGCTGAAGCTGCAAAGGGAGCTGAAAAGGGTAGGGTTGAAGGTACAACTTCCTTCTCTTTACCACCAAAAACAAACAATAATAAGTACATGCCAAGGGTGCCATACCCGGCACGTCTTAAAAATAAGGAGCAAGATGAAAAATTTAAAAAAGTTTTTAGAAAGACTGAAAGCTGTCGAGATCACTATTCCATTGGTCGAAATGATTTCAGAAATGCCCGTCTATGCTAAATTTCTTAAAGAAATGATTTCAGGGAGGAGAAAAGTTGAGCAGGAGGAAGTAGTGATTTTGAACAGCAGCTGCAGTGCCATTATCCAAAGAGTGCTACCGGAGAAGAAGGAAGATCCAGGATGTATTACATTGCCGATCCACATTGGGAAAACTAATGTTGGAAAAGGATTGTGCGATCTGGGATCGAGCATCAACGTCATGCCACTTGCCATGGTGAAACGTCTTCACTTGGGAACAATTGAACCGGTTACAATGAAGCTACAGCTGGCAGACCGATCAATTACCCATCCAATCGGAATCCTGAAGGACGTAATTGTCAAGACGGGAGGGACCCTCTTCCCCGTCGACTTCATTATTTTGGATATAGAGGAGGACTACGAGATGCCACTGATCTTAGGCTGCCCCTTTCTCTCAACCGGTAGTGCACTTATAGATGCTCGATCAAATCAAATCAAGCTCCGAGTCGGAGAAGAAGAATTGAATTTCAACATGGGAAAGCTGCAGAAGTTCCCGTCTGAGGGATCTTGTTCCATTTTTGATGTAATAGATAGTAGGAGTGAGGATGAGAGCATAGACTATGTGACTGATGAGCCAAGCAAAGTTTCAAAACAGGTACTGAAGTCTGAAGGTGCGGAGCAACCAAGGAGCTGCAACGCTGTCCACTTCGAGGATCCTATCTCTGGGGACCTTGAAGAATTCGATGGAGTTGAGTTCATCCCGGAGGAAGAAGAAAGCACTGCTGAGGAGGAAGTGGATCCTGTACTGACACAGGATCCTGAAGGTAAATCTGATCTCTCTCTCCCATCCATTTCTCGCAAATTACTGCCTTCCGTTGAATGCCCACCAGAGCTTGAACTTAAAATACTTCTGGATCATCTTAAGTACGTTTTTCTCGCTGAACATAAAAGATTACCGGTGATTGTGTCAGCCAAGCTGACGCAAGAACAAGAAAAAGCTCTGGTAGACATTCTAAAGAAATATGTACATGCAATCGGATGGACTATTTCTGACATAAAAGGAATAAGCCCCTCTGTTTGCATGCACGGAGTTTTAATGGAAGAGGAGTACAAGCCCTCAAGGCAACCACAAAGGCGTCTGAACCCCCATATGCAGGAAGTGGTAAGGAAAGAAGTTATCAAGCTCTTAGATGCTGGTATCATCTATCCTATCTCTGATAGCAAATGGGTTAGCCCAGTGCAGGTCGTACCAAAACGTGGGGGGATCTGTGTAACGACTAATGAGCAAGGAGAAGAAGTGGCGACGCGTCCAGTGACCGGTTGGAGAGTTTGCATCGACTACCGGAAGCTCAATACCGCTACCAGGAAGGACCAATTCCCCTTGCCATTCATTGATCAGATGCTGGAGAGGTTGGCCGGAAGGGAGTACTACTGCTTTTTGGATGGGTACTCTGGCTATAATCAGATTGTAATAGCTAGCGAGGATCACGACAAGACCACATTCACGTGCCCCTACGGAACTTTTGCGTACAGGCGCATGCCTTTTGGACTTTGTAATGCGCCTGCCACATTTCAACGATGCATGATGTCAATTTTCTCAGAATTTATCGAAAAATGCATTGAAGTTTTCATGGTTGACTTCTCTGTGTATGGAGATACTTTTGATGAATGTTTGACTAATCTTGCACAGATTCTGAAAAGGTGTGAGGACACCAACCTAGTTTTGAACTGGGAGAAGTGCCATTTCATGGTCACCGAAGGAATAGTGTTGGGTCACCGCATCTCGCGCGTAGGCATCGAAGTCGACAGAGCTAAGGTCTCAGTCATCTCAAACCTACCATTGCCTAATTCAATAAAAGCAGTTAGGAGTTTCTTAGGGCATGCCGGTTTCTACCGGAGATTCATTAAAGACTTTTCTAAAATTGCCAAGCCGCTCACTAACTTGCTGTGTAAAGAAAACCCTTTTGTAATAAATGAAGCGTGTGTTCAAGCCTTTGACACGCTCAAATGAATGTTGATTTCTGCTCCAATAGTGCAACCACCCGATTGGTCAATGCCTTTTGAGGTAATGTGTGATGCAAGTGATCTCGCCGTGGGTGCAGTTCTTGGGCAACATAAGGAAGGGAAGCATTGTGTAATTCATTACGCAAGTCATGCCCTGAATGAGGCCCAAATTAACTACACCACCACGGAGAAGGAGATGTATGCTGTGGTTTTTGCGTTTGATAAATTCAGACAATATCTCATTGGTACGAAAACCACAGTGTACACAGATCACTCTGCACTGAGATACTTGTTTAGCAAACAAGACGCCAAACCTCGATTAATCAGGTGGGTACTTTTGCTGCAAGAATTCAACATTATAATAAAAGATAGAAAAGGCAGAGACAATGGTGTTGCTGACCATTTGTCTCGACTAGAAAATGATAAAAATGAGCTAGCCATAAATGAGAATTTTCCGGACGAGCAACTGTTTGCCTTGCATCTTCATGATCAAGCTTGTCCGTGGTTTTCCGATATTGCTAACTTTTTAGCATGCGGAATAACCCCACCATTTCAAAGCAGAGGCCACAAAGCGAGGTTCAACCGAGATGTAGTTAACTACTTCTGGGAAGACCCTTACCTCTTCAAGCATTGTGCAGATTCGATTATTAGACGATGTGTAACTGAGCACGAGGCTTATCAAATCGCTAAGAAATGCCATGAATCGGAAGATGGAGGTCACCATGGCCCCACTCGAACAGCTCATAAGGTACTCGAGTGCGGTTTTTATTGACCTACCATTTACGAGGATTGCAAAGCGTTTGTTAAAGCTTGCGACAGATGCCAAAGATTAGGGAATATCTCCAAGAGGGATGAGATGCCTCAACAAGGAATTCTCACTCTCGAGATTTTCGATGTATGGGGTATTGACTTCATGGGACCATTTCCGACATCTGATGGGAACCATTACATCTTGGTAGCTGTCGATTACGTTTCCAAGTGGGTTGAGGCTGTTGCACTGCCAACCAATGATGGCAACCAGGTCGTCAAATTTTTGAAAAATAACATTTTCAATAGATTTGGTGTACCCAGGGTGATCATATCAGATGGAGGAACCCATTTTGTTAATAAAGCATTTGCAAATCTTATGAGCAAAAATGGGATTCTCCACAAGATCGGCACGCCTTACCATCCCCAAACCAGTGGTCAAGTCGAGGTCTCTAACCGCGAAATCAAACACATACTCGAGGCCACTGTGGGGACAACTCGCAAAGATTGGTCACGTAAGCTCAATGACGCTTTATGGGCATACCGCACTGCATTCAAGACTCCCATTGGGATGTCTCCATACAGACTCATCTTCGGAAAGGCCTGTCATTTGCCCGTAGAACTAGAGCATAAGGCTTACTGGGCCGTACGAATGCTCAATTTTGACTCACGAGTTGCTCAGAGTAAGCGCAAGGTGGACCTCAATGAAATTGAGGAAATACGTGCGCAAGCTTATGAAAGCTCGAGGATTTATAAAGAGCGGACCCAGAAGTTACACGATTGTCGTATTAAATCTAAACACTTCTATGTTGGCCAGAATGTCTTGTTATTTAATTCTAGGTTGAAGCTGTTCCCCGGAAAGCTTAAATCCAGATGGGAAGGGCCATACGAAGTGATGCACGTGTTTGAAAGTGGAGCTGTCAGGATCCGAACTGACAAAGGAGAGCTGGTGGTGAATGGACACAGACTGAAGGAGTATCTTGGGCAGTTCGACCCCGAAAAAGAAGCTCAGATGACAACAGAACCGGCTTATGTTCAATAAATATTATACATATATTTACTTACTTATTTATTACTTTCTTCACTTATTTTTATTGGGACAAAGTATCCAAAAATCAATTGAACATTTAGAGTACTAAGACTCTAAATGTGAGGATGTTGATATTTGGAGAAAACCTAATACCTTTTCATAATTGTTTTGCAGGAATTCAAGGAACCAACAAAAAGAAAGATAAAGCTCCCGAAAACCAGGTTCCCGGTTGGGTTAATATTATATTTAATGAAAATTAACTCTGGAATTTAGAGAAATCTAAAATCCAGAATAAATTCATAAAGTAAAACTGTTAACCCAATCTAAATTATGCAAGCAATATGTTTTAGATTCTAAGTTCATCTTGATGAACATAAATTTTTGAAAACCCAAAATTTTTTTTCCTAAGTCTTGAATGTGGTTTAATTTTCATTTCAAGAAAATTCGAATTGATTCGAATTGCTTGGAACATACCACATAAGACATTTTGCCATGGGAATTTTTCACATTCGGATTAGTTAATTCGAATTATGTAGGCAATTCGAATTAATTCGAATTGCCATGCAAATTCGAATTGGCACCCAAGGCAGAATTTTCGGATATTTTAGTAGGCCAAGTGTTGCAATTCGAATTATAGGGCAATTCGAATTAATTCGAATTGCCTGACTAATTCGAATTGGCATACAAAAGGCATTCTCTTAGGCAAGTGAGCAATTCGAATTGTGGGGAAGTTCGAATTAATTCGAACTACACCAATAATTCGAATTAGCTCACAAAAGCATTCCTATGCAAAGTTGGTCCTTACCAACAGGTTCGAATTATGAGTCAATTCGAATTAATTCGAATTGATTCACAATTCGAACTTGTGTGTAATTTTGCCTTTCAAGCCAATTCGAATTAATTCGAATTGGCCTGAATAACTCGCATCCCTCACAGAATGCATCAATTCGAATTAATTCGAATCGATGCAATAATTCGAACTCCCCTTCCGAACCCTTTTTATACCCTTTCTCCCTCTCAGTTCCCTCACTTTCACTTCTCACTCTCCCGAAAACCATCCTTTCTCTCTCGCGAAAAACTGTCTTCCTCGCGAAACCAGCCGCACTTTTCGATCTTTCCTCCGTTCAAACTCATCGGAAATGGCGTCTTCGTCGTCTAATCCAAGTGGGAGCAGGGGGTGAGTATTCTTTTTCGATTTCGCGCTCGGTTTCACTTTACAGTTTTTGCCTCTTCGTCTTCTTTGCGAAATCGGGGATGGGGGTGGAATGTGTTTGTTTTTCATGATTGAAAATGGTTGGAATAGGGTCGGAATGAGTCACACCTGTGCGGGGATGACCTAGAACAGGGTAGGGTGAACTAGGGTTGTTTTTGTGCTTTAAGTGCAAACTGCCATTTTTGAGGGTTCGAACGTCTCTGTGATGGGGGTGTTTTTCAATTTGAAAATAAGGGTTTCAAAACCCTTAAAAATATGGCTTCTGTTTAGTTTTAATGGTTTTGTTTCTTCATTTTGGTGTTTGTGTGCATATTTGTTTATTCTGTGTTAGTGTTTGAGTAATCTGTGAGTAGGGTTAACACCGTAGACAGTTTCCTGTGCCTACTGTGTTGTTTTGATTGGTAGAAGTTGTTAATGATGACTCGAAATGCATATTGATGATATCTGCAAAATTCATGTTTTTAAAGCATGAGTTTTGTTGGTAACATTAGTACATTACAGTAGTATAGATGGATCAAATGTTCTCGTTTCTGTTGATGTTTGCATGTATATTGTTATATGAGTATTTTAGTAATGAATGCTTTTGTCGGGTACATGTTGCCCACACATGGCAAACTCAACCCCAAAGGTTGACGTTTGCACATACGGAAACATGGTATTACAGACAAAGCCATGCCAAAATTTTTCCAACACTTTTGGCATGGCATTTATGTATAAAAAGACAAATCTTCAGTATATTCTTTGTTTAAGTGTTTGATCTTTGTCAACTTGGAACAAGTGGGAAATACTTGTAAGGAATGTTTTGTTTATTCCTTAAAAACTCACTTTCCAAAACAAAATCCAAATGGGGGACCACTCACACCCCCAATTTCATTAAATAAACAAGTCAACACCTTTTCATAAAAATCCAAAAATCGCCTTTTGTATGTATGCATGTCTACTTTTATTTTTATTTCTTATTTTTGGTCATGGTCCATTGTACATACTAGTAATTGCATAATTTATCGCTTGCATTCGATTTTCATCATTAATCTCGTATCTTCCCTACCTCACATGATTTAAATCACTTTTTAAGTGATAAAAATCAAATCCCTTCGTAGGCTCAATAACCTACGAAATTTTCCTCTTTTTGGTCCTTTGACCACCCAAAAACATCTTAGACTATTTATAGTCTAAGAAAAATTTCTAAGGATCCAAGATCCTCATCTCTCTCTTGCTTTCCTTATTTTTGTTGTAATAAGAGTAGATTTGATAATCTGACCCCTTGGACTTTCATAGTGTACCTCAAGTGAGACAGGTGTTAGAAAGTGAACTTTACTTTGAAGTGGCTGAAGGTATGAGACTGAGGGTCTCAGACCTAATCATCTCTCCATGTCTTTTCAGAGACATCATTCCCCTAGCCCAAAACGAAGATCACGAGGAAGAAACCCAACTACTGGATCTGCCAGTGGAGCTCCTAGGAGAAATCCTCTCCCGCATCGGAGAGGATTGCATCAAGAAAGTGTGGAGGGTCAGAGAAGTGTGCACCAAGCTCAGGGATGCAGCCTGATCTTCCCATTGTCTACAGAAGGTGTGAACTAGAAACCACCATCGTCAAGATGTGGGAACAAAGGATGGAACTGCAAAAGGAGGCACTCATGGTCAAGTGCGAAGAAGCTGGCAACTATAACCTGAAACTCATCCCAGCCCTGCAGGCATTCGGAGCAGGAAACGAAACTCTGGCTTGTGAGCTGCTAAAGGAAGGGATTGAGGACAACCACAAGGCCTCAATCTTTGTCCGGGGATACATGCTGCTTAGCAAGCTGGACAATGAACAGGTCCAGCAGGGAGTGTCAATGATCGACAGGATCATAACCAGCAGGTTCGTCATGCAATACGTTGGGACTAACGTCTTCGCATGGTTGGCTGATAGCCTGGAGACACCCGACCTGTTTGGAAATCAAGGACCAAGGGTCTACTGCACCAGGGTGATGGAGGAAGATGAGGATGACATGATAGATTTCTGCGTACCCTGCAGCTTGACGAATTATGTCCATTGGACCAGAATTTTCTTCCAAGGATAGAAGGGAAGGATGCTGAAGAAGGACTGAATCTGTAGAGATTCACTTTTGACTGGACTCACTGGAACCGTATTTTGGTAACTTTTGACTGATCTTTGACGCTAACCTATCCAAGTGTACAGCTTGTCTGTATTGATGTTTGGCTGTGATTAAGGTCGTGTACTGTATAACGAACCTTGAATTTGTCTGTTTTGATGGTAGTACGATGTATTTTGGTAGTCGTACATTTACTGCTTTCCACAAGAGAATTTCGTCTTGAGTTCTCCATTATTCGAAAAAGATGTGTGGCAGTCCAAGATGAATAAGTGACTGTCACGCCAAAAACAAGCTGTGACATGCTTGCATGCTCATAGTGTCTTTTTACTGCTTTCAATTAAACAAACCGGCATAAAACAAGCATAAATCTGTCACCTAAATTCACATGTTGAATTTAGGCTGATGATGAAAATTTTCAGACTATTACATTGGGATAAAACAATTAAAAATATGCATGACATAAATTCTCGAAGTTTTGAGCTATAAAAATCCAATGATATGATCACTTGAAAGACTAACAAACTTTCATGTTGAGAATTTGATTGAATAAGTTGTAAGAATTTTTCAAAGGTTAAATTTGAGAATAAAAGCATGTCATGATCAAACCGTCCCTTGTGAGATCTGAGCCGAGTCATTTTTACTCAATACTTCTTTGATTGTGTGAATCAATTCGATTAAAGGGCACTAGAACTTGCAATTGGGACCGATTCAAGACCATGCCATATTCCCGAAATCGAGCAAATGATCGAGGCACTTAGAAAAATCCAAAATTTTGGCTTTCGTTTGAATTCCAAACCCAAAAATATTTTCCCTTTAGGATTAACCAACTTGAACCTTTAAGCCTAATTTTTCTTTGAAGCCACTATATTATTCCTAGCCTTACAAAAAGACCTAGAAAATCAAACCCAAGTGCATATGAGCCATCCCATCAAGGCATTGTAATTTTTGATCATCAAATATGTATCAATCGGTATGCTATAAACCGATTCAAAAAAAAAAAAAAATCGAGATCCATTCAACAAGAATAAATTGCAAATGACAAAGCAAATTAGACAAAGTCTAATGTCATGCAATAGAAAAAGAAAGAAAAACAAAAGAAAGATAGAAATAATGATGATCATAAATTCTGCAACATGCCAAGCTATGGTGGAATGGTGTCATGTCACTTTTTAGCCCAATAATTCCTTTTTCCTACCAAATGTTACAACCGTATGCCCCGTTATAACCTTGAATAAGACCTCGGGATCTCGGTTTGAAGAAATGAGCCGGTGGCGAGTTGGTCCAGTTGCAAGCTTATGGGAGAATTTAATTGAATTTGATTTTGAGCGTTAATGATAAAAGCCAATCTTGAGAGTGAGTGAACTTTCCGATTCTACTATATGTGAGACTCTGCTTTGATTGATTAATGATTCATGTCATGCCTAAATTCAAGAATTAAGCCAATGTGATTTTCTAAACACATATTCAAGAAGAATTAACAATAATGATTGATTTGTATGTTCACTCAAGTGAGAAGTATCATTCCATTAAACACTGCAACCAAGAGAGTTTAATACTTGTAATTTTGATTGTCTTATCCCAATATAAAAAGAATGAAATTTCTGAGGCCACGCAAATGGATTGAATATGCAGAGTCCAAGCTCCTAGGAGCACTGACTCTGACTGCTCGGGGACGATCAGTATTAAATGTGAGGATGTTGATAATGGCCGAAATTGTCCATTATTTCCAATCCATTTCCGTGTCTGAGACGGACATTTTGATCGTGATTCCATCTTATTTCAATAAGAAAGCAGTTGAATTTGACAGATTAATGCGAGTTTGTAAAAACATCGAGCCGGTAACAAAAAGACACAAAATATGCAATTTTAATTGTATTTGTGTTAGAAAAATCCAAAAACATGAAAAAAGGAAAAAGAAAAGAAAAAGGAGTGAAAAGATGGGCAAAAGAATAAAAGAGCCCACAAAAATCCAAAAAGATGGGAAAAAGATTGAAAATCCCACAACTGAAATTTGGCTAAGTGTCGAAGCACAATTCGAATTGTGCAATTCGAATTAATTCGAATTGCACAACAATTCGAATTGCTAAAGAGAGCAAAGAATTGGTTAAGTGTTGGAAGGGATGCAGAAGTCTAATTCGAATTGTTCAAGTTCGAATTAATTCGAATTAGGGAATGAAGAGAGAAGAAACCCAAAGGCAAGAAGAAGATGCAATTCGAATTGTCCAGTTCGAATTAATTCGAATTGGCACAAACAATTCGAATTGCCAACAAATGCAAGGAAGCCAAGCAGAAACCCTCGTCCAATTCGAGAAAAGACCAATTCGAATTATCCTAACAATTCGAATTGATAACTGAAGGCCAAAATCCCAGCTCAAGGAAGAGATCTCACAATTCGAATTAATTCGAATTGGTTGAGATAATTCGAACTGCACTCAAAAATTCATCAAAGCTGTGGAACATGAGCACAACATTAGGGGGCCTAGGGTTTTGAAGATTGTCTATAAAAGCAGACCTTCCACAACAGAATCAAGAGATCAAGAATTTTAGCCAAAAAGCAGCTTGGGACAAAAAGAACAACAGGAGGTTCCACACCCCTTAAGGGTTAGGTAGGTAGTTTAGTTTAGTTTAGTTTATTTTTCTTGCATGTAGTGTAATCTTTACATGCTTTGATCTTAGTTTAGTGTAGAAGCAGTTTGTGTAACCCTTAGAGTAGCCATTTTCCATATTTTTACATGCTTTCTAGTTAGAATAAACCCTACCTTCAAGCTAATGATGGTTTTGGGTTCTTTATTTTGCTTTCAAAGTGTCAATACAAGGAAAATTTCCAGAAATGGTTTTATTCATGTGTTTTGGCACTCTTTAATGCTTTCTCTAGAAATAAATGCTTAGTATGTTTGTTTGTTTCAACTAGGTTACATTTATTATGTCCTAGTTGACATTCAAACTTAATAAATGCATGTTTGGTGGGTTTTTGGCTTGATTTAGTGCCTTAGAGCTTCAAATAAGTGTTCTTAGGTTTTAGATGTTTTTAAGGTTTGTTAAAATTTATATTTAGGTTTTATTCTTCCTGCCTTAATCTTATTTCATGCTACCTTAGATAACTTGAGTGTTCTTAGTTCATTCATGCAGTTCTTAGATAACTAGATGTTTTAGGCTCGTTGATCTTTGATCCCTTGTTTGTAGAAATAGGGTTTGAATCTGGCCAATACCCACTGGACATGTATTTGTTTATTTCTTGAAAATCTCACTAGGGTGGCTGTGAAATGACATTGATGTGAGATGAGGGATTTAGTAAATCTAAACCCATCATTACAGTACAGTGTTCACCTAACCCATACTTGTGAGAACAAAAAAAATTTGTTGTTGTTTGAAATTGTGTAATTCGAATTGAGGCAATTCGAATTATCTCGAATTGCCTAAGAAATTCGAATTGCACACCCAAAAATTATTTCCTCCATGTGGTTTTCAACCAATTCGAATTATCCAATTCGAATTAATTCGAATTGCTCAACAATTCGAATTGGCTTGAAAACCACATTGTATCCATTGCCACCCATTCATGCCTTAGTTTATTTTCCATCTTTTACCAATTCGAATTGTCCAATTCGAATTAATTCGAATTGCTGGACAATTCGAATTCACCTTCCCCTTGAGGTATATGCCTTAGTCAATTTTGAGCAAAGAAAGGACTTCATCAATTCGAGTTGTCCAATTCGAATTAATTCGAATTGCTCAACAATTCGAATTAGATGATATCTCATTCCTTTGCAAGGATTAATTGGGTAAGATTATACTTCATTCTTCATGCATTCTCAATTCGAATTACCCTAATAATTCGAATTGAAGTATCTTTTTATTTTGAAAATTCCAAAAATATTTTCTTCCATGATTTTTGTAAGTTGCATGGATGTATTGGGCCTCGGCCCAGTTCATCTGATTTCTATCCATTACACATTTCAACCCATTAGTGTCCAATTATTGTGTGCTTAGCACCCACACAATATCAAAAATATTTTCTTACTTTTTTGTTGTTTTCTCTTTCATTGTGTGTATGAACGGATAATGAGAAACACCACAGATTAATGTTGGTGAAAGGTCCCTTCACAGGGATATCGACTAACCCGTCTTCTGTGTGTCAATCATTATCTGTTATTTTGCATGATCTGGTTAGTGGTTGGTGGAAGCTTCGGCGAGCGTTCTCTTCACTAAGAGTTTCGATTAGTCACTCAGCCAATTCCTAATCAGATACAGTTTTAATTTTCTTTATCTTAATTTCTCAACCTGAATTCAAGTTGCAATAGTATCAACTGATGTCGACCAACATCAGTTGAGAAATATTACAGCAAGAAATATGTGGGTTATTTTTCCACTCACAGACAAAAGAAAACTAAATGACGGCGGTCACCGTTGTTTGGCATTCTTTCTGTCTACAATCAGTCATCTGGGAAAATTGGGGACCGGACAGCAGATGTTTGCAGTCCGGAAAACCTCAACTATCTCTGGCACTCTTTTTAGCCGATTTCTTCTCATCTCAGGCTAATTCACCTTTGTGTATCACATTCTGTCTAACCCCACCATATATTTTGGGGTATTTCATTTTCCTTTTCGTATACTTGTATGCATGATACTATTATGTAGATGTTCTGGTCTTATTGCTATTTTGGGGATCCTTCCCCTTGGACATAGAAGTCTTGATTTAAATCAGATGTTGCATAGTAAACTTCCAACAAAAATTCCTTTGTAAAATCCGGATCTGAGTAAGGGATAAATTCGACAGTTCTGACTAATTCATCTTCCACTGGGGGTTGATTTTGAGAGCTTAGAAGCAGAATCAGCGATTAGGTCTCATCTAGACTGAAAGGATCTGTGTTTTAATTGAGAATTTAGTACCTGTCTAGGGAATGATTTTCAAATATTCATTTGTTTCTCAAAATTGCTGTGTGTTGGAAATCTGATATTAGATATCGCATTAAGTCAATATCCACTTGGGTGTAGATGAGATGTGATAAATAATACTAGAGGAACAACATATAGGCTTTGGTGAATTTATAAGGTAAGGTCGAGTATTCATTCGACTACTATCTTCTTCTGCCAAAGTCTAGAATTGAGTCTTGAGTGAGTACATCCGGAATAGGTTCATTTATGGATTTGTTTCATTTAGTTTGTATCTCATAACTACCCAGATGTTGTAAGCCCTGTGGCTTATTGATATCTCGGGGGTTCTTGATCTGCATCTGGTCACCAAGACCAGGGGCTCTTTTATACTAACGGAAAGAGACGTTTTTAAGGATTCCGAGTGATAGATTTAAATGCTTTCTTTACAGCTTTCTTTACTGTTTTCCTTTTAAATGCTTACATAGAGGTCACTCGAAGAATTAGGGGCTGTCCATCTGTTAAAAGATTTGAGAGTTATGGAATGGTTTGGGGCTTGATTTGAAACTTTGGGTGTGACATGGGAGAATGATAGGAGTACTTGGCACATCAACTAATGATATGTCAGGTGTTGCTTGTCCACCACAGATATGTAATGTAACTTCACAAGGCCTGTGGAGGGAGTTATAAGTCTGTGGTATCTTAAAAATTGTTGTCTTAAGAGCATGTAAATTCTCACCATAAGTACCTGTCTGTTAAAGGGAACATGTTGCAGAAAGCATGAGAGTTAGCTAACTAGAGGATTATCTCAAACTAAGATCTGTGTGTTGAAAATGGAAGTTTAATTGTGTTTCATCTGAATCTTGTCCAATCTTTATTATTTCCCCCATGTCCCTTCTGTCATATTTAAACCTGCTTTCTAGATAGTGTAGCATAATTTTATATTGCTTTCGTAGTATAGATTTAATCGCTTTCTTCGATATAGTTACCATGCTTTGTAGAATAATTTTTACTGCTTTCATGATCTGGTTTAATTTATATCAAGTAGTTGTTAGAAACCCTTGCAAAACTTGAAACGAGTAACCGAGTGGAAAATCTTAGTAAACGACGTGGGCCCTGCTTCCATCGCACATCCTCCAGTGAACGATCCAGTACTTACTATAAATTACTGCAATTTTTGACTCCGTGCGCTTTCGGGATCACAGTTTCTTGACACGAGTAAATAAAAACAACATTTTGGGAAAATACTCATACAGTGGGAAGATGTTCAAGAATTTCATGGCAGGTATCTTCTTGACATGAAATTAAGAGAAGCATCATGGTGCAGATACCAAGGACTTTCAGGGTGACAGACTGAAGGTCCATCCCGGTTGCACCGTGATATTTGTCAAAAGTTTCATGGCAGGAAGGACCACAGCGTCGTTTGAACCCCACATGAGTAATAAAAAGGGAAATCTTAACATATCCTTAAACCCCTTCCCTACATCATAACTCTTTTCATTTAATAAATCCACACCTGATATTTCAGAAAATTACTCGTGTTAATGAAACTCGTCAAAGGTTTCATGGCGCCGTTGCCGGGGAAATGACCCCGGCTGCACCATGAAGCTGGAAACGGGTGCAAAAGTTTCACTTGCACTCCAAAAGCACACTTGGCTGGATTCATTTTAACTCCGTGTAACCCCATTCTTGCAAATACTCTTCGTAAATCATCCAAATGGCTTTCCACATCTCTGGATCGGACAATGACATCGTCGATATAGACCTCTATGTAGTCTCCTATTAGATCATGAAAAACATAATTCATGGCCCTCTGATATGTGGCTCCTGCATTCTTCAACCCGAATGGCATCACTACCCATTCATAGATCCCAATAGCTCTAGGGCATCTGAATGCAGTTTTATGCACATCTTCTTCGGCCATAAAGATTTGGTTGTATCCTGAATACCCGTCCATAAAGGATAACATCCCCTATTTTGCGGCCGAATCAATTAACAAATCGACAATAGGTATCATGTATTCATCTTTAGGAGTGGCTATATTAAGATCTCGGAAATCGATACAAACTCTCAATTTCCCATTCTTCTTTATTACAGGAACAATATTTGACAACCACTCTACATACTTAGCTGGCCTAACAAATCCGGCCGCTAACAACTTCTCTATCTCTTCTTCTATTCTCGGGACTATTTCGGGTGCTGCCCTCCTGGCCGGCTGTTTATGCAGCCTAAACCCTTCTTTGATTGGTAATCTATGCTCCACAATCGATCGTTCCAATCATGCCATCTATGTGTATTCCCATGCGAAACAGTCTTTGAACTCTATCAACACCTCCTTGAATCGGCTCGTTATCTGCTGATCTAAATTTGCATTCAGCGGGATCTCCCTTGGCTGCTTCTCTGTACCAACATTGACCATTTTCAAGGGATCTTGAGCTTTGAAATCTGGTGTTCGTTTTGGAATAGCATCCATGAGTTCGCTCCAATTTGCTTTCTCTCCTGAAGATCCGAGTTCGGTCGATTCGAACTCGACCACTCCCTTAGTTCCTTCGTTCATCATTTACTTTCTTCATCGTTCGGCCGTACATCGGCCTGATATCTGACCTCGAACCCCAAATCTGTCCAGTCGCATTCAACGACCTGCGGGTATGTTCCCCTACCACTGCTAGGAATGGTTGTATGGGCTCTTCGTACAATACCGCATCAATTCGGTCGGCTGTGCTGACTGGAAATGGAGGTTGATCACCATCCACTTCTTCGACTATGCCATCCTTTTTCCAGAACCATATCTTTTGGTGGAGTGTTGATGGCAAACATCTGGCAGTATGGATCCAGCATCGGCCTAATAGGGCCGCATACGGAACCTCTGCATCCACTACAAAGAACATAGTCGGAATCGAGATTGTTCCGACCGTTACATCTACTAAAATACACCCTTCGGCCGCCGTTTGTGCTCCCACGAAACTTAATACTTTCATCCTCATGAGCAATAAATCGTCCTTCGAACGGCCTATCTTCGTCAGTGTGAATAATGGCATAATGTTGACGGTTGCTCCACCGTCAATAAACATTCTCCTGAGTGGTCTCCCGTTGACCCAGCCTTTGACGTACAAAGGCCTCACATGCTGAGACATCTTCGCAGTCGGAGGTAAAATAGTGCTTGGCTGAGCTTCGGGGACAAATGCTTCATACCCCTCTTCCACAACTTTCTCTACTTCGGCCTCAGGCCGAAGTGCTTCGAGTTGGCAAAACAGAAGTCCACAATGGGTTCTTCCTCGCCGAAGTACTCTCCTTCCTTCTAACAAAAGACCACAACTGGTTCTAAATCAGACCAATACTCCTCATCGGTTGCTGTGGTCATCCCTATCATGTTTGCACTAGACCCGAAGTCAAACTTGAACTGCCCGATTGAAAGTGTGTCACTATTCGGGACAATGGTTGTCTTTGGCTTCCATTCCCTAGTTCGGACTGGCCTAGGCTTCCATTCTTCTTTTACTTTCGGTTGTTCGTTATCGGCTTTTGGCTGGATTGCTTTCGGCCGAAATTCGGTTTTATTCTTCAGCCGATCTTGTCCTTCTTTCGGCTTCCTTTCTTCCTTCCCTTCGGCTGATTTCAGTCAAGCCGAAAACACTTTATCAAGGATCCTTCCTTCAGATGGAGAATAATCGTCTGGGAAATCTTCTTCCATATGCATCATTTCGTACTCTTCCTGCTCAAATGCGCCGGCTGCTTTAAGCCGCTGCATTCTCCGCTTGAATGTACGATATGATCCCTTTCCTTTTGGAGTCTCCTTCTCCCCTCCCCTCCAGGCTGAGTTCTCAAATCGGCGTTGGTCGTAATCCCTTTTTCCTGGAGAATTCTGAACCCATCAGCCTACCTGGGTATTCGCTGGTGGCCTTCTAAGTTTCTTCATTTTCGGGGACACAGCATCTTCGGGAACTGTGATCTGAATCACAGTTTTTCCATTCCGCTTATCGGCTGTCAGTCTCATTTCTGAATCCCAACCATTAGTTATGATCTTCAACGTTGGCCTTTCACTCGCATCTCTGAATTCCATCTTCTGAGGATTGTCCGATTGCTTAATCCATTCTTTCACTTCATAATCTCCCAATCGGTCGAAAACATCTGAGGTCTTCTCTTTCCCCTTCTGTGGTGACCCTAACCGTCTCCATACTCCTGTTTTCTTCTGGACCGATGGCTGACTCCCTAGCCGATCGTGCACAGAGCTTTTACTGGACGATGATTGGTACCCCAAGCGATCGTGTACAGACTTGTTCTGATCGGGGTGCACCATTACCATATTAGCGACAGGAAACAGATTTTTATCAATTGCCATGAGTCTGTCTGGGAATTTCAATTTCCCATCATCTACATGCTTCTGGATCAGCTTTCTGAAATGTCCACAGACCGCTGTAGAATGCGTAGCCGAACCGTGGAATCTACACCACCCGGCTTCCAATTTCTCTTTGGTTGGCTGTGGGTGATTTCCTTTGAACTCCAATAAGCCATTCTTCTGGCAATAGTCAAATATTTCATCCATCTGAGATAGATCGAAAGAAGAAAATCTCTGAGATTCATCCCTGACTTCTCCCTCTTTCTCCTTGCCTCTGCCTGGCCGAAGAGCAGGACAGGTCATGGGCTTCTTTATCACCAATTCAGCCCTTGCGACTTCGGCTAAGTCAGGAATATCATCCGTATTATACTCTTCCTCAATTTCACATCTATCCAGAGATTCTGCAAACGATGCGGCCGACTGGATAGGTTGTGATCTACCACTTTGACTTCGGCTTGATTTAAAAGCCGCTTGCTCCGCCAATTAAGTCTCCATTATTATAGCTTCGGCCGTTAGTTCGGCCACAGTCCCGGGTCTTGTGACCATCAATCTGTCCTTGATGGCGAACTTCAGATTCTGCTTCAGGATTTGGATATATTCATGCTCCGGCAGCATTATTTTCATTTGAGCTTTAACGGCATAAAATCTCTCTATAAACTCAGTGACTAATTCCGCCGCCTTCTGTTTGGTTGATGTTAGATCAACCACTGATACTTCAGGACTGGTGTTGTAGAATCGGTCATGAAATAACCGCTCTATTTCGGCCCAGGTGTTAACCGATCCTGCTGGCAAATTAATGCACCACTCGAATGCTGGACCAGTGAGCGATAAGCTGAACAATATCAACTGATGAAAATCATTTTGCGCGATTCTGGTGCATTGAGCTGTAAATCGGCCAATATGTCCTATCGTAGATCGGCCGACCTCTCCAGAGAAAGTATTGAAATCTGGAACCTTCACTCCTCTAGGCAGTGGATACTGCTCTTCGATGTAGACGGGGTAAGGCTTCCTATACATCGGCCTATTCTCCTGGCCGATGAGATTTCAAATTTTGTACGAATTATCTCAGCAATAAGTTCCCCGTCAACCAGTTGTGGCGGATTCAGCTGCTGTGGTAAGTATTGTTGTTGTACCACTAGAGCAGGCGGTTGCACTACCGGTTGAGGCGGTTGATTCTACTGCTGATCGTACCTTTGTTGCGGAGGGACGAAAGGCCGTGGTCACTGCCCTCCTAGCGGCCGATAGGCCTGCTGTTGAAAATTGTGAGGATTTTGCATCGCAGGTGGTGGATTTTGCACCGTCTGTGCATTCTGTGTTCCCATCGGATACATATTCCTCACTAATTCGGCTCTAAACATTGCTGGCATCGCTGCCAGAATATTGCCTTCTATCTGCCGAACCAAATTAGTAACCGCCGCTTCTACCATAAACTGGACATGATCACGGAACTGAGGGGTTAGATTGTCATACGGAAACTCCTGATTGTGGAAGTTAGATGGTCCAGGGAACCCTGGGGGGAATTCACCTGGTTCTGCTGTGCGTTCTTCCTGAATCGGTGGCAAATCGGTCCTTGCCGCCGTGTTAACTGCTGGAGTTGTATGTGTTTCGAATGCCATTTTGAGTCCCACTGGGCGTGCCACTATTTGTCTGGTGGTGAGCCAAGGACCTTTTTCTCCTCAAGGGAGGCTATCGGAAAAGGATCAAACTGATTACGGGTCCGAATTAATGATAATGCACCCAAACTTGACTAATTACGCCCAAACTTGACTGAATATTCTCTGAAATTATAATGGCAAACTAGATACAATGGGGAATCTACCAGTTGTTAAGGAACAACGGCGAATTCACCGGAAAATCTGGAACCAAACTACCGGTTGCTAAGGAACAACGGCGGATTTGGAAAGTAACCGCTACAAGCTAGGCTAGAGTCTAGGAAAAACTATAAAGGAAAGCTGTAAAGAAAGCAGTAAAGATACAAGAATTAAATTTGATAAAGGAATTTGGGGGTTGGATTGATCTCTCGGATTCCATGCATGGCATCCCCTATTTATAGCCGGAGCTTAGTAACCGCTTCTCCGGCCTATTCCTTTGAGCCGATTTTCGTTTCCTCCTCATCGGCTGACTTGGCTTTGCTTCGACCGAAATTTCTTGTCTTTGAGATCTTCCTCTGTTCGGAATCTTCGTTTGTTATGGGTCGTCCTCGTTTAGTCTCTCGGCCCAATCAATTTTAAGCCCACATTCTTTAGAAATCTTTTTTCGGCTCATGATGTATGGCCCAATTATCTTTTCGTGGCTCATTACTTCTTGTGGCCCCAACAAAGTCCTGGGCCAAACTTAAATTAAAGTGGTGCATCCAAAAAAAAAAATAAAAAAACTGTCGCAATTTGACATGGAATGAAAGAGAGTTCTTTTTTTTCAGCGCATGGCACATATCACATTCTATCATTTAAAGATAACAGACTCAGCACAAAGCATAAGCAGATAGTTGAGAAAAAGATCGAGATAATTTTGTATGTGATGTCCCAATATTAATTTAAATTAAGAATTGTAGTTACTAACTCACAACATAAAAATATAGAGGAAAACTTTGTTGAAATGAATGATTATAGTTTCACCCAAAGTTGTTAAGACCGAGATCCTATATAGGATCATTTTTGTCGCAAGATCGGGATAGTAAGATCGAATCAGGATCATAAGATCCTATGAAATTGTTATTTATTTTTTTAAAAATTAATGCTTGTTAATTATCTCTCTAAACTGGTAACAGTTAGAATTGAAAATATCTATTTTAGGTCAAATTTGAACAAGAATTTGATAGTTAATAGCATACTTATTTATGATACAATAGAAGTTAAACACGGACATATAACTCAACCATTCTGGGTTCAACATTGCAAAATTATATCAAACAAAATTGACAAAAAAATAGCATAACCAAAACCATAAAGAGGTAGAAACAATAAGTAATTTTGCTCTTCAAAAAAAAAAAATAGCGATCCTACAATCCTAACCCGATCCTAACATATTTTCGATCCTGTGGTGGGAGCCTATGCCACACAATTACAAAGAGAAATAAAGGGAGGGATAGAGGGCCGGTGGGGAATCGAACCTCCAACCTTCCATTGAAAATTTTAGTTATAAACACATGTTTTATTTCATGAATAAAAGTATAAACATAAATATTAAATACTAACCCTAAAACCACAGCCCTAACAAACGCCCATTTCCCTCAATATCAAAACGACATACTATATTTGAAATGAAACAAAGTCTTTTTGAATAAAACTATGTTTATGGGCCTGTTTGGGAACTAGTTATTATGTGAGTAATCTGAGTATGATGGTGGTCCAGATAATGTTGTTTCACATGTGGACCCTAAAAAATAAAAATAAAAAAGTAAACCTCTATTAATCCCGTGTTAAGAGATTTGTTTTGACTTTTTATTGTTTATGGATGGACCTTAATTTGACCTTGATCACTACAATCATAAAAAAATAGTCAAGTGTAGTTTTATTAAATTCGTTTAATCGCCTAGTTTTAGAATATATTTATATATAAATATATATTTTATACTGTATAATTTATATTTATATATGATATGATATGATATTGAAAATTCAAATAACACATTGAATAACATATCCGAGTAAAATGAGTCTAATGTTAAGACGGCGAGATTACCAAGATAGGTAGTGAGACTCGTCATTAGACACCCCTACTCAAGGAAGGATGGTCCATATTGTGAGATCGGTTTCCAACATTGCAATTATGTTTCTTTGAGCGCCTTAATAGGGGCGTGCATGTTGGTTGCGACTTGTGAATGCCGTGGTAAGCATTTTTCTAGGTCTTGTGCCAGTCCAGAGCAATAACAAAGGTGGGAGGTTGGACAGGAGCGAAATGAGCTAGTAGGGGTCTATATTGGAAACATTCCGGTCGAATTTGATTTCAGAGAGATTTTTCAAGTGCTGGACAAAGTCGCAAGAGTTTGGGGATGGTATTTTCCAGTGAGGAGGTGGCCGGAGAAGGGCTTTAAATTCGGATTCTTGAGATTTAAAAGCATAGAGGAAACGGAAAAAGTCATAGGGGAGTGGAATGGCCGAGAGTTCAAGAGGAGAAAGCTATGGGTGAAGTGGGCTATACCAAGCAAGAAGAAGGGAGTGGAGAGTAGCAAAGCCGAATCATTTGGAGAAAAGGGAAGCAGGAGCAACAAGGATTCATGCTTTGAATAGCAGAAGGGGAGGAGCAAGGAACATGTTTTCGAATGCATGGCGGGATGAACGGTCATATGCCGAGGTGACTAAAGGGGGTAATGATCAGGATGAGGGATGGGATAGGAGGAGGGTGGCCGGAGTGGTGAAACTCCAAGAGGTGCATGAGGACGTGGAGAAACTCAAACGATCCGTGTTAGTTGAATTAAAAAATTTTGAGGCTATTTTCGAGTTCCAGGAATGGGTGTACACAACGTATCCAGGATATGATGATATCATCTATGGTGGTGGCATGCTAGTAGTAGCGGTATTTGACAGTGCTGAGGAAAAGGAAAAAATATCTGGTCGATCGAAGGGATGGTAGATTTATTGAATGGAAACAAAGGTGGGCGAAGGGGAAGATAGTAAGGAAACAACTAGTCAGGACGTATTTCTTCGGTCTCCCATTTACAGGTGGTGTGAAGAGAACTTTAAGTGTTGACTAGGGGGTGGGGGGTGGTTAGTGGCAATAAGGATACTCTAAGGAAGAAAAGACTAGATCGCGTCCGGTTGTTGGTGCGGTTCATGATCGTGCAATAGTACCTGGTTCGATAAAAGTTCAGGTGGGTGATGAGATTGAGTGGATTCATATCTCAGCAAATTATAGTGAACCGGTTAGAATGTGAGGATGGAGGGGATCAAAAAATTAGTGTCGCTGGAAACTGGGTAGAAGTAGGAAGGGCGGTGATCGGCTGGACATGGCGGAAGAGGGGGAGTCCAGGTCTCCGTTGCATGGGGAATCGAAAAGGTTAGAGGCGGCGGAGTGTGGGGATGTGTGCCTCCAAAAGAGGTCTGAGGGAGTTAATGATGTTAATAATGGCGCATGCAATGGGGAGTTCCAAGAAAACCATGGAAGCTGAAGGGGAGAGAAGGCGAAGGCTGTAGTGGCGAGTGACTGGTTGGATGGTGGGCCAAAGAGTGGTGAGCTTTTACTGGGAGGTGAGATATCTGATGGGTACATTAATGGGAAGCTGGGTGGGCCTGCCAATAATGGGCCAAACAGGGTTGGGCTTAGGAACGTGTGGAATGCAACAATAAGATGGGCTGAGAAGGCTAGATGTTGCAACCTGGAGGAGGGCTCGGAGGGAATGGGGAATTTGGGGTTAATATCCAGTGTTACAGAAAGGGCGAAGGGTGTAACCAACCTGACGAAAGCTGATAAAGGTTTCAGGTATGGTGAGACTTGGGTGGATCAAGTGAGTGGCGAAGTGATGGGGGGCGGGGGAGAGGGGTCGGAGTGGTTCGCGGGTTTGTCAGAAATCGAGAGGAGTAAATCGGAGGAGGGTGCAATGGCCAATGGTAATAGCTAATCTAGGGGAAGAGGACACGGTCAATACAACAATTGAGGAGATAGGTGTAGACGGTGCTGATGAACAACCTGGGCAGTCTGGTAAGGGTGCGAAGTCTTCTACGGGGAGTTATCCGGAATTGCAAAGGGTTGAACAAGCGATGGTGGAGGTGGTTGGGGGAGATTAGGAGCGAAGCGGTGAGGGCGCAGGAGGAGTCGAAGGCGGTGCCGAAGGCCGTATGAGGCAGAGACAAGATCAAGGAGGTTTGCAGGGTTGGGGATATAGAATTTGCAAGATTGCAATTTTCAACGGTAAGAACAAGAACGGGGATAAAGCTAGTCGACTTCATGGAGGCAGAACTCACTCTTGAAATTGCGGAAGCTCTAGGATTGAGATGTATGGTGGATAGGAAGGATGCAGTCGGCAGGGTGATGAAGGAAATTAGTAAGGATTGGTGAAGGGAATGGGGGGTGTTGTGTTGTTGGTAGTATCTATTAGGATGCGAATTATAACTTGTGATTTAAGGGGGTTGAACGGTGGGGTGAGGAGAAGGGCATTGATTAAACTATGCAAGAAGTTTAAACCAACAGTGCTATGATGCCAGGAGACCAATATGGGTGAGATTCAAGAGAGATTGATTAGGCGTTTGTGGGGTACGGATGGATGCAAGTTCTGCCTGCAACCAGCAGCGGGTAACGCTGGAGGGATCGTGATAGTGTGGGATTCAAACAGTAGCTCATTTAGTGAGGTTGAGTTGTGTCATAACTTTATTTGGATCAGAGGGAGCATTCGAGGGGTAGAGGGGTTGGTTAATATAATATCGGTTCATGCACCAAATAACAGAGGTGATAGAGCGGAATTATGGGATAGGTCAATTTAAAAGTGTGATACGTCAAATGGGGAGCACTGGTGCTTGAATGTGGACTTCAATACAGTGGTGTCGGAGGGGGAAAGAATATGGGATAGTGTGGATGTAGGCTCGACCAGGGATTTCAAAAATATGATTGATCAGATGGGGCAAATCGATCTCCCTATGGAAGCTGGGTAATTCACTTGGTATGGAAGGGGTGGGCGGGCTTGTAGTAGGCTAGATATATTCTTACTTTCACCAGGGTGGCTTTGCATCAATGGTGGTATTACTCAGCGGAGAGGGGAGTCAGTGATGTCGGATCATTATCCGGTGTGTCTGGAAATTAAAGAAAGATCATGGGGCCCAAGCCGTTTAGGTTCTACAACTATTGGGTAGATAAGAGGGGTTTCTCCGATTGGGTGAGAGGGGTTTGGGGGAATGAAGGGGTTGGCAGGGTGTCGGGTAGAGGGTTTAAGATCTGTGGGAGATTGAGGATTTTAAAGAAGAAAATAAGGGAGCGGGACGGGTATGGTGCGGGGGAATTAAATAAAAGAATCCAGAAGGTGATGTCTGAGGTAAGGGTGTTGGAAGATCTATTTCAGGGTGGGGAAGGCGATGAAGAAGTAAGGCGGGCCTGGGGGGTTAAAAGAGGGGAGTTAAGTAGGTTGTTACTAAACGAGGGAAGGAGATGGGCTCAAAAATCGCGCGTAAGGTAGCTGAAAGAGGGGGACACTAACACTCGCTATTTTCATGCAGTAACTGCAATTCATAGGCGTAGAGGACATATTGCATCAATTAGAAGGGATGGACAGATTGTCGAGGATCCTAGAGAGATTAAGGATATGGCATTCGATCATTTTAGAGCAGCATTTGCAAAGTAGGAAGGGGAGTTATTTGATATAGTGGACCTTGTTTTGGACAAAATTGGTGATATGGACAGAGAATTGTTGGAGAGAGGGTTCGCAGAGGAAGAGGTACGAGCGGCAATTTGGAGTTGTGATAGTAATAAGGGCCGGGGCCGGATGGGTTCTGATCATGGCCAAAATTGACCATTATTTTCAATCTATTTCCGTGTCTAAACATGGACATTTGATCGCATTCCGGTCTTATTTAAATAAGAAAGCAGTTGATATTTGACAGATATTTACAAATTTGTAAAAATAATAAGCTGGTATTGAAAAACACAAAAATATTGCGTTTTTTATTAAATTTGTCTTAAAAAATCCAAAAACATGATAAAAATATTAAAATTCTCATTCTTGATGTAATTTGAGAATTATTGTTTGGTGGCATCTGTTCGGTAGAACACGAGTCCATTAAATGAAACACAAGCCAACAAATCAATTAGAATAAATTTATTTATATATGTTTATATATTTATTTATTGTAAAAAAAAAGTAAACTAATCAAAATTAATTAAATGCAGGTGGGACCTGGGATGAGGATTTAGCCCAAGTGGTTAAGTCCGTTGACTTCCAACGGAATGAGCTTTTGTAATTGTGTGGCATGGGGTCCCACCATTCCTTTCCCAGGCTCATTAAAAAAGAAATTACAGGTGGGACCCACATAAATTTCAATTTGCAAATGGAATGGCCAAATCACGTGGCACTCACGTGACCATCTTCTTCACCAATTCCCAAATTAGAAACGGAAACTACAATCCCAAGTTTCAGACACAACAAATTGCAAATTGCAACACAACCAACCACCGCAATCAAATTTCGATCAACAAGATCCGCCCCAAATTCCTCATCTCCACGTCTCCTGTCCAATTTGCAATTTGAGAAGCAATCAAAAAAATTGGAATTGGAAACACATCGCTGCCCATCTCTTCCGACCACCGCCGCTCCGGCCACTGCTCTTCCAGCCACCATCGCCCCTGTCGGCACTGATAATGGCCAAAATTGACCATTATTTTCAATTTATTTCCGTGTCCAATACGGACATTTGATCGCATTCCGATCTTATTTAAATAAGAAAGCAGTTGAATTTGACAGATTTGTGCAAGTTTGTATAAATAATAAGCCGGTATTGAAAAATACAAAAATATTGTATTTTTATTAAATTTGTGTTAAAAAATTTCAAAAACATGATAAAAATATTAAAAATCCCACGTCTGATAATTATGGTTTGTAATGTCTGTTCGGTGGAACATAAGTCCATTAAACGGAGTACAAGCAAAATAATTAAGTGGAATAAATATGCATACTTATATTATTTTATATTTTGATATACTAATCTATTTATATTTTCTTTTTATCTATTTCTATTTCCATTTTCTGACTTAATTAAAAATTATTGGTCCATATTGATCCATTTTAATTAATTTCAGGTGGCCCAGGAATTTAATAGTCCAATTCAATCTAATCTGGCCCAGGAGCAGCAAGGAATCCAGCCCACCCCAGTCCAAAACCCCCAAGCCCACCAACAAAAATTAGCCAAAACACCTCAAGCCCAACACCAAACCTAAACCTAACCCTAACCCTAACACTCGTCGGCGCCGCCGCCGCCGCCGGCCGGCCGCCGCCACCTCTCTTCCATTTCTCCACCATCTCCGCCGCATCACCACCACTCTCAACCACCTTTCCCATCTCCTGCCACCGCAGCGCCGCCCCCTTCCGTCCAGCTTCCACCGCAGCGCCACCCCTCTCCTCCATTTTCAACCCCAAAATCCTCCACCACTGCCGCCCCATCTCCACCCTCAACAGCCCCCTTCTCCGTTCACCACCAACACCCACATCCGACCATCTCCGAGCCCCATCCATTTCCGATAACCCCAACAACCGAGGCTCTCTGTCCAACCTCTGCCGCCCTCATCTCCCTCATTTCCGCCTGCTCCAGTCCATTCGCCACCACCATTCCAAACTCCGGCCGCCACCGCCTCACAGCTCGCGACCTCAATCCCCAGATCCGCCGCCACCACAGCCACGAAAGCCACTCGCCGTCGCCGCTGCTATCTCCATCAGCCCCCAAGTTCCGATCCAACAAGAATCCCCAAAATGGAGACATACAAGAAAACTGGAGACTGATAGAAAGAACGAAGAAAAGAAATATGAAGATAGAACAGAAAGAGAAACGAGAGGAAAGAAAATGAAGAGGAGGAAAGAAGAAAGGAAGAAAGAGAATGAGGAGACAAAAAAGAGACACTACGGCGCTAAAGAGACATACGGCGCTATACCAAGTAGAAAAAAACAGCTACGACGCTATACAAAAGAGCTAAAATGCTAAAATCAAGCACTACGACGCTATACAAAAGAGCTACGACGCTAGTATAGCGCCGTAAAAGAGGATAGCGTCGTAATAGCAGTATAGCGCCGTAAGCCCAAATTCAAATTTTCCCATGTGTTGAAACAGATGGAAGGACCATGGACCTGAGGTCCCGTAGGAACAATCAATTTTGGATTCTTCTTCGTGGACTCCGGCTCCCGTCCCCTCTCAAGCAGTAACAGGCCTATTGGGCCTAGGGTTTTCTACATCCCTCTATAAATAGCTGCTTCCAGTTCGTTGAACAGTAGCTCCCATTTTTGAACAGTGCCAAGTGATGTTAATGGGAAGCTCACAAAAAAAAATCAAAAAATATGCCTAAGTGCTATTGCGTTGCTCCCAAATTTTCTAGACAGTTAGTTTTTCTTAAATTTATGCAATGTAATTTCATTTATGTTAGTTTTAGTTGTAGATTAGTTTGTAAACAGTGGTTTTGAACCATTTTAGAGTAGCCACTTCCTTATTTAAAGCTTTGTAGTGTAGAAATAATTTGAGAACACCCAAATAATGGGTTATTCTTAAAGTTTTTATTGCTTTGGATGATATGCAAGAAAATGGTTCCAACAAAATCTGTCATGGGTTCCTCTCTTGTTTATGTTACTGTTGCTTTGTTTTATTTTATTTTGTTCATGTGACCATTTTCTTTTTATTTTATTTAGGTTTTGTTACTTCCTTTTATTTAAATAAAATGCACAAACACTTGATGTTCATCCCTTTATAGATTTATTAGTGTAGTTTAGATTTTATTTTTGTTTAGTGGTTGTTTTTATTACTTTTTAGTTATTTTTCTTTTTCTTTTTTTTTATTTTATTTTATTTTCATTTTTGTTTATTTTATTTTATTTTCTAGTTTTAGTGTGATAGATCTAAAAAGTTGATGATACTCATGTGTTTGTGTACATTGAAATTTGAGGAAATTTTGGGAAATTTTTGGCATATACCATATTCGGGACACGCATAGTGTCACGACATAATGGGTTAATACCAAATAATGAACCATTAAATCCGAAAATAGGGTTTGCAATCGCAGAGATTGCATCACCCGAACAACAACATTCTGGGCTAGCTACGACGCTAACCGCCCTACGGCGCTATCCTTGGATAGCGTCGTAGGTGAGGTTTAGCGCCGTAGATATCCAGACTTAAACAAAAATTTGCCTTACGGCGCTAGACCAACGACGCTATCCTCGGATGTCGTCGTAATTTTTGTTTAGCGTCGTAGGACCCCAAAATACATTTCTCAAACCACCTACGACGCTACACTTACGGCGCTATCCTAGTATAGCGCCGTACTTGATGTATAGCGTCGTACACACCCCTTTAACTCCAAAATTTCACGTCTCTTCCACCAACCCATGACGAAGCTATCCTCACGACGCTATCCTAGGATAGCGTCGTAAAATCTGTCTAGCATCGTAATTGGCAATTTTTGCCAATTTTCCATTTCTCCATTTTCCCACTTAATTAATTGAACCTTTATGTTAATATTTTGAGGTTGAAATCCAATGATCTCAACCCATGATTAATTTAATATAAAGAGCTTTGTTCAATTGACCATTAAAAGTCTCTTCTACAAAAATTAAACTCTAATGATCTAAGTATATAATCCGGACTGTAATTAATTAATTAATTATGGAATGAGTGATTATTTAGACATAAAGAGTAATTATGGATTTAATTCCATACCCTTGCATGAGAAACCAATGTCTCTCATACAAGATGACCCAAAAATATTTTCTTTTATTTATTATGTCTTTACCCGTGTTGTATGAATCAACTAGTAAGAGATATAACAGACTAATGTTGGTGGGTATTCCCACACGGATAAACTAGCTCGTGGTCTGTATATTAATTACTGGATGTTATTTTACATGGTCCGGATAGTGGTCGGTGGAAGCCTTGGCGGTTCGTCCATCCGGGATTATAGTAGCTGCTCAGCTGATTCCTATCCGGATACAGTTTTATTTTCTTTATCTTAATTTCAAACCTGAATTCAAGTTGTAGTATTATTAAATGATGTCGACCAACATTATTTGAGAATTATTACAGCAAGAAAATATGTGGGTTTTTCTTCCATTCACAGACAAAAGGGAGCTGAATGACGGTGGTCACCGTCACTTGGAATTCCTTTCTGTCTAAAAATCTTTCCATCTGGAATAATTGGGAACTGGATTGCAGATGTTTGCAGTCAAGATCACCCCAGTTATTTCTGGCATTCTCTTTAGCCAAAATTCTTCTCATCCCCGGCTATTTCATCTTTGTGTTCCAACTTCTGTCTAAACCCACCTTAGATTTTGGGTTAATTTAATTTTACACTTCCTTATAAAATTATGCATGATATTATTATGTAAATATTGTGGTCAATATTATTTTGGGATCCTTCCCTTGGACATAGAAGTCTTAATTTAAATCAGATGTCTCACAATAAATTTCCAACAAAAATTCATTTATAAAATCCGGATCTGAGTAAGGGATAAATTCCACAGTTATGACTAATTTATATCCGACTGGGGGTTGATTTTGGGAAGTTAGAAGCAGAGTCAGCGATTAGGTCTCACCTAAACTGAAAGGGTCTGTGTTCTTATTGAGGGTCTAGTACCTGTTTAGGGAATGATTTTCAAATCAATTACTTTCCAAAATTGCTGTATGTTGGAAATCTTATATTAAATATTGCACTGACTCAGAGTCCACTTGGATTCAGATGAGGTGTAATAGATAATACTAGAAGAACAACATATGGGCCTTGGTTATTTTCTAAGGTAGGGTTGAGTTCCTTTCAACTGCTATCCTCTTCTGCCAAAGCCTATTTTTGAGTCCTGAGTGAGTGCATCCGGAATGAACTAATTTATTAGTTTATTTCATTAGTTTGTATCTCATAACCACCCGACGAAAAGTGAACACTGCGAGCGGTTCACCGAGAATAGGGAATTCTTGATCCACATCCGGTCATTCTGACTGGGGGCTTTCTTTTACTACCAGGGTCAGACTTTCAAAAACCTCCGAGTGATAGGATTTTAAATGCTTTCTTTATCGCTTTCTTTTAAATGCTTTCGTTAGAGGTCACTCGGTTGTATTGAGAGTTGTGTAACTGCTACTAGGACTGATAGTTAAGGGATAGTTCAGGGCTTGATTAGAATCTTTGGGTGTGACATAGGGGAATGATAGCAGTACTTGACACTTCAATAAATGATTTGTCGGGTGTTGCTTATCCACCACAGATAAATGACATACCTCTGCGCAGGCGCAGTTATATATCTGTGGTATCTTAGATTTTGTTGTCTTAAGGCATGTAAATCCTTACTGTAAGTACTTGTCTGTAAAAGGGAACATAGTATAGGAAGCATGAGAGTTAGCTATCTGATGGATTATCCCAAGCTGAGATATGCGTAACAAAATGGAAGTTTAACTGTGTTTCATCTGAATCTTGTCCAATTTTTATTAGTTTCTCCCTGTCCCTTCTGTCTCATTTTAAATCTGCTTTCTTAGAATAATCTTAATCGCTTTCTTGGAATAATTTTATTGCTTTCTTAGATTAAATTTAATTCGCTTTCTAGAATAATTTTATCTGCTTTATTTTAATTGCTTTCATAGTTTAGTTTAAATTCTGTCAAGTAGTTGATAATCAAACACAAACTTGAATCGAGTAACCGAGTGGAAAATCTTAGTAAACGACGTGGGCCCTGCTTCCATCGCACATCCTCCAGTGAACGATCCAGTACTTACTATAAATACTGCAATTTTTGACTCCGTGCGCTTTCGGGGGCACAGTTTCTTAACACGAGTAATAAAAAACGTGACAACCTATAAATATATCCCTAATCCCAAGTCCGCCTTCATAAATCGATTTTCATTAAATAAAATTGAAAACCAGAATTATGATTTTTCAGAAAATACTCATGTAGTGGGAATTTGTGAAAAGTTTCATGGCCGGGGATTTTCATCGTGCCATTTGAAATCAATGTTTCCCACATGAGTAATAAAAAGTGAAAATATATCCTTAAACCCCTTCCCATAAATCATAACTCTTTCCTTTTAATAAATTTAACCTGGGATATTTTAGAAAATACTCGTGTGACGAAATTGTCAAAAGTTTCATGGCGCCGTTGCCGGGGAGGATGCAGCGTCGTTTATTAAGAGAATTACACTCCTGATTACTCATAGTTAGTTAGTGTATTTTAGTATATTTATTTCAGAACAGAGAAGTACCCTCAAATCAATTAAACATTTAGAGTACTAAGACTCTAAATGTGAGACTCTAAATGTGAGGATGTTGATTTGAGGGGAAAACCTAACCAATTGGGTATTTTTGCTTGCCGGAATCATGGAGCCACCGAAAATGGTGTAAGGAGTTAAATGTGGAAGTGTAGCATTGGGGCTACACTAATTTGCAATTGTAAATTGCAAAACACGTGGGACTCACGTGTTTGTCATCTCCACCACCTCCGGACCACGAAGTTCCACCACTGCTCCATCGCCCATCCACCTCATTACCATCACTGCTCTGAGGAAACCCTCATCACTGGTGAAACAACAAATGGAGCGGCAGACCTTCGGACTACAGGTTCTCGGTTAGATTAGTTCTGTAATTGACCGAAGATTATATCCGGAATTTAAAGAAATTTAAAATCCGGAATAATTTTCACAAGCACAGAATTAGTCCAACCTAAATTTCTGCAAGTCAAAATCATATATACATATATACATCTTGTGCATATTAAATTAAATAATTTGGGTATTAATCAATTAACTCACATTTAGAGTACTAAGACTCTAAATGTGAGGATGTTGATACTTTTGAGAAAACCCAATAACTTCTTCTATGATTGCTTTGCAGGAATTTGTGGAACTACAAAAAGAAAATTAAAGCTCCAAAACAGGTTCCCGGTTGGATCGATTCTGTGATTAATTGAAAGTATTCTTGGAATTTAAAGCAATTTAAAATCTGGAATAACTTTTATAAGAACAGAATTAATCCAACCTAATTTATGCAAGTAAATATAGTAGATTAAATTTTATAAAATCCAAAAATGTGATTGAAAAATTTTGATGAAAATCAGAATTTTTTTAAGTGTTGGGCATCGAACAATTGCCTTGCTCGATGAACCAAACGATCACACATAGCCAAAATCGTTGAACATTTAATTGGCTTGACGAAAAAGGCTGTCGGAATTATGCTCCTAGCTTTTGTGTTAATATTTTTCCCCTCCCTCCTCCTCTTTTATTTTATTTTATTTTGATTTTGATAATTTGTTTAAGTAGGAATTGATTTACTCACATTTCGAGCAAGGCTCAAAATATGAGGATGTTGATTCTTCACTTAAAAAAAAAGTGTGTTATTTTTATTTTGTTTATTTTAGTATTTTTTTATATAAACCCAGTACAAGGCATGCATAAATCTGTCAAGAAATTCGCATATGAAATTTTGGTTTATGATTAAATTTTCAAACTTTTAAATTGGGATAATATAATTGAAGACATGCATGATATGAATTTTTGAGGTTTTGAGCTATAAAAATTTAATGATATCATCATCTTGTTGGGTAATAAGTCCTCATGTTGAGAATTTAATTGAATAAATTGTAAGAACTTTTCAAAGACTAAATTTAAGAATATTGTATGACATGAATGAACCATTCCATGTGAGATTTGAGCCATGAGTGACATTTACTCATTCTTTTCTTTGATGTGTGAAAATCATTTTGATTAAAGGAAACTAGAACTTGCGATTGGGACCGATTCAAGACTATGTCATATTCCAAAAATCGAGCATATGATCGAGGCACCTAGAAAACCAAAATTTTGGCCTTCTTTTGAAATCCAAACCCAAAAATATTTTCCCTTTAGGATTAACCAATTTGAGCCTTAAGCCTAATTTTTCTTTGAAGCCCTCTATAATATTCCAAGCCTTCTAAAAAGACCAAGAAATTCAAACCCAAGTGGGCAAGAGTAAATTTTATCAAGGCATTACAATTTATGATCATCAATTCATCAAATCAGTATTCAAGAATCCGATCAAAAAAAAAAAAGAAAAATGTTGAGTTCCATTCAAAAAAAAAAATAATAATAATAAATTGCAAATGACAAAGCTAATTAGACATAGTCTAATGTCATGCAATATGAAAAGAAAAGCAAAAGAATGAAAGATATTGATGATCATAAATTTTTAAATAAAAATATGCCTTATTAAGATAGAATTAATTCTTGCCACTTCTTAGCCCAATAATTTCCTTCCATACCAAATGTTACAACCGTACGCCCCGTTATAACCCTTAAATAAGACCTCATGATCTCGATTTGAAGAAATGAGCCGGTGGCGAGTTGGTCCAATTGCAAACATATGGGAAAATTTAATTAAATTTGATTATGGGTGCTCATTGATAAAACCCCTTTTCGAGAGTGAGTGAAATTTTCGTTTCTACTATATGTGAGGCTCTGCTTTTAATTATGTTCATGTCATGCTTAAATTCTAGAATTAAATCAATGATTATTTCTAAACATGATATTCATGAAGAATTATCAATAATGACTGATTTGTATGCCTGATTAAGTGAGAAATATCATTTTATTAAACACTGCAATCAAGAGAATTTAATACTTGTAGTTGTCGATTGTCTTATCCCAATCTAAAAAGAATGATATTTTTGAAGCCACGAAAACAGATTGAATATGCAGCGTCTATGCTCTTAGGAGCACTGACTCTGACTGCTCGGGGACGATCAGTATTAAATGTGAGGATGTTGATAATGGCCAAAATTGACCATTATTTTCAATCTATTTCCGTGTCTAATACGGACATTTGATCGCATTCCGGTCTTATTTAAATAAGAAAGCAGTTGAATTTGACAGATTTGTGCAAGTTTGTATAAATAATAAGCTGGTATTGAAAAATACAAAAATATTGTATTTTTATTAAATTTGTGTTAAAAAATTTCAAAAACATGATAAAAATATTAAAAATCCCACGTCTGATAATTATGGTTAGTAATGTCTGTTCGGTGGAACATGAGTCCATTAAATGGAGTACAAGCAAAATAATTAAGTGGAATAAATATGCATACTTATATTATTTGATATTTTGATATACTAATTATCTATTTCTATTTCCATTTTCTGACTTAATTAAAAATTATTGGTCCATATTGATCCATTTTAATTAATTTCAGGTGGCCCAGGAATTTAATAGTCCAATTCAATCTAATCTGGCCCAGGAGCAGCAAGGAATCCAGCCCACCCCAGTCCAAAACCCTCAAGCCCACCAACAAAAATTAGCCCAAACACCTCAAGCCCAATACCAAACCTAAACCTAACCCTAACCCTAACACTCGTCGGCGCCGCCGCCGCCACCTCTCTTCCATTTCTCCACCATCTCCGCCGCATCACCACCACTCTCAACCACCTTTCCCATCTCCTGCCCCCGCAGCGCCGCCCCCTTCCGTCCAGCTTCCACCGCAGCGCCACCCCTCTCCTCCATTTTCAACCCCAAAATCCTCCACCACTGCCGCCCCATCTCCACCCTCAACAGCCCCCTTCTCCGTTCACCACCAACACCCACATCCGACCATCTCCGAGCCCCATCCATTTCCGATAACCCCAACAACCGAGGCTCTCCGCCCAACCTCCGCCGCCCTCATCTCCCTCATTTCCGCCTGCTCCAGTCCATTCGCCACCACCATTCCAAACTCCGGCCGCCACCGCCTCACAGCTCGCGACCTCCATCCCCAGATCCGCCGCCACCACAGCCACGAAAGCCACTCGCCGTCGCCGCTGCTATCTCCATCAGCCCCCAAGTTCCGATCCAACAAGAATCCCCAAAATGGAGACATACAAGAAAACTGGAGACTGATAGAAAGAACGAAGAAAAAGAAAGAAGAAGATAGAACAGAAAGAGAAACGAGAGGAAAGAAAATGAAGAGGAGGAAAGAAGAAAGGAAGAAAGAGAATGAGGAGACAAAAAAGAGACACTACGGCGCTAAAGAGACATACGGCGCTATACCAAGTAGAAAAAAACAGCTACGACGCTATACAAAAGAGCTAAAATGCTAAAATCAAGCACTACGACGCTATACAAAAGAGCTACGACGCTAGTATAGCGCCGTAAAAGAGGATAGCGTCGTAATAGCAGTATAGCGCCGTAAGCCCAAATTCAAATTTTCCCATGTGCTGAAACAGATGTAAGGACCATGGACCTGAGGTCCCGTAGGAACAATCAATTTTGGAGTCTTCTTCGTGGACTCCGGCTCCCGTCCCCTCTCAAGCAGTAACAGGCCTATTGGGCCTAGGGTTTTCTACATCCCTCTATAAATAGCTGCTTCCAGTTCGTTGAACAGTAGCTCCCATTTTTGAACAGTGCCAAGTGCTGTTAATGGGAAGCTCACAATAAAAAATCAAAAAATATGCCTAAGTGCTACTGGGTTGCTCCCAAATTTTCTAGACAGTTAGTTTTTCTTAAATTTATGCAATGTAATTTCATTTCTGTTAGTTTTAGTTGTAGATTAGTTTGTAAACAGTGGTTTTGAACCATTTTAGAGTAGCCACTTCCTTATTTAAAGCTTTGTAGTGTAGAAATAATTTGAGAACACCCAAATAATGGGTTATTCTTAAAGTTTTTATTGCTTTGGATGATATGCAAGAAAATGGTTCCAACAAAATCTGTCTTGGGTTCCTCTCTTGTTTATGTTACTGTTGCTTTGTTTTATTTTATTTTGGTCATGTGACCATTTTCTTTTTATTTTATTTAGGTTTTGTTACTTCCTTTTATTTAAATAAAATGCACAAACACTTGATGTTCATCCCTTTATAGATTTATTAGTGTAGTTTAGATTTTATTTTTGTTTAGTGGTTGTTTTTATTACTTTTTAGTTATTTTTCTTTTTTTATTTTTATTTTATTTTATTTTCATTTTTTTTTATTTTATTTTCTAGTTTTAGTGTGATAGATCTAAAAAGTGGATGATACTCATGTGTTTGTGTACATTAAAATTTGAGGAAATTTTGGAAAATTTTTGGCATATACCATATTCGGGACACGCATAGTGTCACGACATAATGGGTTAATACCAAATAATGACCATTAAATCCGAAAATAGGGTTTGCAATCGCAGAGATTGCATCACCCGAACAACAACATTCTAGGCTAGCTACGACGCTAACCGCCCTACGGCGCTATCCTTGGATAGCGTCGTAGGTGAGGTTTAGCGCCGTAGATATCCAGACTTAAACAAAAATTTGCCTTACGGCGCTAGACCAACGACGCTATCCTCGGATAGCGTCGTAATTTTTGTTTAGCGTCGTAGGACCTCAAAATACATTTCTCAAACCACCTACGACGCTACACTTACGACGCTATCCTAGTATAGCGCCGTACATGATGTATAGCGTCGTACACACCCCATTAACTCCAAAATTTCACATCTCTTCCACCAACCCATGACGACGCTATCCTCACGACGCTATCCTAGGATAGCGTCGTAAAATCTGTCTAGCATCGTAATTGGCAATTTTTGCCAATTTTCCATTTCTCCATTTTCCCACTTAATTAATTGAACCTTTATGTTAATATTTTGAGGTTGAAATCCTATGATCTCAACCCATGATTAATTTAATATAAAGAGCTTTGTTCAATTGACCATTAAAAGACTCTTCTACAAAAATTAAACTCTAATGATCTAAGTATATAATCCGGACTGTAATTAATTAATTAATTATGGAATGAGTGATTATTTAGACATAAAGAGTAATTATGGATTTAATTCCATACCCTTGCATGAGAAACCAATGTCTCTCATACAAGATGACCCAAAAATATTTTCTTTTATTTATTATGTCTTTACCCGTGTTGTGTGAAACAACTAGTAAGAGATATAACAGACTAATGTTGGCGGGTATTCCCACACGGATAAACTAGCTCGTGGTCTGTATATTAATTACTGGATGTTATTTTACATGGTCCGGATAGTGGTCGGTGGAAGCCTTGGCGGTTCGTCCATCCGGGATTATAATAGCTGCTCAGCTGATTCCTATCCGGATACAGTTTTATTTTCTTTATCTTAATTTCAAACCTGAATTCAAGTTGTAGTATTATTAAATGATGTCGACCAACATTATTTGAGAATTATTACAGCAAGAAAATATGTGGGTTTTTCTTCCATTCACAGACAAAAGGGAGCTGAATGACCGTGGTCACCGTCACTTGGAATTCCTTTCTGTCTAAAAATCTTTCCATCTGGAATAATTGGGAACTGGAAGGCAGATGTTTGCGGTCCAGATCACCCCAGTTATTTCTGGCATTCTCTTTAGCCAAAATTCTTCTCATCCCCGGCTATTTCATCTTTGTGTTCCAACTTCTGTCTAAATCCACCTTAGATTTTGGGTTAATTTAATTTTACACTTCCTTATAAAATTATGCATGATATTATTATGTAAATATTGTGGTCAATATTATTTTGGGATCCTTCCCTTGGACATAGAAGTCTTAATTTAAATCAGATGTCTCACAATAAATTTCCAACAAAAATTCATTTATAAAATCCGGATCTGAGTAAGGGATAAATTCCACAGTTATGACTAATTCATATCCGACTGGGGGTTGATTTTGGGAAGTTAGAAGCAGAGTCAGCGATTATGTCTCACCTAGACTGAAAGGGTTTGTGTTCTTATTGAGGGTCTAGTACCTGTTTAGGGAATGATTTTCAAATCAATTACTTTCCAAAATTGCTGTATGTTGGAAATCTTATATTAAATATTGCACTGACTCAGAGTCCACTTGGATTCAGATGAGGTGTAATAGATAATACTAGAAGAACAACATATGGGCCTTGGTTATTTTCTAAGGTAGGGTTGAGTTCCTTTCAACTGCTATCCTCTTCTGCCAAAGCCTATTTTTGAGTCCTGAGTGAGTGCATCCGGAATGAACTAATTTATTAGTTTATTTCATTAGTTTGTATCTCATAACCACCCGACGGGAAGTGAACATTGCGAGCGGTTCACCGAGAATAGGGAATTCTTGATCCACATCCGGTCATTCTGACTGGGGGCTTTCTTTTATTACCAGGGTCAGACTTTCAAAAACCTCCGAGTGATAGGATTTTAAATGCTTTCTTTATCGCTTTCTTTTAAATGCTTTCGTTAGAGGTCACTCGGTTGTATTGAGAGTTGTGTAACTGCTACTAGGACTGATAGTTAAGGGATAGTTCAGGGCTTGATTAGAATCTTTGGGTGTGACATAGGGGAATGATAGCAGTACTTGACACTTCAACAAATGATTTGTCGGGTGTTGCTTATCCACCACAGATAAATGACATACCTCTGCGCAGGGCAGTTATATATCTGTGGTATCTTAGATTTTGTTGTCTTAAGGCATGTAAATCCTTACTGTAAGTACCTGTCTGTAAAAGGGAACATAGTATAGGAAGCATGAGAGTTAGCTATCTGATGGATTATCCCAAGCTGAGATCTGCGTAACAAAATGGAAGTTTAACTGTGTTTCATCTGAATCTTGTCCAATTTTTATTATTTTCTCCCTGTCCCTTCTGTCTCATTTTAAAGTTGTTTTCTTAGAATAATCTTAATCGCTTTCTTAGAATAATTTTATTGCTTTCTCAGATTAAATTTAATTCGCTTTCTAGAATAATTTTATCTGCTTTATTTTAATTGCTTTCATAGTTTAGTTTAAATTCTGTCAAGTAGTTGATAATCAAACACAAACTTGAATCGAGTAACCGAGTGGAAAATCTTAGTAAACGACGTGGGCCCTGCTTCCATCGCACATCCTCCAATGAACGATCCGGTACTTACTATAAATACTGCAATTTTTGACTCCGTGCGCTTTCGGGGGCACAGTTTCTTAACACGAGTAATAAAAAACGTGACAACCTATAAATATATCCCTAATCCCAACTCCGCCTTCATAAATCGATTTTCATTAAATAAAATTGAAAACCAGGATTATGATTTTTCAGAAAATACTCATGTAGTGGGAATTTGTCAAAAGTTTCATGGCCGGGGATTTTCATTGCGCCATTTGAAATCAAAGTTTCCCACATGAGTAATAAAAAGTGAAAATATATCCTTAAACTCCTTCCCATAAATCATAACTCTTTCCTTTTAATAAATTTAACCTGGGATCATTTTAGAAAATACTCGTGTGACGAAATTGTCAAAAGTTTCAGGCACCTCCGTCTTCCACTGCCGACCACCATCTTCGGTCCATCTCCGTTTTTTCTGTCCAGCCATCAATTTCAGGCAAGCATCAGCCACCATTTCCGCCGGCATCTCCATCTCCTTCACCAAGCTTCACCGGTAGCCACAGATCCGGCGGAAGCCCCGCCATCCTCCATCGACGGCGTCGCCACCACCGCAGCCTTCATTCGCGTCGCCGGCGACTCCATTTTTGACCTCAGGCCAGAAAACCCCAATCGCCAAAGCTCCGGCCACCTCCTGCTCACCACCAACAGCCAACCGCACCACCATCCCCAATCTCTCTTCCGGCAACACTCTTCTTTCGGATAAACCTCCACCCGCCACCACCGGACAAGCCACGGGCTCCGTCCACCCGTCGCCCCTGTCCCCATGTTTTCCAACCCCAAATCATCCCCCCGTCGCCGGAATCACACCAACTGCAGCCCCCCATCTCCGGTCTCAACCTCCTACCACCGCAACAGATCCAGCTAGCCGCTGCAACTACCGCTGCTATCTCCAATCTCTGCCGCCTGTCGTCCTTCACCACCAGCACCCATCTCCATCACTGTGCAAAAGAAATAGGGAACAAAAATGAAGATGGGTTGGAGAAGAAGAAGAAGAAGTGGTGCTTTAATTTGGCCAAAGAAGCGATGCAGTTTAATTAAAGAAGAGAATGGTGAAGGGATGCGGTTTAATTTGGGTAGAAGAAAGAAGAGGTGATGCGGTTTAAGAGAAGGAAGAAAAATTGGGGAAGAAAGTGATGCGGTTTAAAAAGAAAAAGTGATGCGGTCTTTGGGAAGAGAAAAGAATGTGAGAGATGCGATGCGAAATGGGACGATGCAGTTTGTTGCCGCATCACATAAACCGCATCACATAAAAGATGAGAAATTTTGAAGAAAAATGCTAAGTATTAGTACTCGATGCGGTTTAATGGATACAATATTGAGAAATGCGGTATAAATTGCATCACATTTAAGAGACCGCATCGATGTTAAAATACCGCATCGATTTTAAATGCAAGAAAAGGTGGAGTGGGGCCCGTGCCTAAGCAATTGGAAGGCCCAGGACTTGAGGTCACGAAGAATAAAAAATTTTGTCTTTTCTCTCCTGGAGTTCAACATCCGTCACTTGCTGCATCACATCAGAAATGGCTCTAAGACCCATGTGTCTAGGGTTTGTTCTTCCCCTATAAATAGGTGATCCATTTTTTCTTCAAAAAAGCGGCATACAGTCTCAAAAATTTTTCTTCCCTGTTCTTGGAAAGAACAGTGGGTTTTAGCTTAGTTTAGAGTAGATTTTTTTCTTTTAGCAATGTAACTTAATATTTGTTAGTTGTAGTTGTAATGTAGTTTGTAAATAGTTATTTTTACCTTATTAGTGTAGCCATTTCCATATTTTTACAGCTTTCTAGTGTAGAAATAAATTTGAGAACACCCAAATAATGGGTTGTTCTTGAACTTTTAATCTTTTTTTAGTTGATGAAATACAAGAAAATGCTTCACAAATTTGGTATGAGTTCTTTTACTTTATTTATTTTGCTTTCCATGTATGAAAATTTGTTTCTTGTTTACTGTGCAGTTGTGCAAAATGTGTGATGACATGGTTGGACTTGATACACCCAAAAATATTATTCTTGTCTCATGTGGTGTTTAGATTTGCTATATAGTGCATTAACATCATATTTTGACTTGAATATTTTACTAAATGTATAAATGTGGGTTTTGAGCATATTTGTAGCCTTAGATCTACTTTTATTTTTATTGTTCTTGGATAGTTAGATAATTTTAGAGATAGTGCATTTTTCTAGGTTTTAATTTTTATTTTATTTTATTTTGCCTGGATCTAAAATTTTATTTTTATTATTGCTTCTGTAGATTAATTTTGGTGTTATTAGCTTGTTCTTTATTTTCTTTTATATTTTAGTTGTAGTTTTGCATGTGTAGCTTTAATTTTATATTTTTCTTAGCTTTTTATCTACTAGTATGTTAGAAACTCACTATTTATACATGTGTTAAAATATAAAATTTCACAAGTATAAGTGCAAGATGACACTGATGCGAAATGAAGGGTGCGGTTTAATACTGCACCTATCATAAACCACACCAAAGAAACCGCACCCAATACTTTGTAAACAAAAAAAAATGCCTTAGAGAAAATTGCATGTGTGATGCGGTGTAACTGATGCGGTTTAAACCGCATCAGTGTTAATAGACCGCATCATATAAAAAATATTGGATTTGTGTTGCATTCAACACATCGATGCGGTCTCCATCGATGCGGTATAAACCACATCGTCATTGTAGACCGCATCGCCTCCAGAGACCGCATCACATTGCATTTCCATCCCTTCATGCCTTATTTATTTTATCAACCACATGCGGTCTATCCGATGCGGTTTAAACCGCATCGATTTCGATAGACCGCATCACATTCACTCTTTGAAGGAATATGCCTTAACCAAAATTTGAGCAAGGATGCGATATCATCGATGCGGTCTATCCGATGCGGTTTAAACCGCATCGACTTTGTAGACCGCATCAGATTGATTTAACCGCATCAATGTAATGACCAATTATGGTGCAAGGTAAATACTTCATCCATTATGCATTCTCGATGCGGTCTAATAGATGCGGTTTAAACCGCATCTAATTCAAGAGACCGCATCGATCTCCCTCTCTTTTTATTTTAAAATCCCAAAAATATTTTTATTTTTCCGAGGTGTGTAAACTGCATGGGTGTATTGAGCTTAGGCCAATTACATCTAACTCTATCCATTACATATCTCAACCAATTAGTGTCAAAATTATTGTATGATTGATACTCACACAATACCAAAAATCTTCTTTTTAATTTTATTTTCCTTTTTATTGTGTGTATGAATGAGTAATAAGGAATATCACAGATCAATGTTGGCAAAAAGGTCCCTTCTGGGGATACGACTAGCTCGTCTTCTGTGTATTAATTATTATTCATTATTTTGCATGGTCTGATTTTAGACTGGTGGAAGCTCCGGCAAAAAGGTCTCTTCACGGGGATAACGATTAGCCACTCAGCCAGTTCCTAATTAGATAAAGTTTTATTTTCTTTACTTAAATTTCAAAACCTGAATTCAAGTTGTAGTATTATTAAATAATGTCGACCAACATTATTTGAGAAATATTACAGCAAGAAAATATGTGGGTTTTTCTTCCTTTCACAGACAAAAGGGAGCTGAATGACGGCGATCACCGTCACTTGGGATTCTTTTCTGTCTAAAAATCAATCCATCTGGGATAATTGGGAACTGGATAGCAGATGTTTGTAGTCCAGATCACCCCAGTTATTTCTGGCACTCTTTTAGCCAATTTCTTCTTATCTCAAGGCTAACTCATCTTTGTGTAACAAATTTTGTCTAACCCCGCCATATATTTTGGGGTAATTTATTTTATCTTCTCATATAAATGTATGCATGATAATATTATGTAGATGTTGTGGTCAAATTATTTTGGGATCCTTCCCTTGGACATAGAGGTCTTGATTAAAATTAGATGTTGCATAATAAATTTCCAACAAAAATTCATTTATAAAATCCGGATCTGAGTAAAGGATAAATTCCCAGTATTGAATAATTCACATTCTACCGGGGGTTGATTTTGGGAAACTAGAAACAGAGTCAGTGATTAGGTCTCATCTAGACTGAAAGGATCTGTTTTTTAATTGAGAGTTTAGTACATGTTTAGGGAATGATTTTCAAATATCAATTGTTTTCTCAAAATCGTCGTGTGTTGGAAATCTTATATTAAATTACATTAGATCAGTGTCTACTTTGATGCAGATGAGATGTGATAAATAATACTAGATGAACAACATGTAGGCCTTGGTTATTTTCTAAGGTAGGGTTGAGTATTCTTTCAACTACTCTCATCTTCTGCCAAAGCTTAGTCTTGAGTCCTGAGTGAGTACATTCGGAATAAATTAATTTATTAGTCTGTTTCATTTAGTTTGTATCTCATAACCACCCAGATATTTGTGAGCACTTGAGGTTTGCAGGTACTTGGGGAGTTCTTGATCTGCATCTGGTCACCAAGACCGGGGGCTCTTTTATACTAACGGAGTGAGATAACTTTTAAAACTTATGAGAGATAGGATTTTAAAATGCTTTCTTTACTGCTTTCTTTTAAATGCTTTTATAGAGGTCACTCGGAAGAATTAGAGGTTGGCCGCCGTATATAAGGTTTAAGAGTTATGGAATGGTTCGGGACTTGATTTGAAACTTTGGGTGTGACCGGGGGAATAATGGGAGTACTTGGCATTTCAACAAATGATGTGTCAGATGTTGCTTATCCACCACAGATGACTAACATATTCTTGTAAGGCATTGCAAGGGGAGTTATGAATTTGTGGTATCTTAGATTTTGTTATCGTAAGAGCATGTAAAGGGAACATAGTATAGAAAGCATGAGAGTTAGCTAACTGATGGACTGTCCCAAACAAAGATCTGTGTAATTCAAATGGAAGTTTAATTGTGTTTCATCTGAATCTTGTCCAATCTTTATTATTTTCTTCCTGTCCCTTCTGTCACATTTTAAATCTGCTTTCTTAGAATAATTTTAACCATTTTCTTAGAATAATTTTTATTGCTTTCTTGGAATAAATTTAATTGCTTTCTTTGATATAATTTAATCTGCTTTTTAGTATAACTTTTATTGCTTTCATAGCTTAGTTTAAATTATGTCAAGTAGTTGGTAATTTAAAACACAAACTTGAATCGAGTAACCGAGTGAAAAATCTTATAAAAACGACGTGGGCCCTGCTTCTATCGCACATCCTCCAGTGAACGATCCGGTCTTACTATAAATACTGCAATTTTTGACTCCGTGCGCTTTCGGGGGCATAGTTTCTTAACACGAGTAATAAAAACGTGACAACCTATACATATATCCCTAATCCCAAATCCACCTTCATAATTTGGTTTCGTTAAATAAAATTAAACCGGGATTATTCTATTTTCTTAAAAATACTCGTGTGGGAAATTTGTCAAAAGTTTCAGGTTCAACATCGGATTTATTAAAAATTTCTGAGATCTTGTAATGGGCGATGTGTTGGAAGCTTTTCGGATGTTTGAAGGGACGGGAAACTACCTAGGGGAGTAGGCGACTCATTTATTACTCTTATTACCAAGGTAGATAACCCCATAGAATTCAGTTAGTTCAGACCGATATCACTGGTAGGTTGTGTATATAAAATAATAGCGAAAACTCTGGCATGAAGGCTGCAATCGGTTGTAGGAGGCATTGTGGGACCAACTCAGATGGCGTTTGTTGTGGGAAGACAGATTTTGGACGGAGCACTCATTGCGGCCGAGGTAATTCATTCATCTTATACGAATGGACGAAGTGGATTTGCTATCAAATTGGACTTTGCAAAAGCATATGATAAGGTGTCATGGGAAGCGTTGGCTCGGGTACTGAAGGCCATGGGTTTTGGGGAAAGATGGTCTAAGTGGATAATGGAGTGTGTTACATCGGCCATGGCAGCTGTCTTGGTAAATGGCTCGCCAACGGGTTTTTTCAAGATGGAAAGGGGGCTTAGGCAAGGGGATCCACTCTCCCCGTATTTGTTTGTGATAGTGGCTGAGATAGTAAATAAGTTGTTGACAAATGCTAAGGAATTGGGGCTACTAAAAGGGTTTAAGGTGGGAGTTGGTGATATGGAAATTAGCCATCTTCAATTTGCGGACGATACACTAATTTTCTGTGAAGGAGAGTTACATCAAGTAATGGTTATAAAAAGAACTCTAAGATGCCTTATACTAGCCACCGGGCTACACATAAATTATGCAAAGTGCAGTATTTACAATATAAACTGCTCTAATAACCTGGTGGCCGAGGCAGCGGACTTGCTGGGGTGTGAAATTGGGTGTTGGCCAATGACATACTTGGGGATACCTATTGGGGGTAGGATTAATGGGTTGTCGATTTGGAATCCGGTGTTAGAAAAGGTGGAGAAACGATTGCCGGATGGAAGGGTAGACTTCTTTCGCAAGCTGGAAGAACTTGTCTGATAAAGTCTGTATTGAACTCTCTACCGGTGTATTTCATGTCTTTGTTTAGAGTTCCAAGTGCGGTTGCAAATAGGTTGGAAAAAATTAAGAGAGGGTTTTTCTGGAGTAGGATGGAAGGGAGCAGCAAGATGCATACGATTAAATGGGAAAGCATATGTCGTCAAAAGGAGGACGGTGGGTTGGGAGTGTGTAAAGGACTTCAACTCGGCGTTGTTGCTTAAATGGAAGTGGCGCTTTGGAAATGAAAGTTCCTTGTGGAAGATGGTGATTGACACCAAATATTACGGGCAGAAGTCTCCATTGATTCCGGACATCAAGGTATGTAGATCAATTTGGGGAAACATATGTAAGGCATGGGGTGATATGAATGGGGGTATTCAGGGGGGTGAGTTTAGGATAATGGTGGGTAATGGAATGGATACTAGAATGTGGGAGGACATATGGGTAGAGGGAGGGAGGCCGTTGAGGGCGCTATTTCCTAGGATTTTTGCTTTAGCTATAAATAAAGGGGGGACGATCGCGGAGTATGGATGCTGGGAAGGGCTAGAGTGGCGTTGGAATATCCAGTTAACAAGAAGGTTGTTTGAATGGGAAAATGAGGTATGGACGGATTTTATAGCTACGTTGGAAAGGACACAATTGAGCCGGTTTATGAAGGATAGAGTGATATGGTTAAGGGAGGGGAATGGTGGTTTCACAACTCGGTCGTGCTGGGTTAGTAAATCAGGGGGGAAGAGGCAGTGGAGCAGTGTCGGTGGAGTGCTTTTTGGAAAATTAAGGCCCCATAAAGGCGAAGATGTTAGCTTGGAAGTTAATGTTGAATGGGTTACCGGTGAGGGAGACTCTTCTACGAAGAGGGTGCGTTCAAGCTGAGAACTCTTTATGCTCATACTGTGGAAAGGAGGTGGAAACGGAAGATCACCTTTTTTGCAGATGTGACTTTACGGGGACTCTGTGGTACCAAGGGGTTGCCTCTTTTGGGGTCAAATGGGCTGTGTCGGGTATGGTTCAGGGTCTAGTTAATTGGTGGCTGGAAGGGTGTCCGAATAAAAAAGGTAGGGAAAGTTGGTTTATTACAGGCATAGCAATTATATGGACGATAGGGAAATATCGGAATGCGGCCATCTTCAGAGGAAAAACAGTTGATAAAGTGGCGGCTTTCGAAGAAGTTAAATGGAGAGTGTGCTTATGGTGGACGGCAGCAGGGAGGGATCCAGGCTATAGTTTGAGTGAGCTTGAGTATAACACCCCGTAAAATTTCTAAATAAAAATTTAGATTCTAATAAATAGATATTCAAAATTCCTTATAAATTAAAATTTTTGGAGGATTAAAAAGAGATATTTTTGAAGCGTGAAATTAATTAGGTCAATCCTAGTGGATTGCTTTTAAGAAATTGAAAACTTTTAAAGAACCATTAGAATAACCAATAAGTATCGAATTATAGTATGATTTATTTAAATCCATATAATTAGTTATAACTATTTAGTCGGAATTTAAAATAACTAGTTACATTTAAATGTAGATCCTCAATAGCGAATTCGAAAAGTTACTTGACTACGAGTGAGACTTAATTAAGCTAATTCGAAAGTATATCCGATTTTATTATTAAAGGGGTAGCTTACTAAATCTTTAAGATGCCAACTTGGATTAATTTAGTCTGGACCCATGTAAGTTGCAAACCATATGATAAAAAGGAATTATTATAAGCTTTGAAACGAAAAGTATTGGATAAGAGTTAAGGCGAAGAATTAATCACCATAGTTTAATTTAAAATACTTAGTCGATTTAAATATGGGATTCATGAGCAGGTCAGATCCTAGATAAACAAATTTGCTCAATTACAAAACCCCAAGACTTGGACTATTTTTGCTAATGGATCAAATTAATATATGATTTAAGTCTATTGATTTGTTTATAAGCGATCGGACCAAATATTATTAGATTTGGATTATTTTGATAAAAAGACCCACTATTAGATAATTTAAGTCCGTGAGTCTACGAAACTATATTATGCAATTGAAACTACGAATTCAATTAAAAGCTTATTATTTGGATTTGAGATAAAGGATAATTAAAGACGAATAGTGCGACAATAATTTCGGGCAAAACATACCTATCCCAAATGCTACTATAAGTTATTCTTGAGCATCGGAGGAAATAATATTAAACATGGATTAAATTATAGGATCAAAACCGTATAACTTAAATTTACAAGACTTGCAATAAATTGATGAATACCTATGGATTGAGGGATTCCAAAAAAAAAAAAAACAAATCGTCCTAATATAAGATGTTAATACTTGGGGTTGGGTTATTTTTTTAAGGGGTTTAAATCTAACAAATTAAATTATAGATGTAAAATTATTAAGAACTATCAAGTCCACCAATTAGCCCAATTAAACTGATTATACCTACAACTTAAATCCGTTGGTTAATTAAGTCCCTACAATTAAATCAAAATGCTAGACCCGTTTGATTATTAAAAATTGTCCGACTTTTAATTAAGGACGGTCCCGAATTGGAGAAGATAGAGTCTCGAATTATTCAACTAACGGTATCGATTAGGAGAAGATTCAAGCTCACTAAACCCATTGGATTAAATGACATGGACATTTGAGATTGATTAATTTATTATAATTATAAAATACTTAACCCATCGCCCGATTATTAAATAGCGGTTGTACCGAGTTTAGAGAATTGAGAGTTTTGGACTACTTGGCTAACGATGGTAATTAATAATTGATTTAAGTCCATTAAATTAATTCGATTCATAGGATTATGAGTTTTAAGGAATTCGTAGGTCCATAATCCAAAATAATTAGGTAATTAAGTCCGACACATTAAAATACATGGGTGAGATTATTAGGAATTATTAAGTCCACAAATTAGACAAATTAAGCAATTTAAGTCCATAATTTAAATTTAATTAGTACGTTAAGTACAAAAATGGGGCGAGAATTGGGCCAAGTAATTATGAGCACCAATACACGATTTAGAAGAGTTAAGAAAATATAGAAGCCCAAAACACAACATCAAGGCCCAAGCCCGTATCCTAAGCAAACCCTAACCCTAACCCTAATGGTACTGCCGCCTTCCGGCGCCGCCGCCACCGCCGGCGAGATTCCGGCGAGCCGCCGGCCACCATCTCCGGCCTCTTTCCAGACCTCCGCCGCCACCATTTTCCATTCCCCTCACCACCGCGGCCTCCGCCGCCCTTGCTCCACCACCTCCGCTCTCATTTCGCCACCACCTCGGCCTTCAACCACCAGCCACCACCACCACAGAATTCTTCTTCTTTTCCCCAAAACCCAAAAGAATCCGAATCCTTTCCTTCAACCCCAACAAAACATAAACTGAAAAAGAAAGGGGAGAGAAGAAGAAGACGGCCGCAAGGCCACTGCCGCCACCGAGATCTCCGCCACCACCGCGGCCTATCGCCGCCGCCACTACCACCGATTCCCCTCGTCAATCTCCAACAACAACCAAACCAAAATAAAAATAATAGAAGAGATAAGAAGATGGAGAAGAAGGCCGAAGGACCACTGCCGCCGACCATCATCGTCGCGGCGGCCATCCTCATCTATTCCCAACCCCCAAATCGCCACCGCCACCCCCCGGCCTCCATCTCGCCTCCGCCATCCCCATCCCCAAGACCAAATCGGCGCCGCCACCAACACCAATGCCGCCGTCCTTCCTCCGGCCTTGCTTCCGTCACCAAACCGCCATCCACACCACTGCCGGGCGTCGCCGCTACCGCCGGCCGCCTCCATTTCCAATTCCCCCCAAAATTCGAGAAGACAACCACAAAGAAATCGGAAGAACAGAAAAAGAAAATAATGGAGGGAGAAGGAGGGGCCAGGCTAGACCGAGCCTCATCTTTTACCCAAAGAGCTTCCTGTGATCTCTTGAATCCCCTTGTGTTGCCAAGAAAAAAAAAAAAATCTGATTGAAAAGATGGAGTATTGATGGGAGTGTTAGGGATGGGGTGGCGTGAAAATGGGGGGGTGGACTGCAGAATTTTTTGACAGATATGGAGGCCCAAGAGGCAATAAGGTGGAAGGCTAGGAGAATTTATATGTCCAGTTAATAAGGTGTGGTGTATTTGTCTATATAAAGCACCACCTCAGGCCCCTAACTCACGCCCCACTCCCCTCCATTTTCTTCTCCCATTTTCTGTATTGGTATTGCTTTCCTCCGGTATTCAATTATTCTTTGCATTCTGTTGCTGTTGGTGTTTCTTAGTTCCACCGGTGGATTATTAGCAAATCGGTCTAGTAGGAGTATTCCCGGTAAGATTTGTTTAAGTTAAGAATTTTAGTTATTATTTTAGATATTATCTTGGTAAGAGAACCATTATAGTATAAAAATTAATATTAGAGTATTTGTCTTAGTCAAGTAGCTGAAAAGGATTATCTGCACGTAGCCTGTGCGTGTGTCCCACCCATTCCATCTTCGGTGACGGTAAGTAGATTTTTACTCTTTGGAGTAAGCCTTAATTTATTTAGCTTAAGCATAAATTTTAAATACCATTTTCTTATTTTTAAATTTATGCTTATAACTTCCTACTGTTTTTGGATCATTGGTATGCCATTTTACTGTGCTTTATAATGTTCGCAACTATTCTCAAATCCTACGGATTTTTGAGCTCATTGTTACGGAGGCTGGGGTCTGGGTATGGACTGGCTGCCCAACTCCTACGTTACTGTGCACTTAATCGCCACACGGGGACTCTTGGGGCTATCCAGGCAGGGCTATATCTGATTCCAGTGGTGGGTTTTGAGGAAATTTCTTACCTCCCCCATACCATTGAGTGCATGTGGGACTTGAGTCCGACAAAAGAGGGACCCCACCTTCGTGTGGGACTAGAGCCCTAGAGCGGAACCCCAAGTCACGGTGGCTGAGATACTCACATCTCGGTAACGCATATTGTTATATTATCTGTTTCCGGGATATAGAATAATATTTCGTGTATGTATAAATTATTCTCGTTTCAGCATGCCTTAATCCATAACTGTTATTTTTAACTTATTTCTACAACCCTACCTCCTCCGGGATTAAACGTCTACTTACTCAGCGATTGTTTTCGCTGACACTACACTTGTCACCATTTCCTTTCAGGTTTCAGATCTGCAAGGTTGATAGAGCATATTTTGCACGGGCACGGTATGGGGTATCATTTATAAGGAAATGTATTTTTAAATCCTCTTTGGGATGAAAACATATTACTTGGCATAGATAAAAATTTTGTGAGGCAAAAATCATTTTTAAGAAGTATTGGAAATCAATTATCGAGCATAAACAAATATTTGGGTTTTATCCCGTTTGTGCAAACCTTGTGCCCTACTGTTTAAACAATGCATTTTGCGTTTAGCAGTGTTATTTTGAAATACGAGTTAGACAACCCCTTTTTATAATATTTTTCAAATGCGAGGTACAACCCCTTTTACAATAAAAACTCCCATGGATTTAATCCTTTTTTGTCGTTGAACTCATTTGAGGAATGCGTTCCTCCGTTTTGGTTGTACAAATCAACCGTTTTTGTTAAGCTTATTTTATACTCTACAGTATTATAAGCTTCATTGCGAATTATATGCTAGCTTGTCCGGAACGTGGTTAGCATATACATTCAGCTGTATTATTTATTCTAGCCTTAGCGTATTTCGGGCAGACCGTAATACGTGGCGGTAGCACCCCACCCCTTTCCGCTCTTTGCTTCCGCTGTTTATTAAAGAAAATGGGGGTGTTACATTGAGAGACAATTTCCAATTGGTTTGGTGTAGAATGAAAGGAGGAAGATTAATGGACCTAAGAGAAGGCTAGTGTGGATTCGTCCGGAGAAGGGTTGGTGGAAGATAAATACAGATGGATCCTCCATTGGCAATCCGGGGCCGGCGGGTATTGGTGGTGTCATTTGAGATGAGAATGGTAGTGTCATTTTTATATTGTCAGATTCTATCGGGGAGGCAGACTCTACCGAGGCAGAACTTGTGGCTGTTAGTAGAGTTTGCAGCGCATTAATTCGGGACCAATGCTTCCCTCTTCCTAGACTTATGTTCGAATGCGATTCTAGTAACATTGTGAGGTGGCTACCAGATCTGGGGAGAGTTCCATGGCCCCTAAACAAGCATATTGGACCAATAGTTACTGTTATGGCTTGTGCGGGGGAAGTTCGTTTTTTACATATTCTGAGGGAAATAAACTCGTTAGCGGATCATTGGGCAAAGAATGGGGCAGCAGGCGGAGATATGTTAGAAGAATGGTACTGAAAGAGTAAGGGTGATGAAAAGCCTTGTCTGTGTGCGGTAGTGTTGTTCTGCAAATCTTAGAACCAGAGCAGGTGTGATGTAAGTTCGTTTGATGTTAAAATAGATGTTTCCTTTGTTGTTTCATTTGGGTCTGGAATATGTCTATGCGTTGGGGTTGATTACAATCTGTCCAGGGGATGTATTGTCCTGGTTTCTGTAATGTGAGAAGGTTGTGTGGATTAGAAGTGGAGTTTTTGTAATAGCATCGTTTGATGCTCTTCGGTGGAATAAAATGTTTTGCTTCCCTCAAAAAGAAAAAAAGGCAAATCTTATTCATCATATTATTTTTTAAAAGAGTGAATTTTAGAAAATAGGCCTCAACTAGTACCAAAGTAATTATATATATGTAAAAATATACTCCATCACCAATATGAACAAAAAACGTTAATTCTCTATGCATCGATAATTACCAATTTATTCATTTAATTTGCAAATTACCACAAAACACAATAATTGCACAAAAATTGCAATTATGGGACATTTCAGCGAAAATTGCAATTATGGTCGTGGCCAATTTCTTTGAGCGCCTTAATAGGGGACCACTCCACTTAATTATTGTGTTAACGTCCCATTATACTCCAACATTGCAGTTATTGTGTTAACGTCCCAAAAATTGCAATTATGGTCTTGGCCAATTCATCTTGGGACATTTCAGCAAATTATTTCCAAAACTAAATTGCACAAAACCAAAGTTTTCTAGTGTAAAAAAACTAACAATTTAAACTAATTAAATATCAGATCGACTAAATACTTCATTTTTTTTTCTCAATTCAAATAAATATCACGTCAACTAATTACTCCACTTTAACACTTGAGGGTTTGGTTTTAGGTTTGGGACTGGTCTTAGGAATGGGAGTATTATGGAAAGTCGTAGAGTGGTTTTTGGGGAGGAGGGTTCATGAGCTACTTATATTATGCACCAAGCGTATACTGCTCTGTAGCCCAAATCATGGTGGTATCTAAGTCGTATCATGCCCTGGAGTACATTGTGTGTAATGCATAGATGGTCATTCTTCTCCTATCATCTGCTGCCTTGTCTCTTCTCCGTCTGCTGAATCTTTGCCGTGTTTTCATTCAACTGTGTCCCTTTGCCTTGTCCCTTGGATTTGATGCACTTGCTATGACCTATTTGGCAGGGGAGATGTGATTTCATAGTAAATATTGGATTGCCTTATTGACATTACTTGCATATCTTATTCTCGCCTACTCTGACCGCGATAATTCTTGCCTTATTGATATCACTTGCACTAGTTCTGAGGTTACCATTAGTCCCGACGAATTCAGAGGTCTATGAGGAAAGAAGTATAAGGGAGGATGTCCTATTGGAAGCTCATACTGGACATTGGGGCATGATGGCTGATCAGGGGCGGTGTCAAAGTAAACACTAGATGGACATTGGGGTCAGAAGGTTGATCAGGGATAGTGTCAAAGACAATACTAGTTCGATGATGGAATTACAAAAGACCGATGATGCATATTGGAGGATGCAAAATTTTTTTTTGTTGGGTATGGTTCTTCTTAGTTTAGGACTTTCTGGTCTTATTGGATCTTCTGACTTGTGATCTTGTAAACATTTGGTTTGTTGGGTAAAACCGCTTTTTTCCCTCAAAAAAAAAAATTACTCCACTTTAACACAATAATTCTTTCTACCAAAACTCCATGCCCAAAAATTATGGGACGTTATTATCGGGACGGATGGAGTATAATTTTATCATAATTTTATCATATTTGTCAAAAATTAGTTAAATTAATGAATGGATTGGGTTAATATAATTTTTATGGGATTGACTGAGAATTAGATAATTTTATGAGACCATTTGGGTTTTTTCTTAATTATTATACGATGAAGGAAAAAAAAATAAAAAACTGAAGTTAGATTTCATTATACTCGCATAACCACACTATAGTAGTTTTAAAATATACTCTACAAATTTAACTTTTTTAATTATATATAATTTGAGATATTAACCATTTAAATAATGCATTCACTATACAAGAAAAATTGCTATTTGCGCAGGCTGAAAGGGTTTAGGGTTTGAACTCTCCTTTGAACAAGATTTTTCCAGTTTCTGGAATGAATTTCTCCACAATAAAATTACGTTGCAAATAAGTAGTATTGATTTTAACTAACCTGTTCGACCGCATGTGTCTAATATGATGCGATGGAGGAATTACGTCTCCATGGATTAAACTAATTAATAGTAGTTTTTTTGTTAAACGTGACACTCATGTGTCGGCAAAAGTGTGTGGGAGCCCAAACCATACAAACTACAAAGGGGGATAAAGGAGAGGGATAGCGGGCCTGGTGGGGATTCGAACCCCAACCTATAGTTGGGATAAGGGGGACTTGACCGTTAGGGTAAATCCCCAACCCAAACTAGTAGTAGTTAATTAAATTAATGATAAATTAATTGATATGTACCAACCTACATTTAGCCGGATGCGGCTTCCATGCTGCCAACAGCATATGCAGCTGATTATGGAGTGATGGTGTACCTTTGAAAATGATGGACAGATAAATTTAATTAAATTAATAATTTTTTTGACTATATTTGATAATTATTGTGTATATATGAATATATTTACCATATCCATTAATTCACGTCCTAGTTTAGCATTTTTTATTTATTTAAAATTTTTTTGGATCGTAATTTTATTTATTTTATTTTGAAAATTGATTTTATTTCCAAAATTTAGTTTTTTCTAATATATGTCAATAAATTTACTTTTTGGTAGTTATCAACTATTTAATGGTTGAGCAAAAAAAAATAGTATTTAATGAATATAATAATTGTGTCTGCCATACATAACTAATTGATCATATTTTTAGATTTGTCCTCTATCACGTTTTTCATCAATTTCACTCACCCTTTCATATTGAAAAAAAGAAACATACACTTTTTAAAGGAATTAGCGTAAATTAAGCACATCACATATTATGTTGAGCAAATCACATATACCAATTTCGCCATCACTTATGTCCACTTAAAATCACATAGAGGGTGGGTGTTAACCAAGAATTTTTTATTCAATATGGTTTGAAGATGGTTACAAGGATTGAGGAGAATTACAGAAAAACTTAAGAAAGCTGTAAAGGGAATGAAAATTGCAGAATTGAAGAACACTGAAAAATAACTTGCAGAAAGAAAATGACAGGAAGTAAAGATATGAAAAGTGTGATTTCCTCTGGGGAGTTGTGTGTAGATGCCTGCTCCCATATCTCCTTCAGCCTTTTATAGGGGAGTGGGTGATGCCTGTGGCTTCAATAGGCGTCTTAAAAACTCCGGATTCTCCTCCCTTGATGGTGCGCTGTATTGATGTTGGGATCCTCTTCCTCTTTGACTGCAGCTCTTCTGATTGTGTAACCATTCCCTTTTCCACCATCATCTCCAAGGTTGCAGCCTCTCAAGTCTCAATGCCATGATTCTCTCCACAGTTTTTAATGTTGCCTCTCACCATGATTCATCATCCGGATAGACCTATGGATTGGATGGCGGCTTCTCACCCATGTCCTTATCCGGATAACTCTTGAATTGGACCGGGCCTCGAAAGATGGATTGGGCTGAATTTACTGGGCCAAACAAATCAACTTATTGGGCCCAGAATTTTGATGTTAACAGATGCCCCCCTCGCGCAATTTATCTGATTAGCATTTTAAGACAGATCTGCGCGTTTGAATTATAAGCCTGGCCTATTAGTCCCATTCCAAAACCCTAAGCTTCTATAAAAAGCCATCACTTCTCATTAGGTCAAAATTTTGGGCATTTTTTGAAATTTTCTTTCTTTTTTCTTCTCTCAAAATTTGCGCTCTGGTGATTCTTCCGATCCCTCAAGTTCCAACACCGTCGTCTGTGCGCCACCATCAACACCATCGTAGCGCCCCGTTGCTTCAACCTCGTCGAGCTTCTCGGGCGTCACCATCATCTTGGAGCGCCACCATCGTAGCGCTGCTTTAGGCCATTAGAACCTTGGAGCGCCGTCAGGGATCCCGAGCACTACTAGTGCCACCAGCTTCCTCACGAACGCTGCCAACCTCGAGCGATCTTCCTAGTCTTGGATCGCCGCCATCGATTGTGGAGCGCCGCCAACGAACCTGCGCCGCCAACCTCCGTTGAGCGCCGCCAGCGTGAGTTGGGTGCCGCCAGCCTCGGTTGAGTGTCGCCAGCTTCGCGTTCCGGCTGCCAACCATTGCTTGCCGCCAGCATCGCCCCGGCCGCCAGCCTCGCCTCGGCCGCCAGCCATCCAGCATAATAGTCGTCTATTAAATTCACTTAGAAAGGAGAGCGTTTTAAGGCTAAACGCAGATGGGATACGGTGCAGACAGGCCTTGGAGCTGCATATGCAGCTTTGATGAGAAAATGATAAAAAACGATGTGTTGCAATACACACCCAATCACCCCCAAATTTATTACCGCCTAGGCTTTGCTAAAAAAAAAACCAAAAAAAACAAAAAAAAAACCCAAATCTGTTTAAAAAAAGCAAAAATATCATATCCCTAAAATCTAGGAGATCCAATAACTATCCTTTAATTGTGCAATTGATGAATTTAATAAATATATCCAAAATTAATCCTCAAAAAGACGACAACAATATTTTCCCAATCATAAATATATTGCGAGAAAAAACGTCTTCCTCTCCAAACTCTTCATGGCTGCCGGTGGATCTATGGAAGCCAAGTTGTAGATTCGAATGACATGACTCCGAAAACAATTAATTAGATCTGGGCAAGATCGATGATGTATGGCAATTTCATATGATATTTACGTGTGATTATGTGATGTCTACTATTTTTCGTGTGATGGTTGTAAATTATGTACATCTTAATCAATTTACTATTGATCATTGTTTTTTGCAAATATGTGTGAGTAAATTATTGTGTAAACAATGCAATTTAAATTCACTTATGAATATTTTGAAGTAATTGATTTCACGTTCACTTAAATGCAACATAATAGTTTACACGCAATCACTAACAATGTATAACCATAACATGCCATCACCAGTAATCTCATATCACACCCAGTTCTAAGTTTGTCATCTTGCTTGCCGAGACCGTGGGAAATATACATACAACTATATGTGATGTTTAAGCGGGCATAAGTGATGACAAAATAGGTATGAGTAATGTGCACGGCATATTATGTGATATACTCAATATAATTTAAGTACATTCCCTTAGGAAAAGTCTAGTATCTTGTTCCCATATGAAAGGGTGAGAGTCATCGATAAAAAATACTCCCTCCGTCCCGCGAATTGTGGCTCGTTTCTTTTGGGCACGGTAATTTATGTAGTGGGGTTTAGTAGTTAAAGTGATGTGTGTATTTGTATTTATAATTTTAATGAATTTTGACTTTCTTTATTATTTAACTTTGACAAAATATTATTGTAATGATTTAATTAAAGAAAAATATTCAAGTGTGGTCTTGTTAGAATCGTCTAGACGTCTAGATTTAGAATATATATTTTATACAGTATAATTTTTATTCGTACCAATTTTAAAATATGAAGAATTAAAGAAATGCAAGGAACTTTGTGTAGAAAAATAAAAATGTATTGGGAGTTGTGCAGAATAGTAAAAGTGATTATTTTTAATGGGATTTAGAAACCATTAAGATTCTAATCATATTTATATAAATTAAATTTATCTAAAAAGGGAAAGTGGCCACAATTTGTGGGACAACCCAAAGAGGAATACGAGCCACAATTCATGGGACGGAGGGAGTACATAATATTTAATAATTGGAAAACATGATCACTTGATGAAAAATGCATGTTATTGTACATGAGAAAATTAAGTGAAAAAATCCTAATGTATGAATGAACCCCACTGTTAACATCAAAATTCTATGCCCAATAAGTTGATTTGTTTGGCCCAGTAAATTCAGCCCAATCCATCTTTCGAGGCCCGGTCCAATTCAAGAGTTATCCGGATAAGGACATGGGTGAGAAGCCGCCATCCAATCCATAGGTCTATCCGGATGATGAATCATGATGAGAGGCAACATTAAAGACTGTGGAGAGAATCATGGCATTGAGACTTGAGAGGCTGCAACCTTGGAGATGATGGTGGAAAAGGGAATGGTTACACAATCAGAAGAGCTGCAGTCAAAGAGGAAGAGGATCCCAACATCAATACAGCGCACCATCAAGGGAGGAGAATCCGGAGTTTTTAAGACGCCTATTGAAGCCAGGCATCACCCACTCCCCTATAAAAGGCTGAAGGAGATATGGGAGCAGGCATCTACACACAACTCCCCAGAGGAAATCGCACTTTTCATATCTTTACTTCCTGTCATTTTCTTTCTGCAAGTTATTTTCCAGTGTTCATCAATTCTGCAATTTTCATTCCCTTTAGAGCTTTCTTAAGTTTTTCTGTAATTCTCCTCAATCCTTGTAACCATCTTCAAGCCATATTGAATAAAAAATTCTTGGTTAACAAATTGGCACGCCCAGTGGGACTCGAGTGGAAACCATATCCGCTTAGGAGTGTGTGCTACTTAGATCTGGACGAATAGTAAGGGACTTAACACAAAAATTTGAAGAAATGTCGCTACATGAAGAAACACCAGTGAGAATACCATCTGAGAACGCCGATAATGCTGCGAGCACCTCTCAACCACATCATGGAATAATGCAAGTCCCAACCCTCTCTGAACTGATGCGGCTATCGATGACTGAATCGATGGTTGAATTCATGCCTTTACTTACAAGGCACCTTAGGGATGTGTTGCGGCTTGCCATGGCCGATCAGACTGACAGGATATGTGGATCCCTGCGTCCTATGCAAGAGGGATCTATTCCAGCAAATGGTACGATTGTGCCACCCAACATCCCATGTCCAGGGCCATATGGCGGCCAACAAAGGATTTGGGGAACTGGCCAGCCGCCACTCTCGGAATCCGGAGACCTGGCTAGTTTGCCCCCATTCCCATTTCAGGCCACTCATGCTTTCACTCCTGCGGCACCTAGCATGCCAAACTTCGGTTATGTGGCACCTCCCGTACCCATGTATGCTTCATCAGGATACTTGATGGCGGCCAACGCTACACCAGGCTGTATGGCCTCCGGTGGACTTGGCATGGCGCCACGTCAGGCTGCGGCACCTCATGTGCCGGATGTTCAAACCACACCTCATGTTGCAGCACCATTGAACCTTGGTTGGATGCCGCCAACACTAGGGGGCAGACACCACAACCATGTGGAGTGGCCGCACCTGCCACACCAGCCGCATGCCTCCTATGCAGGCACCTATTTGGATGCCACCAACATTAGGGGGGCAGGCGCCACCGACATGTGGAGTGGTGGCAGCATCTATACCAGCCACCACTTCTGCCACACCTCTAGCCGCCATGCCTGTTGCACAAGCACCGACGGTCTCACCCGAGTTGCTCGCAGACAGGATGCAACAACATTTTGGAATTCAACTGAGGCCGATGGAGCGACCTACGTACAGGAAGCCATACCCTGATTGGGTAGACACCATGCAACCGTACCCCAGGGGCTACAAGATGCCCGAGTTCACCACCTTCTCAGGGGACGATGGCAAGTCCACTGTAGAGCATGTGGGCAGATTCACCGCCCAGTGTGGTGAAGCGGCGGCCAATGATTGGCTGAAGTTGAGACTATTCAGCTCATCCCTCACTGGACGCTTTTGCATGGTATGCGTCATTGCGGCCTAAATCAATTCAAAATTGGACCGATCTAGACCGAGCTTTCCATGACAGGTTCTACACACCGTTGTTACAGGTGAGTCTCGCAGATCTTATAAATGCTAAACAATTTGCCGATGAAGCGGCAAACACTTTCATTAACAGATTACAGCGGCTTAAGGGCCGATGCACCATGGCAGTCCCTGACAAGGAAATAGCCAATATTGCAGTAGCAAACATGTTACCGAAACTGAAAGAGCATTTAATGGTGCAGGATTCCACTAATCTTGCCCAGCTGGCCGAGAGAGCGGCCCGCTTGGAAAAGTTCCTTGCGGAACAAGATGAGAAGTGTCTACCGACACACATGACTCGTTTTGAGGAATTGAAACACGATAAAAAGGGAAACAAACGAATGGGGTTGGCTTCTGCATTGATCCTTGGTAGAAACAACCCAGGCTAGAGCACCCTTAACAAACTCTAAGAGGCCGCCATGGCCTCCAAGGCCTTCAAGAGGCCGCCATGGCCTCCAAGGCCTTCAAGAGGCCGCCTTGGCCTTCAAGAGGCTACCAGGGCCTCTAAGGCATCTAAGAGGTCGCCATGGCTTCTAAAGCTTTCAAGATGCCGCATTGGCCTTCAAGAGGCCGCCTTCACTTTCAGAGGCCTTTTGGTCTCTAAACTATCCAAGAGACCGTCGCGGCTTCTAAGGCCTTCAAGAGGCCGCCTTGGCCTCTAGCATTGGCAGGAGACCTCGAGGACGAAGGCTGACGATCTGGCGGATGAGAAGCGAGGCATGACAAATGAGCTCCGCTATGGATGAGCTCTGAGGCACGGCGGCCTGGGCGAAGCTGGATGGCGGCTGGTGCAAGTATGCGTCATAGAGTGGATGGCGGCTTGAAGAGAGGCCAGTGGCGGCCTGAAAATTCTAAGTGGTGGCTCGTGGCTTAAAGATGGCGGCCGACTCATGGATGGCGGTCTGGAAACAAGCCCGAACATGCAATTCAAGAATTCATGTAACATCTACTCAGTAGATTTCGATTCCCTAGTCTCTAAACCCAGTTTTGAATTCATAGTCTCGGCCAAAAAAAAGTAATAGAACAAGATAATAAGGAGCTAACATGTTGAACCGAGTAGACGAATCAACACGAGTGGCGGCCCGGGCCAGAAGAGCTGGCGGCACACAACAGCAGGTGGCGGCCGGCGGCTGGCGGCCCAAGCAATGGCGGCGCTCAAGAGGAGCTGGCGGCGAAGTGCTGGCGTTGGCGGCAGACCTGCTGGCGATCCAGGACGATTGCGGCTCTCGCGGTTAAGGGTGGCTGGCGGCGCTCGCAGTCCGGGCTGGCAGCATCTTCACGCGGATGGCGGCGCCCGGAGCTGGCGGCAATCCGGGACTGGCGCACGACAGGCTGGCGGCCCAACCAGGGTGGCGGCGCTCAGCTGGCGGCGCACGGCTGGCGGCAGACGAAGTGATGGCGGCCCGGGTTGGAGGTGTTGGCGGCGCTCAGCAGGCAGAGGCCCTAACGGATGGCGGCTTTCAGAGGGCTGGCGGCGCTCGAACAAGTTGGCAGCCTCGATGGCGGCTCAGGCCCGGGACGACGGCGGCGGCCTCCGGGACGATGGCGGCTCTCTGCTCAAGGTGGCGGCAACCCGAGCTGTAGGGGCTGGCGGTGAGCTGCAGGTGTTGGAGGCTCTCGACCAGCTGGGGGCTCAGGAGATGGCAGCGCTCGGCGAGCTGGTGGCGCTCGGGCTGGCAGCACTCGAAAACCCTGGAAGACGAGATGGCGACGCTCGCGATAGAGTCGACGAATGCTGATGGCGGCCCGCAGTGGAATCAATGGCGGCGCTTGGATCAAGACTGGCGGCCTTCGCAATCTTGGTTGGCGGCCCGAGCACTCAAGTGGCAGCCTCTCGAAGATGGCAGCCCGAGGACTCCATTGAGGACTGGCGGCGGTTTTCAAGACTGATGGCGGCCCAAGGACGTATGGGTGTTGGCGGCCGGTGGAAAGCTGGCGGTGGGTTTTCGGATGGTGGCTACCAGCGTTTGGCAAGTTGGCGGCACACGGAAGGTCCAAGGCTTGCCCTCACTGGCGGCGTTCCTCGGGGTTGGCGGCTCCTCAACGCTGGCGACTCCTCAACACTGGCGATGTCCTCGATAGATGGTGGCAGGGCTGCTGGCAGCGCCAGGCTGCGGACGACCAAGGTTGGCAGCCCGATGGTTGACGGCTGGCGACCGAGGAGAGCTGGCGGCCCGATGGTTATGCGGATGGTTTCCAGGACCGTCCATGGGTTAGGCCAGGACCGTGTTCAATCTATATATATATATATATACTAGAACTCTTCTTGACGCGCGCTACGCTACGCGCGCCGTTGAGAAAAAAAAGCAGAGGAAGCATATATTGAAGTTTGTTATTAATGAGAGGCAGAATAAAGAAATTCGAGTTGTACTCCCTCACGTGCTCAAAATATAATCAAGACAAGTAAAAATTTACCCAATTCTTGGATGGATTTACCTGGATCAATTTCTGAAAAAATCAAAGAAATGAGCTAGTGAAACAACTGCAGACAGACAAATTTGTGATCAGCAAGTAAGAGTCACAATGTAGTAAATAAAGTTCAAAGAATCTGTCACCCAATAAATAATCATTAAACCACTGCAGCTAGTTGCTGCAAAGTCACCAGCATATGATGGCAAATGCTTTATAGGCAACTAATGGACTAATATGCAGTTGCAGACATAATTTGGATCAATGTACCAACTAATTGTTAACTGAAAGAATTTTCAATCAATGTCCAAGTAGAGGAAAGGAAAACCAGCAGTGTCAGGACTGAATGCATGATTGAGACATGCTGCTACAAAATAGGACAACCTAAGGGTTGTTTGCTGCATGCCTGCTTTCATTTCCCCTGAATGCTATCACTATAAAAAGCCCTTCGCAAAATACAGTTCTTCCACATACACAAACACAATCATACACAAAGACGAGCAAGGAGCAATCATCATGGCTTCCAATTCAGGCATTCTTGTGACGTCGCAAATTTCCCGTCCCATTGCCAACTTTCATCCGAGCGTGTGGGGTGACCGTTTTCTGAACGCTCCCGATCATCGGTCACAAGTAATAGTTTCATTTACTCGTCTTCCATTGAATTGTTTTTTCTGGAATAATTATTATTATTTCAAGTTTCAGATGTTAGTATGCTCCTACTATACTTTTGGTCGCAGGAGCAAAAAGAGAATGAGCTACGTGAGATTCAACAGCTTGTAGAAGAGATAAAAGTGTTGTTATTACCGCCAACATCAAAGAAGATATCCATGCAACAGCTGCAGTTGATTGATTCAATTCAACGTTTGGGTTTGGAGTATCGTTTCGAATCAGAAATTGACAATGCTTTAACCAATCTGTTTGAAACATACGATGAAACTCATTATTTGGCCGACGATGATTCTGTACATGATGCTGCCCTCAGTTTTCGACTTTTAAGACAACATGGATATAGAGTTCCTTGTAGTGAGTTCCCCTACATGATTTCTGAGTTTAAACATATAGGGTTCAAATGTTATAATTCATACGTAAGCACTCAGAAGAAATTATCCTCATGACGAAACACATATTTTTGAAAATTTCAAAGATGCTCAAGGGAAATTCAAGGACTCAATCACACAAGATGCTAAAGGGATGCTTCAATTATATGAGGCTTCATATCTCAGTGTCCACGGTGAAGACATACTCGATGAGGGCATCCATTTCACAAGGTCACATCTTAGCAAGCTGTTAGGTGGTTCACCAAATGTAAAAGACGCTGAAGATCCAGTTCTTGTCGAGAGAATTGGCCATGCTTTGAGCCATCCATACAGAAGAGGGTTATTAAGATTCGAGGAAAGGGCACATATTTCCATGTACGAGAAAGATACATGTAATAAGAAGTTGCTGAGGCTCGCAAAGTTAGATTACAATAGACTACAAACTCTGCACAAGACAGAATTAGCCGAAATATGCAGGTAATAATTTGTATCGGCAATTATATATACCTAGCTATTATATCTCATCGATGATGTTTCAATTAACGTTAGGTGGTGGAAGAGATTAAACGTTCCAGAAAACTTTCCGTTTTCCAGAGATAGAGTCGTGGAAGGCTATTTTTGGGTTCTTGGAGTTTATTTTGAACCAGAATATTCTCTTGCGAGGATAATCCTATGCAAAGTGTTTTCGATGACTTCCATTATTGATGACATGTATGATGCGTACGGTACCTTTGATGAACTCAAAATCTTCACAGAGGCAATGGAAAGGTTCCATTTATTTTAATGATTGTTGAGCTTATGCCATATTGACAAATTATATGCATTAATAACTCAACTAGTTTTATATGTTTAACAGGTTGAGCTATGATTGCTTAGATGACCTCCCAGATTACATGAAAATATGTTACCGAACTCTCTTGGAACTCTATGAAGAGATCGAGGAGGAGATGACGAAGCTAGGAAAAGGATACCGAGTTTTTTATGCCAAAGAAGCAGTAAAACATATTTTCTTTTTTAAACTTCAATACTATAAAAATATGATATCTACCAACTAGTTTTCTTTTTTGCTTTCCCATTAGAATTTGTTGGCGTTAAGCTAACCTTTCGATTGATAAATAATCAATCCAAAAAAATTCTAAACCCTATGGACTAATTTGTGTATTTCATCGTCACCGACTCCCAAATTGGATATCATCAGAGCATCACTGCATAAATAAATATGTCCATATGAAACATTAACAAAAATATGTGAATTTTTCTACAGGTGAAGATTGTGACACGGGTTTACATGGAAGAGACAATATGGAGGGAAAACAAGTATGTGCCAACGTTCAATGAGTATTTGGGCGTCGGTATGACAAGTTGTGGATATCGAACTCTTGTAATAACATCATACCTTGGAATGGGTGATGTTGCTACCAACGAACACTTCCAATGGGCAATTGAATGAAGACCCTCTTGCCATAAGAGCTTCTGCTATTATTTGCAGGCTTAAAGATGATATCGCGGGGCATGAGGTAAGATTATACACATCATATTAATTAAACATATTAATTTACTGTAATTTTTCATTTACTCTGTTTCTGATCCATATTCCCTGACCGAACTGATGTAGTTCGAGCAAAAGAGGACACATATTGCTTCAGCAGTCGATTGCTACATGAAGGATTACAATATTACCAAACAAGAGGCAATAGAAGAATTAACAAAGAAAATAGAGGATGCATGGAAGGACTTAAACGAGTGTCTCTTACAGCCTACGGAGGTCCCAACCCCTTTGATTGTGCGTGTTCCGAATTTTGCTCGACTTATGGAAACTCTTTATAAGGAGGCTGATTGGTACACACACGTCAGTCCTGAACTGAAGAACTATATCGAGCAAGTTTTAGTCGACCCTATCCCTGTTGAATAAGAATATGATCTGATGACAGATGCAGCTACCACCTGGAATCTGTAACTTGGATAATTGGCAATGTTTATGTTGTATTGGTGCCTTGTCTAAAATAAAGCATGTAGAAAGAAAGCTATTTACTGTGTTGAAACTTTGATGTATTCCTAGAAAAAATAATGGTGGCATGTAATAGTACACCATTTTTAGTATGGTTCAATAAAAAATACAGTAATCTACATTTTTAGAACGGTCTACACAGTTTCGAATGACAAAAAATGTCAAAGCTAGTAGAAACTTGTAGAGGCACTCGATCTTCGTTTTGGAACTCCGATCCCAGCTGTCTCATCGATCCATGTCTGCACAATTCTTTTCTCTATCTTGGGCCTCTGTTATCTTACCTTAAATCAACTGAATTTGAACCTGTTGAGTATTATTGTCAGTTAATGTAGGGCTTATAAAAAAATCTCTTGGGAGGGCCATTTCGTGACCACGGTGTTCGACATCTAAACTTGCAACATGCCTAGAAGGTATCATCTGAATATTCATGTGCTAATACAGTAAATAATCTTCCCTAGACCGTTGATGTTCAGTATATCCAACATGCCTTCTAGGCATGAATCGTTATCTCTGTCTATCCATCCGACATAGGATGCTAGATGGTGCTTGTTGGATTTATTGGTGTTTTGGGTTGACCCTTAGTTCTATGTAAGCTTGGTTTAAGTTTGGCCCAAGTGCTTGTGAACTACATCCTATTACTCCATGTGTGTGTCGAGTCACCGATGGATTGTTCGGTTCAAACCCACGTCCACATGGAAAAGCAAAGAGCAAAGGAACATTATTGCTTGCATATGAGGTGTTCGCCTAACTCCAATAATGTATAAGCCATTTGGGAAGTGCCCAAAAACAAAAACGTGAGGGCTCTGCCCGAAGCCGACACTGTTATACTAATGTCGGAGTTAACATGGTGGTCGCGGTCCAAAGCCTGGTTTGGATACTGAGACAGTTGTGGATTCAGCAATTTGTGGACGGGCCTGCAATTTGTCCCTTGGTCTCTCACGATTGGATCTGTGGTGTCTTGTGTCAAAAGTATTCCTGATATTAGGATCATGTAGCGTGCCATTTAGGTTAGCGGCGCAAAATGAGTGGACGGATCTCACTTGAGGGAGGTCACTGTGTGTGGTCCTCAGTTTGATGGGAGAATTATTAAGATGTCTTAGAATTTAATTAATGTAGAAATTATGAAGTTTAAAAAAGCTAGGTTGTTATCGAGTGGTTATGATAGCTAGGTTTAGTAGCTTGTGTTTAAATTTGTTGGATTCAATTATATAGTGTGGTCTTTTTTGTATTTCGGTAAGACAAAAGGAATCATTTAAATAAATTAGCGTTGTATTCATTTATCTTTATCCTTTCTTTCATTTTTCAGCCGTGGAATCAGAGCCAATTGATGGTTTGTGTTCAATTCTTTTTCTTGGAAAATAAAAAAGCCAAGTCTTCAAATATTTTTTCCCATCGAAGAAATTATTTTTCTTGGATAATTAAAATAAAGTCTTATTTGCAAGCATTAGAATTATATGGAAAGTGGAAGAAAAATATGTCGACCCTACTACTCTTCCACATAATCCTACGTTGTCTGCAATCAAGAAATCAGAAGAAGAAAACTTAAAGAAGCCAAAACTTTAAAGTGCATTCATTCAACAATATCAGATGCCATTTTTACAAGCATAATGACTTCTGAATTGCCAAAAGAAGCATGGGATAAGCTTGAGGAATTTCATGGCAAGTCATCATGTTTTTCATAGTCATTATTATTAGCATTTGGGCTATATTAAAAATATTTATATATAATTATAAGCTTTTGGTTAGAGGAAATTGTGTGAGATATATAAAAAAAACTTACCTTTCTTCTAAATACAAATTTTTTTTTGGGATGAGCAATTGAAGGCCTGGAATGGGGTGGTGGGAATAAAAGGGAGGGATAGGGGGTGGGGATCGAACCTCCAACCTTTCGTTGGAAGTCTAGGAACTTAACCACTTGGGTTCCAACGTAGAAAACTCAAAAAAGAAAATCTTCAATATATATATATATTACAATATTTCACCTTAACCAATAAAGTATTTTCGCTCCATTAACATATTCCTTTTTTTTTTTGGCGGGAATTAACATATTCCCATTCAAAACAACAATACAGACGATTGAGTATATTATATATATATATATATATATATATATATATATTTTGCTGAACAGACTATACAGACTAGGAAAGTGGTGGGAGCACATGCCACACAATTATAAAGGGACAAAGATGAGGGATAGGGGGATAGGTGGGAATCAAACCCTCAACCTGAAGGTTGAGAGTCAGAGCCTTAACCACTTGGGCTAAGTCTCAATCCCGAGTATATTATATATTGGTTCAGGTATAAACTAACTCACTTTTATTTTATTTTATTTTTTTTTGTTACAATTTATGTATTTATAATAAAAATTAAATGATTTTGTTTTGTGAATTCTAAAACAAGTTTCGGGTTACCACGGACAAGCAGAAAAAGTTGTTAACGAGTATCAGAATAACAGCGCAATAACCAGTCACTACAAATTATAACAGATCGAGTACATTTTTTATCAGAATAACACACTAAGTCAGTAATAGCGATGTAAATTATGACACGCTCCCTCCGTTTCATTTTAGTTATTTTTTCAGAAATTAAAAAACATTCCAAAATAGTTGTCATTTTAGATATTTATATTATATTTTTTCAATATTACCCTTATACTTTCATAAATATTACTCCTATAATATTGTGCAATCTCTCGCAACTTCAATTTCACTTTTTTTTATAAAGTATTGGTAACAATGAAAAATTGATCAATAATAATAACATTCCTTGATATGTGTGATTTTTTCTAAAACGTCATCTATTAAATAATGGGTGGAGTAAGAGTTTGTTGACCTAGTTCTGTTTAGGGTATACAACTTAGAAGGTGCTGGCAAAATGTCTCGCTAGATCTGCTATTGAAATTTTTTTCCCCAATAAAAAATTCATGTACAAAATTAAAAATATCGAATAGTTCATGGGTATTTTTTTTTTCCTGCAAAGCCCAAATCAGAAAAATATTAGTGATAGCTCATGCCACACAAATTACAAAGGGATGAATGGAAGAATAGGAGGTCAGATGGGGAATCGAACCCCCAACCATAAAGTTGGTAGACAGGAACTTGACCACTTTGACAAATTCTCATCCCTGCTTATTTTTTAATATCAAATCACAGTTATTTATACAAACGTGAGCGTCTTTTTATATTCCACTTTAGTAAGTGGATTTAACCCTAATTATTATATGCCATACCTGGGAGTAGAAAAAATAAATGAAATAATACTGGTTCGATTAGATAAAAAAGATTACACTATACTATATGTTTCCTCCCTTTTTAAATTATTGCACTACTGGCTAATGCGAATTCCAGCACTATTAATTGGATTACTTTGATTTCAATTTTAATCATAATTATAAGTTAAAATATAACCATGTAAGATCTTAATAGATTCGTCTCGTCTTGAGTTTTTAAATATCAAACTTTTAGAATTTTTACTTGCACCGAACTTGAGTTATTGATGGTTTAAAATGTGCATTGGATTGCGTGTTCTGTGGATCCCGTAGCAAATAAAAAAACAGATGAAGTATTTTATTCTAATTAAAGAAATTTTTGTTAGCATGATAATTAAAGAAATTGGGCCACGATTCATAATCATATCCACAAAATTTATGAAATTAATATTTAGTTCGAAATAATAAAGAAACAATCAGCTGGATAGTTTTAAAACAATTAAAATAACAAAGAAATGACATGTGTAGGCTCCTGATTTTCTTGAGAGAGAGTTACAATCTAAAATTTTAAGTTAATTATAAAATAGTAATTTTTCTTTTTCGGTGGAAAAGGGGGGGCCGTAGCTAATTTATTCAAAGAGAAAATGTGAGTGGGACAAGTCCATCGAATCATGGATCAAAAGATCTCGTACAAAATTCGGAGGACTACTAAGGTGTTCGATACCAAAAGGAAAATGTTTATCACGTAACAACATATCACAAACTATATTGATCTCCTTTGGAATAGTCGTGAACTTTAGGTTCCAGCCCAGGTTTCTCATGTGTTGCATCTTATTGAAGATGTCAGAGTATGCTCCATAGGTGTCTGCATTAGAATTCATCAAATGAATGGCTTGACTGCTATCACTTTCAATCTCTAGGTTTGTTAACCCCAGATCCCATGCCTCTTGAAGTCCAAGTAATATTCCCCAAGCTTCAGCTTGTAAGCTATGCATGGAGTTCATTTTCTTGCGAATACCGCCAATCCAATTGCCTTCAGAATCTCTAATAACACCCCCAGCCGAACATTGACTAGGTGAAGAACTTTCATCACAATTTAGTTTGAACCAACCTGTAGGAAGTTTGCTCCAGCTTGAATGAGATATTCTCCAATTCCTTCGACCAAAGTGTTTGGATGATGTGAGGGAAGAGATGAAATCACGACTCCTTCTAATGATATTTATATGGAGTCTGTCCCATTGCGGATCCACTTGGCTATAGAAAAGTTTGCACCTTGCCTTCCAGATATGCCACATCCCAATTGCAAAAGTAGCTGCTTCAAGATTACTTGTCACCGTGCTGAGGTTGATCTCGATCCAACTCTGGATTGAGTGGTTCCAGGAGGCTCTTCTAGAGAATCCAAGATGATTCCAAACGCAGGTTGAGGCTGGATAGTCTCTAAGGGCGTGGATGATACTGTCCCTTGCGCCATAAATCCAACAGCTATCATCTTGACTAAGGTATCTCCTGCAACATTCCGCTCCGGTAAGGATTTTGTTATAATAGCACAACCAAAGAAAAGTTCTTGATCGGTGAGGGCATGGCCATCTCCAAATGAGTTTCCAGATTTTTTTTATTGAGGATTAAGCGTATGGAGGTGTTGATTTAATGCTTCCCTTGCACTCCTAGTTGAGAACTTGCCATCAGGTCAAGGACACCAGCAAGGGCAGTCTTCAGCATCCGTGTCCTTGGGCGGCCTGATCTGGTTGAAAAGGTTGAGGATGTTCGCAGGAAACATCCCAGACAATTCATTCATGTTCCAAGCACCACCATCAACAAAGGATTCCAGTGTGCGGTCCAGCTCCCAATCTCCTAGCATCAGCGTTGAATGGCCCTGCAAAACAAGATCCTTATCACGCCACTTATCACACCAAAAAAGTATTTTCTTACCATTTCCCCTTTTCCATCCCACCGAAGGAGAGAAATTGGGCCAGATATTCATGAGATCCTTAGCAAAATAGGATAGGGTCTGCGGTCTTTGCTTGAATTTGTGTCGTTTCCACCCATAACGAAATCTGAGGAGTTTAGTCCAGTTGGTATTGTGGTGTAAAAGTCTCCATCAGCTTTTCCTGAGCAATGCATCGTTTAGATGGTTGAGACGATGAATTCCCAGTCCCCCAAAGGTTATGTCAGTCGTGACCTGCTCCCAGGTTACAAGATGTATTTCCCTGTGATCCCTTGTGGATCTCCATAAGAAGTTACGACATCACCTCTCAATATCTGAAATCACTTTATTAGGGAACTTCATAACCTGCATGGGATAGATAACAAGAGATTGAAGAACGGATTTAATGAGTGTAATGCGGCCTGCTAGGCTTAAGTATTTGCATGACCAAACAATAACCTTAGCACAAAGCTTATTAATGATAAAATTGAAGTGAGAAGCAGTTCATCTCCTTGACTGAATGGGAATTCCAAGGTATGTTCCAATCATTGGAGAACTGCTAATACTAATTTCATTCTCAATATTCATCCTTGCAGCGCTAGACACAGTTTTCCCAAAAATTATTTTCGATTTTGGGAGGCTGATTGAGAGGCCATATCTTGTACAAAACTCAAAAAGGATGGATTTATTGACATGAACATGCTCAATATTAGCTTTTGAGAATAATAAAATATCATCAACAAAAAAGATATAAGGGATTTTTAAATGGTTTTTATTCCATGAAGGTGGTTTCCAGTCGCCATGCTCAACAGCTGAAGTGATCATTCTACCAAGTCTGTCCATGCAAAGAATGAAAATATACGGTGAGATGGGATCGACTTGTCGAATACCCCACGAAGGCTTAAAAGGAGGGGAAAGTGATCAATTCCAAAGCACCTGCATAGTAGGAGACTCAATGCATGCCATGATTAGATTAGTTAGATGAAGTGGAAAGCCAAATAACAGTAAGGTTTCACGAATAAAAGACCAGTCAAGCTTATCATAAGCTTTTTCAAGATCAAGTTTTATGGTCATGAATCCAAGCTTTGCTGTGGACTTCTCCATCAAGTGAGATATTTCTCCACAAATGATAATGTTGTCTTGAATGATTCGGCCGGGAACAAAGCTAGCTTGTCTAGGTGAAATGAGATCAGGCAGTAGGGAAGCCAATCTGTTGGTGATGGTTTTGGTGATGATTTTATAGAGAACATTGCATAGGCTTATGGGTCTGAACTAAGTGACTGAGGTGGGATCCGGCAGCTTTGGGATAAGAGCTATCATAGTTTGGTTAACTTCTTGAATGAGTTGGTGGTTTGAGAAGCAAGCTTGGAGGAATCTGCATGTATCAGGGCCAATAACTTTCCAATTTCTTTGGTAGAACGATGCACGTAAACCATCGAGACCAGGGGCTTTAAGGGGTGCCATGGCTTTAACCGCCATCCAAATTTCCTCTTTAGTGAAGGGTCTGTTGAGTAGATCCCTATCAACAGCCGTGATGGTAGTAACATGTCCATCATTCTGAAGAAAAGTTGGCCTGCTGCTATCATCCCTGGTATAGAGATTTTCAAAGAACTTTGTTACCATATCTTGGATATGAGAGGGGTCAGAGGAGGTTGAACCATCCACATCCATTAAAAAAGTGAAAACTTTTTTCCTGTTGCGATGTTTAACAAATTGGTGATAGAACTTGGTATTTATATCCCCTGCTAGACTCCAATGCCGGACACTTCTTTGTATCCATTGAAGCTCCTCTTCTTCCAAAATTTTTGCAAGATCAGTATTAAGTTGTGAATGGAGTCGAATGAGAAAACCCTTGTCCATCCAATTTGGAATACGTTCAATACCTTCCAATCTAGACCGAATTCTCTTCTTACGGTTGTGAGTGTTTTTATAAATTTTGTCATGCCAACGTGTAGCTTCATCCTGCAGCTGAGAGATCTTACTGAGCAAAGGGATATCAAGCTTCCAAATGTCTGTTATGAGCTTCACAAAACTTAGATGGGATTGCTAGGCGATCTTATACTTGAACAGCTTTGGCCTAGGATAATGATTCTGTAGATTAGTATCCAAGAGTCTGAGGAGGAAAGGAGCATGGTCCGATTGAATCCGGGGAGAATTTGGACTGTAGACGCTGGGAAAGAGGCATTCCATTCTGAGTTAGCAAGCATCCTGTCCAAACGACGAAAGAGGCGGCCACGATTCTATGTAAATAAATTGCCAAAAGTCCCGAGTTCTGAGAGATTATTGACAGTAATCCAATCCTGAAGTTCCAGACAAGAAGAGAGTGAAGCTAAGCCACCTTTAGATTCTGAAAGCCACGCAATACAATTAAGATCTCCCCCAATGAGTGATTCAAGGCATGTATGTCGATGTTTATGAAGAGCCGCATACACAAAGGTGATGTGAAAAGAGTGATTCAAGGCACAGACAATTGTATCAACAAACTGGGGATAGCACTCAACAACCTCCATTTTAATATGATCATTCCAAAGCAACCAAATCCCTCCTGAAAACCCAGAAACTTCCACTCTAAAAGAGTTAGAAAAACCTCTCCTCCTAATGAAGCAATCTGCTCTATTGCTACTAATCCTTGGCTCAAAAATAGCTAAAAGATCAACCTTGTACCGAGAGGACAAATCTCTAAATTCTCTACGGAAAGCATTCGATCCCGCACCTTGCACATTCCAACAAATAAAAGAAAAAGGCATAAGAAAAATAAAGGAAGGATGTTACCCCAAAAGACTAAAGGCACAAATGAGCGGGCACACTAGACGCCCTGAAATGAGGTGATCCATAAGGAGGGTCCCTGGTTCCATTGCATCAATAAAAAATTCAGAGTCAGGAATGTTAGGTTCCAAACCATCCGGGGGTTGGCCACCAGGATTAGTAATAGGGAGTGAAATTTTCTTGAGCTTTAAGGTGGAAGAATTTTCGAAGGATACTACGGCATGATGGTCTGTTTTGAGGGATGTGTGGGATTGAATTGCTTTTACTCCAGAGGGCTGTGACCAGATCCTAGGGATAGGGCAGGATGCTATTTAGCAGCCAATTGGTGATGAGAGGTGGATAGTTTCCCAGAAGGTCTTCGTTTATTGCCTTGCTGAGATGAGGATGGATTAGGGTTCCTGTGATTTCCAGGGGCGGAAGCAGGGTTAGAGGGCAGTTGGTCACCACTGACTGGTTGTTCATCCTCATTGTCAAGCACTGAAAATCTGTTATCTTTGACAGCAGAGGATGGCATATTCGTCTTAGTTGATCTAATAGGTTGACGCTTTCGGGATTGAACAATCATCCATGGGTCATATGCATTATCAGGTGGATTATCTCTTGTATCCTCCACAGGGCTCACATGTTCTTGAGGGTTATCTCTTGTATCCTCCAAAGAGGGGCAATCCGATTGCATGTGCCCATACCTGCCACAATGAAAACACACCATTTTTAAATTTTCATACTCAATATTGAAATCTGTACCGTCAATTGTGATGCACGGGGTTAAGGGTTTGTCCAAATCAACTCGAACAGCTTGTCGAGCAAAGCGGCCCAGCTTTGTGTCTCCAGTGTTGAAGTCGACGCTTATGACTTGCCCGATAACTGCACCAGCAAGAGCAATGACCCGTCTATTATACATGTGCATGGAAAGGCATGGTACCCGAGCCCATGCAACCATCGAATTAACTTCATTGGTTCTTGGATTAAACAATGCCTCCCATTTCTGCACATGCAAGTAATGACCAAGGATCATCCATGGTCCACCTGTGATGGCTTGGTTGGCTTCCTCAGCCGAAAGAAACTTGATTACGAAATAATCTTGATCCAAGTCGATAAGATCGTAATTCTTTGCCGTGGGCCAAATTTGTTCGATTCTAGTTTGAAGGATCTTGAACGAAACCCGCCGGCCGATAACTTTGAATAATACAGCGTGTTCCCATGGTTTGAGCAAGTGGGCACAGAAAGAATCTGAGAAATTTATGCATGGCTTCCCATCATCATAGGTCAGCGTCAGATCGGTGGGATCACCAAAAGAGTCAGCAGGATCGTCTTCAAGGGGTCGTTATATAGAGATCTGGGATGCTTTGCTGCGCGGCTGTCGATGGGGTCTGGCGGGATGCTGCCATTATCAGACTCGGTGTCTTCTGCCATGAAGGGAAAGAAATCAGGGAAGAAAGCTTGAGTATGTTCTTGGAGAGAATTAGATCATTTATTGTAAAATAGTAATTTTAAATTGAGATTATTTTAAGAAATAGTGTGGAAGTTGACTTTTGAAAAATTAAATGTTAGGAATATATAACTTTTACAATTTAGACTTAATTGTGCGATTGAAGTGTAAAATATTTGGTATTATAATAGCTTTTAGCAAGGTTGTTAAGATCGAGATCCTATATGAGATCATTTTTTTGTTTGCAAAATCGGAATCGTAGAATCGAATCGGTTTCCTAAGATCTTATGAATTGCAATAATGGATTAATTCAATTATGCATTCTAATAAATAAAAGCATTAATTCGTGTGTTTATTAATCTTACAAGTTTATTAATACTCCCTATGTTTCACTTGAAATGTGTCATTTCATTTCTGCACACAATCCAATGTACTTTTTTAATCGTTAATATCTCAAAATATATACAACTAAAAATTATATAAAATATATATTCTAAAACTATACGATTATACGAATCTAATAAGACCAAACCCGACTATTTTTTTCAAATATATAATTACAATAATATTGAGTCAAAGTTGAACAATGAACAGTGTTAAAAAGTCAAATGGGACAATTCAACTGGGACGGAGGGAGTACAATACAATACAAAAACCTCACAATTAAACATAAAATATTTCCACAAACATGCCTATTATATTTTTTACATATCATACATAAGAAGTACAAGTTTTTAAGTTTAAAATTAAAGAAAAAAAGTTACTTTGATCACAAATTATAAAATTCTATAATCTTATGCGTTTACGAGGGTTGGCCGTAGAAACGTTTAAGGGGTTATAACCATAAGATCGTACTATTCTACTACCAGGATCGAAATCTTATCCAGATCTTACGAAGATCGTGATCATTTTTAAAGCATTTTTTTCTCAAATAAAACCCCTCCACGTCATCAAGTCCTTAATGGATAGGAATTTAGTACATATCATAATTATCTGATTAATATTTTTAGTGCATCAGTCCTAGACCTTTGAAGTTAATTAAGATTTAAGATGCATTGTTTGATTTGTTTCACACGGATTTAAGTTTTATTTTTTTTGGTAAATATTGACACTCATGTGTCGGCAAAGGTGTGTGGGAGTTCAACCCGGGATTTAAGTGTTTGTGTTTTGCTATCATCAAATATAGTCATTGAAATTTAATGAGTTCTCTAATTTATGAAGCAGACTTAAAACGTTATTCGAATAATATTCGATTCAAGTCAGCTTGTATTGATATATACTTTATTAAAGATTTGGTTTGGAAGTTGAATGAGCATGTGTTGAAGTGTTGAAATGGTACTCGTATGTGCTGAAAGACTATTGTGTATGTGCTGAGTTTATACGGTCAACGCACACCTCATTAACACTCAGCACACATACCTTATCGGGTTGGCACGTCAGCACCTGCTGAAAGTCACCAACCATTCAGTACCCTATCTAATCCGCTAGATGTTGATCTTTTTCTTCTTATTATTATTATTATTATTATTATTATTATTCGTTCGAAGACAGGGAAATTGTGATGAGAGTTTATGCTACACAAATTACAAATGGATAAATGAGAGGGATGGGGGTCGGGTGGAGAATTGAACCCCAACCCCAAGGTTGTAAGGCATGAACTTATCTCCTTGGGCAAGTCACCACCATCATTAAATTTAATAAAGAATAGAATATAATAAGTGAATATTATTTTTTGTTTCTAATTGATGTCACTTATACAAGGAAATTGTTTGGGTGCTGGCGGCCTGTATGTGCTGGCACATTCAAAAGTGATGGATATGTGTATGTGAAATGATGTGTGAGTATCAAAAAGTGATGGATAGATGTTATGAACCAAAAACTAATAAAAAAAAACAAACTACCGTCTATACATCACTTTATAAGGCTTATACATTACTTTACAAAGGGCTACACATCATTTTTAGCGTTGTCTGCACCTGCTGGCAATTATTATGCCATTACAAAAACCGGATTGATTATACAAGGCTAACATCCCTATATTACAAATCAAGTTTGTTGTTATGCATATGGCTTTGCCCGAAGGTGACAAGAAATTTCCCGACCACAGAATTAAAGTCATTATCGTCCCTTTTATTAACGGTTAGGAAGGAGACGAAAATAGACAATATTTTATTATTGTCGGAGCACTATCTAATTAAATCATCTTTTTCAGCAAAAAAAAAAAAAAAAATTAAATCATCTTTTTATCTCCAAAAATTTTCTATTAACTACTCCAAAATAATATACTAGTTGTAATGTCACATACATTTACAGTACGTATTTGTTCATAAAAGTATGGCCTGGGCTAATATATAGACGAGCCATATATTTTTCAATATTAAAATCTAGAATTTGAATCATGCTAAGGACTCGTTCGATAGGTTTTTGTTTGGCTTCTGCGTCGAGCCAAGGATCTTTTTCTCCTCAATGGAGGCTATCGGAAAATGATTAAACCGATTACGGGTCCGGAAATCTTAGAATGCGCCCAAACTTGACTGAATTTCACTTGAATTATAATGGCAAAATCGGATACAGTGGAAAATCTACTAGTTGTTAAGAAACAACGGCTGATTAACCGAAAGGAGGTACCAAACTACCGGTTGTTGAGAAACAACGGTGGACTTGGAGAAAAAGTAACCGCTAACAACTAGGCTAAATTCTGGGGAAAGCTGTAAAGGAAAGCAATAAAGATACAAAGAATTAAATTGCATAAAGGAAATTTTGGGGTTGATTGGTCTCTCTTGATTCTGAGCATGGCAACCCCTATGTATAGCCGGAGCTGCGATAACCGTTCCCCGGCCGATTCCGATGAGCCGATTCCGAGCTTCCCTCCTTCGGCTGTTCTCGATCGCTTTCGGCCGATTATTTCGTCCTATGAACTTTCCTTCCTTTCTTTCTTTTTGCTGGACTCCCACTCGGCCCAATCATCTGATATACTCACTCGTCTCCCATTCATCCATTGTTGGGCCTTTTCTTGGCCTGTTTGTCTGGCCCAATTACTCCTTCTTTGGCCCATCATTGCGATGGCCACAACAGATGCCCTCCTTACTTGGGCGAATTTTCGTCTCTGGAAAAACCCCAAGTAAACCTAACTTCTCCCACTTTCTCCTTTCGTGCACTAACTTCTCCTTAGAATCCGGCCACAACTCTTCATATTCCTCAGAACTCACTATTCTTTATTTTATTGCTGCCTTCTTTGTTCTTGTGCATTTCTACATTCTCCCTGCCATCTCTCCCTTCCTTCTCGATGGCACATCCTGCTCTCTCTCCTTCTTCTCTTAAGATCAAGAGTATCGAAGATTCTTTCGCTGATAAAACCTCTATTCGTCTTACTGATGACGGTCTCACCACTATTGGGCCTTTGGCGACTTCCGTTGAGGCCGCCGCTTCTGTTTCTACTTTTTTTGGTGACTTGAAGACGATCCTCTTGTTTTCGGATCATTTCTTCACCAAACTCTTTGGTACTTTCAGCACTTGGCCTATTGTGACTCCTGAATATACTGATTGGAACGCACGAGTGCAGCCTCATTGCGAACCGATTTGGTCATCCGCTGGTATCAACCGTTTGATTAAGCTAAGTGCTCAACCCTTTCCCTCTGAATATCGGTACATCCAAGCGCTCCACTGTTTCTGGAATTCCTCCGTTAACTGCTTTTGCTTCCCTTGGGGCATGATGACTCCGACTATCGAAGATGTTAAACTTCTTCTGGATTTGCCCTCTCTAGGAAAACACTTTTTGGGGGTTACTAGTTCTGAGAAACCCTCGATGGGGACTACTGGCTATACCTCGAAGCTTAGTTTTGCTCCATAGATTAAGCAGTATAGTGGCAATACGTCTGAGCTTCTCAAGCCAGAACCTGTGGCTTTTATGATGTACTTCCTTAGCCGATATTTTTGGTGTGCTCCCGCCAAGAACGTTGTTCTTGAGACTTACCCTTTGGCTAAGTCGATCATGGAGGGGACTCGTATGCCTCTCGCTGATTATTTTCTTGTCCACTTATATGCTGGTATCTCATCTCAAGTACATGATTGGGCCGACGGTCATTCTGACAGATCTCGTGGCCCTCTTTGGTTTCTTCATCTATGGCTTACTTGGTATTTCAGGGATATTTCTGGCTTTGAGCCTCAATCGTCCGACACTACTTCTCCTTCGGACAATGACCTTCTTGGGGTCCGTTTTCCTGACATGCGCGTATCACAATGGATCTATTACTTCATGAATAGACCTCCCACTGATTCCTTCTCCCGCTGTCTCTATACTGGTCCTTCTAACAGTTGGGTTTCGGCTATTGGCGTTCCCCCTTTCGGTGCGTCTCTCTCGAAGCCGTTTGCCCAAGTTTGGAATGCTTGCATCATCCCTCGCCATATCTTCAATCGCTCTATCTCTGTTCCTTCTGATCATTCTATCCACTCCGAAGTTTATAATCCTCATCTGGTCAGCCGCCAATTCGGTTTTGCTCAAGTTGTGGTCCCTACTCTCCAGGGACCCGAACAGGTACAACAAATCCTTTAAAGGATTCGGCCCAGAAGAGAGCCGTCAGCTTTGCCGAACATGGGCTCTCCGGATTTGTAATTTTGAAGTCCGCTCCTTTGATGTTCGCCCTGGTTTGTCGACAAAATGCTTCGATGATTGGTGGGGGAAAGTTTTGACCCGTGCTGCTTTTGGGACTGACTTGCAGACCCTTTTTATTTCCCGCGGTTTCCCAGGTATTATGATGTTTTCCGTTATCGAATCAGCCCCCAATTACTCCTGTTTTTCTCAAGAGGATTATCCTTTGCTTCCTCTGCTTAGTAAGTCTTTTTGATTTCTTACTTCATACTCTGTGTTTTCTTCTTAAGTTTCCCCCTTTTTTTATTCATCTTACAGGAACTGTCTCTGTGGAGGACACTTCGTCTTTTCCGTCTCGCCCACGTACTTCGTCCGCTCCTACCACTTCCTCCAGACGAAAACGTGCTGTTCCGAGTTCGGGAAGATCGAAAGACGATCCTGCTCCTAAGGCCCGGAGACGGTCAGCTCGCTCTCCTCTCTCTGGATCGGTTACAACAGCTGATCAGGTATTTCATGATCCTTTTTTTCTCTTTTCACGTTTTTAATCATTCAAGTCACTCACTATTATTCTATTGACGATTATCCCCTTCCCTTTTCAGGTTCATCCGATTCCAGATTCTTTGAGTCCTTCTGTGTCTCCCGATCATTTGTCTGGCCCGGATGATGTGCCACATCGTTCTCCTATTTCTCATTCAACCCTTGATCCTATCGATGAAACTTCCGTCGTTGTTTCTGATACCCTTCTTCCTTTGTCGGCCAATACACCTCTCCCTCGCTCGGCCGTTCCTGTGCCATCAACTGCCCCTGGACCTAGCTCGGCTCTTGATACTTCTAGGGCTGACAATGTTGATTCAGTTAATCCCGATCCGGCTACCTCTTTGGCGACTACTTTACCCTCTTTTTCGCCTCTTGTTCTTCCTGACCCTTCTGTAGCCCGTATCCAACAAGAAGGGTTGTCTCTTGGTGATGACATCCCTCATTCTCCTTTTCTGGATAGGAACATTTTGGACGATTTCTTCTCTCCAGTCCTCTCTCTTCCTTCATCGGATTTCCCGAGCACTTTCCGGGCTTGTTTTAATGAATTATATCGTTTAATTACTCGCCAGTCGGACGTGCTTTCGGTTCAGGCTAAGCCTATTCTCCAGCTTCTTTCCCACATTAAGCAGTCTTATTTTGAAGAGCTCCTCTCATCGGGTTTGGAGGACGCTCTCCAGGCGATGTCTACTTGTGTTTTACGTATGGACTTGGAACTTCCTGGCGTTCTGGCCGCTCGTAAGAAACTCGAGGCTGAGCAGGCCTCTATTTCTCTTCATAAGTTGAAGTTTGATAAACACACCTCCGATTACCAAGAATATATGAATAAGTTGTCGGACACAGACAATCTTAAGGTCAAGTACTCAGAGGATCTTGCTGCCACCGATCTGGAAATTCATAGACTCCAATGCAAGGAACAAGGCTTGAGAAGTGCCCTGGCCGAAGTAGATAAGGAATCAACTCGTCTCCGATCTCTTGTTAAGCAACTTCACAAATATGCCTTAGCTCCCAGAGAAAAACTTGCCAGTCTTCAACAAGAGATGGGTTATCTCTCCATGAGGTCCTCCTTTAGTGACGAAATCATCAACGTTTTTTGTAGTTTGTGGTCAAACACTCGAGCTGTGATTGACAGAGTCCGACCTACTGCGACCAAGTTTCGTTCTATATCTGATGCTTCCGCAGTTCTTACAATAATATGAGTCAAAGTAGAACAATAAACAGTGTCCAAAAATCAAACAGGACACTTAAGATGGGACGGAGGGAGTATTTTAAATAAATTTTGTTATATACTATAACATCTCACATAATTAGTTGGAGAGAAAAACGAAGCATGCCTTATAAGGGTGCGGACACATCTCCCTTGTAGACGCGTTTTAAAGCCGTGAGGGCGGGTTGACCCAAAGCGGATAATATTTACAAGTGGGTGTGACTGAAATGTTAGAGATGGTATCAGAGCCAGTACCCAGGCTAGTGTGCCAGCGGGGACGCTGGGCCCCTAGGGGGTGGATTGCAACATCCCACATCGGTTGGAGAGTAAAAAATAAAGCATGCCTTATAAGGGTGTGGCACCTCTCCCTTGTAGACGCGATTTAAAGCCGTGAGGGCGGATTGACCCAAAGCGGACAATAGTTACAAGTGGGTGTGACTGGGACGTTACATATACTCCCTTCGTTTTGTTTTTTTTATTCTTACACCATTTGGTGTTTTACCACTATTCACACTCACACTTTGACTTAAAGTTTTATCATAATTACACAACTTAAAATATAGCCAAGTGGGATCTTGTTAAAATCATCTCGTCTTGTAGTTTTTAAATATGGAACTTTTAGAATTTTTATTCGTATCGAACATTAGTTATTAATGATTTAAAATGTGCATTAAACTGCGTGTTGGGTGGGTCCGTAGTAAGAATAAAAAAAGGGAGAGAGTATATTGTGAGATGTTAATTAAATGGGACGGGGAGTAATATAAATGTAAATATAAAACTCCTTTAATATAAAAATATGCATTTAATCACAAAGATTTATGTAAGATGGCTTTTGGTACGCAATTTCTTACAACATATTAGGGGTAATTTCTATTTCTATATTATACTCCTCCGTCCCACTCATTATGTCTCATTTTGAATTTTGACACTGTTCATTAATCAACATTGACCTAATGTTATCGCAATTATGTAAACGAAAAATTTGAGGGTGTTTGGATAAGCTGCAAGAAAATAAATTATTTGATTATTACGTTTTCAAAACGCAAATAATCCGTTTAACCGCTAAAAAATAGTGCTGCAAACCTGATTATTTTTATTTTGAAAACGCAATAATCAGATAATCTATTCATATCGCACATCCAAACACTACATAGTCAAGTTCGGTCTTGTTAGATTCGTCTAATCGTGTGGTTTTAGAATATATATTTTATGTAATTTTTACTTTTACACATTTGAAGATATTAACAGTTAACTAAGTGTATTAGATTACGTGTCTAAAAGTTTTGAGACATAAATAATATGACAGATATATTTATCACACATTTTAAATTATGAGAAATATTAGTATATTTTACTAGATTTTATATTTAGATGGAATCTATCTTAAAATTTAAAAAAAAAATATATATATTTCAAATTTATGAAGATGATAATAAAGATATAAATATCTTGGTCAAGTTCACTGACTTCCGATTTTCAAATTAAGGGTTTGATTCTCTATCCGACCTCCTATCCCTCCAATCCCCTTTAATTTGTCCCTTTGTAATTTATGTGGGATGAACTCCAACCACCCCTTTCCTAAATTGTTAGGGTGTTAAAAAAAATTTCTTTGTAATTTACGTTCATACCCTTTTATTGAATGGAAATTAAATAAGTGTGACCTTTGAAAAATATTTTATAACATGAATACAAGATTGCTCTTAATCGTGTACTTAAAATAAATTGTATTAATTAAAAAATTGTTATTGTTCCCTATCTACGAAGCAATTCAACCCAATTGGGATTGCTACTACTTTTTTTTTTTCATACATGGAGAATATTAGTTCAATTTGTCATAATCTTATTGGCATAATTTAATTGCATGCCATTTGCCACCACAACTTTGTTAGGCAACTTTTAAATATTCCATTAAATAATATAATTATTATTGTTTTAATACCAATAAAGTGACACCATCGTTTATCAAAAAAAAAATAAAGTGACACCATCACAGGACGTCACTAGTGTATAAATCCGTTAAAAAGTGGACAGCATTTTTTTTTATCACAAAGACGCACAAGCGTCGGCTAAAGGAGAAAGCTAAAAAAACCTACAGAAAAAGTGGACAAGAGAATTAAAACCTACAGCATTGAACTCATTGAAGAATGAAGACTTGTGTATAATATTTCCTTTTAATTACAAGGTATGACGTATGATATGTATATTTCTATTTTCATTATGGACAAGAGAATTAAAAATAGAGTGATTATGTATAAGTTGTTCACTTGTTCTGATCTAATTTGGTATAATCTACTCTGGCCTGGTCTGATTTGAAATTCTTTGTCTAATTAAAATTATTGTTAATAATAATAGTAATAATAATCTATATTATTATTATTAAATTAATTATAAAATTAATAAATTGATTACAACAACTAATTTGGACAATCAATATTTTTGTTGCTGATTGTTACAGATTATATTGCAGTTTAAATAATAATAATAAAATAGAAGAGCAATGGATAAATGAGGTTATAAATATAGAGAATTTAAAAAGGTGGAATAAATAGAAAATTAAATCCCACTCCCACTTTTATATTTAAGCTTTATTAGATATAGAGCCCTCTAATTTTCTTTGCATTTTAAAAAGACTCATACTCAAAATCTTATAGTTTGCATTCTTCCATAATTTTGACTATATGGTAATCCATATATATCGAGTATGTGGTAACCAACATACATAGTATATGGTAAACAAACTCTAAATATGTGGTAACCATGTGATAATCAATATAATAAGTGTGGACTAGTACCATGTACCATAGTTGTTAAGATCCCGATCCTGATCTTAGGATCTTACGATTTTACGATCACACATCTCTAAAACGATCCCGATCCTGGTAGGATCTTAAAATTAGTAAGATCTCGATCCTGATAGTATAATGTTACAATCTTATGGTTATACTCCTTTAAAGGCTTCTACGATCTTACGATCTTACCCTCTTAAACGCATAAAATTTTTGTAGTATTTTATGATTTGGGATCAATGTAACTTGTTTCTTTTAATTTTAAACTTAAGAGCTTGTATTCCGTATGTGTGATGTGTAAAAAAAACATAATATATATGTATGTGGAAATATTTTATATTTGATTGTGATGTTTTTGTACTGTATTATATTAATTAATTTGCAATATTAATAAACACACAAAAAATGCTTTTACTTGTTAGTATGTATAATTGAGTTTATCCATTATTGCAATTTAAGATCTTAGGATCCCGATTCGATCCTACGATCCCGATCTTGCAAAGAGAAAAACAATCCTATATAGGATCCCGATCTTAACAACCTTGCCATGTACGATATACCAATGTTATTTGTATTTTTGGATGGACCAGGAGGTTTTAAAGGTCCAGGTGTAACTTATAAAGTATGAGTACGTGAGTTTAATGCATTTTTTTTCTTCTTGAAAAAAGACTATTGAGGATGAGGACTTAGCCCAAGTGGTTAAGTTCCTTAATTTTCAACGGAAGGTTGGATGTTCAATTCTCCACCGCCCCCACCACCCCTTTCCTAGGCCTTTAATGGCTCTTTAAAAAAATAAAAAAAAAAAAGACTATTGTATTCACAAGGGTGACAAGGCTAAAATTCGAAATTTGCCTAAATAATTAGAACGCATTTACTACTCAAGTTAATTACTAGTATTAGTTATGATGGAGTAATTTGAGATTTTTTTGATGAGTAATTTGAGAATATTAATTTAAAATATTACTTCATCCGTTCTTAAATAGTTGTCTCTTTCAGCTCAATTTCAATAACCAATGTTTTCATTAATTAACTCATAAATTTATATTTTTACCGTTCAACTAAATCCATTCTTAATAAATGCAACAAATGGGGATGAGGACTTAGCCCAAGTGGTTAAGTCCCTCGACTTCCAACGGAATGTTAGAGGTTCGATTCCCCACCGGCCCCCTATCACTCCCTTTTATCCCCTTTGTAATTTGTGTGGCATGGGCTCCCACCACTCAGTTCCTAGTCTGTACAGGTTGTTCAGCTAAAAAAGAAAAATATCGACAAATAGCATTTATGTAAAATGAAGAGCAATCTATATAATAGGAGTATAAAAACAATACCCCTTATGAACAGTAACCTATCAATTCTCTCTCACAAAAATCCCCTTATGAATAGTAACCTACCTATATCCTCAACATTCACATTCTGCACGCAATCCAATATACATTTTTAATGCTTATGTAACACCCCCATTTTCGGCGCAGCGGAAAGACAGGGTGTTACTCTAGATGTTGCCCGGCTCCAGAGTGAAGGTTGTCCCCACAAACTAACATGAGTTCTTTCCAGTGCGCTTTGGCCTCACTCACGGCACACCCTGGGAGACTTCCCAGGAGGTCACCCATCCTAAAATTACCCTAAGGCAAGCACGCTTAACTTTGGAGTTCTTATAGATTGGCTACCAAGAAAGAAAGATACCTTGTTGGTATGAGTAGCTTATTTCACTCCATTTAAGCCATATTCCGGGGTATTACATTCCTCTCCCATTAAGATTGCAACGTCCTCGTTGCACTCGGCCATCCACATCCTTGGACGCCACAACTATCCACATCCCGTGGATTTTTCACCCCGCTAAGCGCCTGAATACCACAACACGCGGTCGCGGTCTGGCTCTGATACCATCTGCAACACCACCATTTTCGGCGCAGCAGAAAGACTGGGTGTTACTCTAGATGTTGTCGGCTCCAAAGTGAAGGTTGTCCCCACGAACCAACATGAGCTCTTTCCATTGCGCTTTGGCGTTATTCACGCACATCCTGGGAGACTTCCCAGGAGGTCACCCATCCTAAAATTACCCCAAGGCAAGCACGCTTAACTTTGGAGTTCTTATAGAATGGCTACCAAGAAAGAAATGTACATTGTTGGTATGACTAGCTTATTTCACTCTATTTAAGCCATATTCCGGGGTATTGCTAATGTAATGGCCCGAGTTACTTATATTTGGACTGTGGAATTTATCTTTGTGTGGATTGAGTTCAGCCCATTTGAGGGTGTGGCCCAAATGAGTTATTAAAGCATTTGGGGGGTATTTGTCAATTTCAGATTTTTGAAAGATTTGGAACGGAAGAAAGAGTAGAGACCGACGATTTTTAGGGGAAGGAGAAGAAGAAATACTTGGTTTGAATCATCGCATTTCCTTGGCGATCGACTAATCGGTTTGTTGTAAGTAGTTCCCCTCGTTGTCCTCTTCGCATTGATTTTTTGTTTGCTCGAATTGGTAGTGATTTAGAGAAGTTTTGAAATGTTAGGTTTTGGTGTTGTTTTGTTCGATTTTGATCGATTGAGGCTTGGACTGGACGAACCGGAGGTGGATTGTTGTTGGAAGATATCAGGCAAGGGATTATATTGCTTAAATTACATGTTTGGGGGTATTGGGAGGTCGGATTCCGGCGAAATCGCCGGACATGGCGCAACAGCGCCGGAACCAAGGCACCACCATGCCTGGGTGGCGCCTAAATGTGGTCCGAGGCACCACACTGGCGCCTCCTGTGCCACCTGTGCGCCCGAACAACCTACAAACTTGAATCGGCTCTAACTTACGCGTTTCTAACCCGATTTTTGCAAACAATATATGAATCCGATCCTACTCGAAATAAGGATTCAAATATGCAATCAGAATTCAGAGATAATGAAATCTTCAAAAGTGAAAATAGGAAATTATAGCCTAGGGTGTCACCTGCGCGCCCGATTCGCTGTTTTCTTCCATTTTTCGTTGCCGTTCGTGTTTTTCTCGCTTATTACTCGTTCCTATGCCTCGATTTATGTTATAACTTGCCTAAGAAATGTTGACATACATTATTAATGATTTATGGAATGATTGTGTAACCCGTGGGGTTGTTGAATTGCTTGGAGGAATCGTTGAATTACGATATCGTTAATTATACATAGATTAATGGATCAAATCATTAATGCCTTAGCCTAGGGATTTTATATTAGATCTTTTATGCGTGGAGAAACATGTGAACCTAGTGATTAGGTGTTGGATTATTTGGCATATTGTATTTGCATGATATTGCAATGGAATTGACGGTTATGAATCCGATGGGTTGTTATGATGACTTATTTGCTCGGGCAGCCTTCACCGGTGTTGTTGAGTCCACTGTAATTGATTACTCATATTGATTCACCCTAAGGCCTTGAAAAATTAGAAATTTCACAAACATGTAGATATTTCCAAATTAAATTAGAAAAATATAAAATACTCTTGTGAGCGAATCAATTGATAAATTAAAATTTAGAAATGATTTTCAAAAAATATTATTTAATGTACCATGATCACGAATTTCATAATGATATAATTTTGTGGGATATATGATCATAGTTTATTCAATTTATTTTTGTATTGCAAATTGAAATTTATCTAATTTAGTTAATCTATGTAATACAAATATATGTTTTACATTAATGAATATAATATCAATCTATAAAATATTTGATATTTTTTCATATCAAATATAACTTAAATTCATTAAGTATTTGTTAGAATAATAACAAATATTTAAATTATATTTAAAAAAATACCCATAAATTATACTATTGGTAGTATTTTTTTTTTCAATACTAACTAATGGAATCAAATTATCTAATGTAAAATTCCACTCAAATTGATTCTCCTATATTTTCAAAGTGCATTATGCTTTTATATTATTCATCCATTTTTGGATAATGAAAAATGATTGACTTTTATTACTATTTATATTCAACTTTGACTGATGTTTATACAACATCTATAAAAGAAAAAACATAGTCAAGTGATATCTCGTTGGATTCGTCTGATCTTGTAATTTTGAAATATCAAACTTTTAGGATTTTTACGTATACACATTTTGAGTTATTAAGATGTAATGCCCGAAAATTTAAACCTGATTTTTGCAAGCATTACCGCCGTACTAACTATCCTAAACTAATGGCCAGCTAATTTAAAACAGCTAGTACAAAGCTGAGTAAACCGAAAGTGATCATCTGATTAATCCAGTTTAATGGAGAAGCTAAAAAAAATAAAACACATAAGCACATAGGAGGTCTCACCATAATAATCAAATAAATGTTTCAGCAGCTCATCCAGGTTGCAAGCCTCTTTAACAATATCTAAACAGCATACCAATAACTCAAAGAGGGCTACCAGCCCAAAGCAGTAAATTATAAAGGGCCACAGGCCGACAGAAAGTAAATCCTAGGCTCACAGGCCTCAATTATTCAAAGCAACTATCAAGTCATAATAAACAGAGTATCACATAATCACATATATATAATGGACAGATAAATCCTATCTATGTGATCTTTCATCCCCATACCCAAATCATGCTCCAGCGCCTCCTGCAGGATCTATAAAACGGACAAAAGCAAAGGGGGTCAGTACAACATACTGAGCAAGGCTACGTGTCGGGGAGTAAGGGAAAACAACACCATAAATCATAATAAAAATAATAATAATATGAATAACAGAGCAGAAAGTAAATAAAGCAAATAAACATCACACCGTCCCATACCGGTGCTTCAACCACAATCATACAATTTATGCATGTGATGAATGGCCTAACATACACCTATCTAATCTATATGCATATGCAAAAGAATATACCTAGCCGGCACCTAAAAACCTGGGCGGTATAAACCCACGGGTGAGGATATCATCAACTCCAACCCGTTACAGGGTAACATACACCATCCTTGCATGGACCACAGGCATGACAGCCTAATCACAGGCATCACAGAATCTCAGGCATAACAGCCAATATCACAGTCAATAACAACCATATCATACACCCCGTAGGGTCATCGGGATTAAGCAACACCTGTGAAGGCTACCCGATCAATCATATCGCAGGAATAACAACCAATAATCCAGGCATCACAACCAATCAACCACCCCGTAGGGCCATCGGGACTCAACAACACCGGTGAAGGCTGCCCGACCAAATAAGTCATCATAACAACCCATCGGGTTCATAGTCAATTCTAATGCAATATCATGCAAATAAATCCCAAATAATCCAACACCTAATCACTAGGTTCACATGTTTCTTCACGCATAAAAGATCTAATACAAAATCCATAGGCTAAGGCATTAGTGATTTGATCCATTAATCCACGCATAATAAACGATATCGTAATTCAACGATTCCTCCAAGCAATTCAACAACCCCCACAGGTTATACAATCATTCCATGAATCATTAATAATGTGTGTGAACATTTCTTAGGCAAGTTATAACACAAATCGAGGCATAGGAACGAGTAATAAGCGAGAAAAACACAAAAGCGAACGAAAAATGGAAGAAAACAATGAATCGGCGCGCGCAGGTGACACCCTTGGCTATAATTTTGTATTTTCAACTTTTGAAGGAGTCATTATCTCTAAATTCTGATTGCACATTCGAAATCCTTGTTTCAAGTAGGGTCAGATTCATATATTGTTTGCAAAAATCGGGTTAGAAATGCGTAAGTTAGAGCCGATTCAAATTTGTGGGTTGTTCGGGCACACAGGTGGCACAGGAGTTGCCAGTGTGGCGCCTCGGACCATATTTAGGCGCCACCCAGGCATGGTGGCGCCTGGGTCTGGATCCTGGTGAACAGGGGCGCCGCATTGGCGCCCCGGGCCATTTCTGGGTGCCACCAAGGCTCTGCGGCGCCCCGTCTGGGCCTGTAAGAACTTTCTGGCGTTGTTGCGCCATGTCCGGTGATTTTGCCGGAATTCGACCTCCCAATACTCCCAAACACGTAATTTAAGAAATATAATCTCTTGCCTGATATCTTCCAACAACAATCCACCTCCGGTTCGTCCAATCCAAGCCTCAATCGATCAAAATCCAACAAAACAACACCCAAACCTAACATTTACAAAACCTCTCCAAATCACCACCAATTCGAACAAACTAAAAATCAATGGGAAGAGGACAATGAGGGGAACTACTTACAACAAGCCGATTAGTCGATCGCCAAGGAAACGCGATGATTCGAACCAAGTATTTCTTCTTCTCCTTCCCCCCAAAACCGTCGGCCTCTACTCTTTCTTCCGTTCCAATTCTTTCAAAAATCTGAAATTGACAAATTCCACACCCCCCCCCCCAAATGCTTTAGTAATTCATTTGGGCCACACCCTCAAATGGGCTGAACTCAATGCGCACCAAGATAAATTCCACAGTCCAAATATAAGTAAGTCGGGCCATTACATTTCTCCCCTCTTACGATCATTTCGTCCCCGAAATGCACATTTAAGAACATGATCAAATTCAATAAGTAAGAGAACAATATTACGACATAGCGACGGAGTCAAGGCCAAGTCTGGGTACTTCAGCTTCATATGCTCATCGGTTTCCCAAGTAGCATCTTCAGCTCTGTGCCTAGACCACAACACCTTAACTATCGAAATGGTCTTGTGCCTCAGCACATTCTCCTTTGCATCAATTACCTGAACATGATACTCCTCATCCTCAAGACTCGTATCCCATTCAATCTCATCAGGTTGCATAATCTTATATCGGTTAGATACAAACTTCCGGAGTTGAGAAACATGAAAGATATCATGAGCTCGGCCCACTTCAGCTGGCAAAGCCAACCTATAAGCCACTTTACCAACTCTCTCCACAATCTTATAGGGTCCAATGTATCTCGGGCTCAGCTTACCCTTCTTACCGAACCGGCATACTCTTTTCATAGGCGATACCCGCAGTAATACCCTATCACCAACCTCAACTCCACCAACTGAGATGATTCTCCCAACTGCCCTAAAGGCCAGTGCAAAGCTCGCAACATATCCTCTAATGTCCTAATGGTCCTCTCTCTATCTGACCATCTGACCGAGGATTCCATGCAGTACATGCTAATCTGCGTGCCAAACGCTGCTTGCATATCCTTCCAAAACTTGGACAGGACTCTGGAATCCCGATCAGACACAATCTCCTTGGAAATCCCAAACCTTTTAACAAATTGTTCAATATAAGCCTGAGTAAGCTGGCTCATACTCCATGTCAGTCTCATAGGTATAAACACTGCACTCTTACGGGGTGGTTGATTGGCTGTGATGCCTGGATTATTGACTGTTATGCCTATGATATGATTGATCGGGTAGCCTTCACAGGTGTTGTTGAATATCGATAACCCTGCGGGGTGTATGATATGGCTGTTATTGCCTGTGATATTGGCTGTTATGCCTGAGATTTGGCTGTGATGCATGTGGTCCCTGCGGAGATGGTATATGTTACCCCGTAACGGGTTGGAGTTGATGATATCCTCGCCTGTTGGTCGGGTTGGAGTTGATGATATCCTCGCCTGTGGGTTCATACCGCCCGGGTTTTTAGGTGTCGGCTAGGCATATTCTTTTGCATCTGCATATAGGTTAGATAGGCGTATGCTAGGTAATGTGTCACTTGCATAAATTGTATGATTGTGATTAAAACACCGGTATGGGACGATGTGATGTATATTTGCTTTATTTACTTTCTGCTCTGTTATTCATATTATTATTTTTTTTATTATGATTTATGGTGCTATTTTCCCTTACTCCCCGGCATGTAACCTTGCTCAGTACGTTGTATTGACTCCCTTTACTTTTGTCTGTTTTATAGATCATGCTTGAGGCGCTGGAGCATAATTTGGATATGGGGATGAAAGATCACACATATAGGATTTATCTGTCCATTTGATTACGTGATTATGTAATACTCTGTTTATTATGACTTGATACATGTTTTGAATAATTGAGGCCTGTGAGCCTAGGATTTACTTTCTGTCGGCCTGTGGCCCTTTATGATTTACTGCTTTGGGCTGGTAGTCCTGTTTGAGTTATTGGTATGTTGTTTAGATATTGTTAAAGAGGCTTGCAACCTGGATAAGCTGCTGGAACATTTATTTGATTATTATGGTGAGACCTCCTATGTGCATATGTGTTTTATTTGTTTTTGGCTTCCGCATTGAACTGGATTAATCAGATGATCACTTTAAGTTTACTCAGCCTTGTACTAACTATTTTAAATTAGCTGGCCACTCGTTTTGGATAGTTAGTACGGCGGTAATGCTTGCAAAAATCAGGTTTGAATTTTCGGGGCATTACAAAGTGGTATCAGAGCTTGTATGCTCTTTCATTGCATTAAAATTTGTGTAGACAAGGTGGTGAGATGTGTGGGGACACATGACGGGTAGAATTGAATTATTATTATTATTTTTGATTGATTTATGCGCATACCATGTTGAGTCACAGTTGGAAAACTGTGAAAGAACTATGGTACTCCAGACAGGATTCTTATGACTTCACAGTCATTGAGGACTGTGAATACATACATTTATTTCTTTATTTAATTTATTATATTCATTATTTTGCTCTCGGTTACTCATGATATTATGTATGTAGATGATTTCTGCTAACATTGTTTGTTAATATTGTAATCCAAGTCGACTCAAGAGTTTGGAAAAGCCTCGTGGTAGTCTGGGCTCTTTGAATAGCGATCCAAGCGTGATCAAGTGTTGAAGGGTTGAAATGGGTTTAAAGTACCTTAGAGAGTTAGATGGTACTGAGCAAGTCTCCCTAGTGCGATAACCCACTGAGGTGATATAAATATTTGCAGTTCGTCTGCATGCAAAGGATAGTGGTAACCTATTTCGAGGCTATGCCAGTGAGGGTATAGTCGGATTTGGTTAGAAAGAATAATGATGTGAAGTGGCATAGAATTGACATTGGGTCAATCAAAAGAACATTAGATGGTTCCGTCGAAGCGTTGAATGTCTGTCGCGTGAGACGAGGTAAGGTGACTGTTCTGCATGGCAAGATCGGTAACGTGAGTGGGTCGATATCACTGGGGCGATGCCGAACTAGGGGACTTCCTGGTATGTCGTCCTTATGTGATGGAAACGTTATGTTGATTGGATAACGTTTTGGCGTGTGTGTGTAATTCTTGTATCGTAGGTGTTTCCTCGTGACTCTCTAGTTGAGAGATAAACTCGTTTCCATTTTATGGGAATTATTCATGTCGCATTTTGTATTGCGGTTATTGTGTTTGACTCTGGAGTCTCATGTTCATTCGGGACTCTGAATTTCGTTCGTAAGCATGGAGTAGGTGCTACTACTGTTGCGAATCCTTCTACCTTAGTATTGTGCGATTTGGAAGCCTCGTGTTCTTTAGTGGCTTGTGATTTGTGCGAGAGCACGGATAGGACCGTTGGTGCCTACCAAATGCTAGTTTCTTTACCTTCGGGTGTTAATATTCGAAGTGATCATTTGATGCAAGATGTTGTGTTGAGCATCGAGAGTCATGAATTCAGGGCTGACCTGGTGGTCTTTAGCCTGGTTGATTTTGACATACTATTGGGCATGAATTGGCTGTTTTGCCATCATGCTATCATGTTTTAATTGATTGTGGTGTTCCACGAATACCCTTTCAGGATTCTGTGGGTAAGTGTGTTTATTACCGACCTTCTTTGATTCCACCTGTTACTAGCGTGGTTTCTGTTGCTTCGTTGGGTGATTTGATGCGCAGGGGTTGTTCTCTTTCCCTGTGGCAAATGAGGGATCTTCGAGCAGAGGTTCCTGCTGCTTCGAGTGTTCCTGTCGTATCTGAGTTCGGGGATGTATTTCCTGATGAAATTCCTGGTCTCCCACCTGCTCGGGAGATTGATTTTACTATTGAGTTGATGCCTGAAGCAGCTCCTAATTCTAAAGCTCCTTACCGGATGGCTCCTACTAAACTGAAGGATTTGAAGGATCAGTTGACTGAGCTTACTAGTAAGGGGTATATCCAGTCGAGTAACTCGCCTTGGGGAGCTCCTGTATTGTTTGTTAAAAAGAAGGATGGGTCGATGAGGATGTGCATCGATTACAGGGGTTTGAACCGAATTACGGTGTAAAACAAGTATCCTTTACCTCGGATTGAGGATCTGTTGATCAGCTGAAAGGGGCCATTGTATTCAGCTAGATTGATTTGAGACCGGGCTATCATCAGATAAGGGGGACAGAGGCTGATAGGCCTAAGACAACATTCAGGACTCGTTATGGACACTTCGAATTCAAGGTCATGCCTTTTGGTTTGACTAACGCACCAGCGATCTTCATAGATCTTATACATAGGGTATTCCGTCCCCTGCTGGATGTGTGTGTGGTTGTGTTTATATACGATATTCTGGTTTAGTCGCCGACTCGTGGGACACACGTGGGTCAATTGAGGATACTTTTGAACACATTGCGAGAGCATGAGCTGTATGCTAAACTCTCTAAATGTGAGTTTTGGTTGGAGAAGGTGTCTTTTCTTGGACACGTTGTTTCTGGTGAGGGTATTGCAGTTGACCCTGCCAAAGTGGAAGCGGTATTGAAATGGCAACACCCGAAGAATGTGGGGGAGATCCGAAGTTTCCTGGGTCTCGTTGGCTACTTCCGCAGAATCATTGAGGGGTTTTCTAGTATTGCTAGACCTCTGACAAGATTGTTGAGAAAAGATGTCAAATTTAGATGGGATGATGATTGTGAGCAGGCATTCGAACTGTTGAAGAAGAAAGTGACAAAGGCACCTGTTTTAGTACGACCTGACGATTCAGGCGAGTATGAGGTTTATACTGATACGTCGCTTAAGGGTTTAGGTTGTGTGGTGATGCAGAATGGAAAGGTGATTGCTTATGCATCCTGACAACTTAAGCCTCATGAGCAGAACTACCCAACTCATGATTTGGAGATGGCAGCGGTAGTGCATGCTCTGAAAATACGGAGACACTATCTATATGGGGCGGAGTGTAGGATTTATTCAGATCATAAGAGTCTGAAGTGTTTATAAACCTCAGACCACACGAGTGGCAGACAGAGGAGGTGGACGGAGTTTTTGCAGGACTATGACACGAATATTCAGTACATTGAAGGAAAGGCGAACCGGGTGGTTAACGCTTTGAGTAGAAAGGAACATCGTACAGTGGCATGTTTGGGCGTGATGCCTGAATGGCGCGGGGAACTACTCAGACTTGAGGTTCAGGTAGTTTCTGTCGCCTATGTTCAACACACCTTAAACGTTTTAGTCATTACATCATCTTTGATAGATGAAATTTTTGCTAGTCAACCTGATAGTGGGGAGATGGCAGTATTGAGACAGAAGATGGAGGAGGGTAAGGCTCCGGGTTCCAGAATTGATGATACGGGAATGGTGAGACATGATGATAGATGGTGCACTCCTTAGTGTGTGATGACTTGAAGGGGAAGGTTATGGATGAGGCTCTCACTACTCCTATTCTGCTTGGAGCATCATGAAGACGGATATAGTTGATTATGTGACTAAGTGTACTATATGTCAGCGAGTGAAGGCTGAGCATGTGAGGCCGATGGGTTTACTATACAACCTTTAGCGATCCCTGAATGAAAGTGGGAATCCAATTCCATGGATTTTGTGTCATGGTTGCCTCAGACTGTGAGGAAGATGGATACCATCCGGGTGGTGGTCGAACAATTGTGATTTCATGTACTTCATTTGCCTATGTATCGCATTAGAGCCGTGAGTAGATAATCTTTTGTATTTTTTATATTTTTTTCTCCTTTTAAAACTGTTTTTTGTTTTGAAGAGTCGAAGCCATGGATCCTTTTAAAATTGTTGTTTGCACTATAATATATTTTTAAACCACTAAAGTGTAATATACTATAAATTATTGATAGTGGTATATTGTCTATTGCTTAGTTCGTGTACAATGTATACATGTATTATAATGTAATGCTTAAAATAATTTAAGGAGCTTGTGGAATGTAATTCACCTAAAAAAAATTGTACAATTTTATTTATTATATTCAATATTTTTTATTCATATCTTTCACATATTCCCGCCATTGGCCGGGGATAATACTATCTATATAATACTTCCTCTGTATTCTTTTATTTACTACGGACTCATCCTGCACACTGTCCAGTGCACATTTTAAACCATTAATACCTCAATTTTGGTACAAGTAAAAATTCTAAAAGTTTGATATTTAAAAACTACACGACGAGACAAATCTAACAAGATCTCACTTGGCTATATTTTAACTTGTATAACTATGATAAAAATTTTAGTGAAAGTGTGTGAGTGAATAGTAACAAAATCCCCAATGGGGCAAATAAAGAAGAACGTAGGAAGTATATAAAAACAATACCCTTAATGAACAGTAACCTACTCTGATAAACAATAACCTATCAATTCTATTTCACAAAAATTCTTTTATGAATAGTAACATACCTATATCCTCAACATTCACTTTCTGCATGCAATCTAATATACATTTTTATGCTTAATAACTCAAAATGTGTACACGTAAAAATTCTAAAAGTTTGATATTTTAAAACTACAAGATGAGACGAATCCAACAAGATCTCACTTGACTATGTTTTTTCTTTTATAGATGTTGTATAAACATGAGTCAAAGTTGGATAATAAATATTAACAAAAGTCAATCATTTTTCACTATCCAAAAATGGAGGAATAATATAAAAGCATAATGCACTTTCAAAATATAGGAGAATCAATGTGAGTGGAATTTCACATTAGATAATTTAATTCCATTAGTTAGTATTGATAAAAAAAAAATACTATCAATAGTATAATTTATGGGTATATTTTTAATATAATTTAAATATTTTTTAATATTCTAAAAATACTTAATGAATTTAAGTTATATTTATGTTAACCAAAAAAATTTAAGTTATATTTAATATGAAAAAAAATAATAAATATTTTATAGATTGATATTATATTCATTAATGTAAAACACATATTTGTATTACATAGATTAACTAAATTAGATAAATTTCAATTTGCAATACAAAAATAAATTGAATAAACTATGGCCATACATCCTACAAAATTATATCATTATGAAATTCGTGATCATGGTACATTAAATAATTGTTTTTTGGAAATCATTTATAAATTTTAATTTATCAATTGATTCGTTCACAGGAGTATTTTATATTTTTCTAATTTAATTTGGAAATATCTATATGTTGAAATTTCTAATTTTTCAAGGCCTTAGGGTGAATCAATATGAGTAATCAATTACACTATACAATTGTGATTTCATGTACTTCTTTTGCCTATATATCGCATTAGAGCTGTGAGTAGAAAATCTTTTATATTTTATATTTTTATTGTTTTTTCTCCTTTTAAAATTGTTTTTTTTTTTAAGAGCCAAAGCCATGGATCCTTTTAAAACTGTTGTTTGCACTATAATATATTTTTAAACCACTAAAGTGTAATATACTATAAATTATTGATAGTGGTATATTGTCTATTGTTTGGTTTTAGTACAATGTATACATGTATTATAATGTAATGCCTAAAATAATTTAAGGAGCTTGGGGAATGTAATCGACCTAAAAAAATTGAACAAAATTTTATTTATTATATTTAATATTTTTTATTCATATTTTTCCACATATTCCCGCTCATTGGGTGGGGATAATACTAGTGTAGTATAAATATAGCATAACTACCTATAATTACCTAAAAATGACAATTATTATGTAATACATTTTAATTTCTAAAAAGACAACTAAAAAGGAACGGAGTGGGTAATTACTTTATTATATTGAGGTATACAATCCTAAATACTAGTAGCCAACCATTTACTTTAATAAAATCCTACAAAAGAGAATAATATGGGATTACATATGTAAAGTACACATCTTGTCTTAAAAGTATTGGTAGTTTGCACTATACTATATAATACGAGTATATTCTAATGTTTCCCATCATGGGAGTTTTCAACAACACGTTGATAGGATTAGGGGGCATTTGTACCATCGCATGAATATGTACCAAGGAATTATAACTTTTTTTCTATTCAAAAAGATTTATAAAATTATCTTAATTTTTTTTTATTATACTTGGGAAGTAATTATGTTTTATCATTTAAACTTTGAATTATTTTCAAAATAGTAAAAACCCCTCAAAAAGCTAAAATTATCAAATAAGTACTTATTTTATATTCAAGCAAAAATTTAACTCCAACCTGTAACCACTAAAAGTTAGATTGTACTAGAACATTTAGTTTTTCAAAATTTAGTTTCTAAGCTCTAATATTAAACATTAATAGCCTAAATACTAAAAATTCTAAGCTATAACTCTAAACTCAATTTTCTTTTCCCAAACCAAACGTTTATTGAAGAAAGTCAATATCACTTCCTTGATATACCATCTAAACTTTATTTTTTTTTAATCAAAGAAATTTAGAATCATCCTCAACCATATTATAGTAAAGAACTTAGATTATTCATATTCTTGGAATTTAAATTAAAAACTACTTATCTTTTCATAAAAATTAGGGAATCAGACTTTACCCCAATAATCATTTCCCCTACGTTTCAACCATAGGTTGGGGTTCAATTCTCACCATGCCCTTATCTATCCCTCTCTTTTAACCCATTTCTAATTTGTGTAGTTTGGACTCCCACATACGTTTGCAGACAAGTACATGATAGTGTTTATTAAAAAAAAATAATAAAAGAAAAATCTTTTCAAAGAATTTAGAACAAAGAATGGTTCATTCTTCCTCACTATAAATTCCCCTCACCATTCCCAGTTTTCATCGGACATCTATAGAATGATCAACCCTGTAAATCCCCCAATCCTCCTACCTATTCCAGGCCCGACCTGCACCACATTACCATCATTCCCAACCAATTTCCCTAACCCGGCCCTGCATGAATTCAGCCCCAATTCCAACACAACCTCCGATGAAGCCGATGACAATCAATTGACCGGTGAGAGGAAACAGAGGAGAATGATATCCAACAGGGAATCCGCCAGGCGGTCCCGGATGCGCAAAAGGAGGCTCGTGGATGAGCTCTGCTCGCAGGCTGCTCTTCTCAGGACACAGAATTGTAACATCTTGGACAAGCTGAACCACCTGTCGGAAAGCCACCGAAGAATCCTCCAAGAAAACGTCAGGCTCATGGAAGAAGCCTGCGATCTTCGCCGGAAAGTGACCCATCTCCAGGACAGCCATTGTGCCGCCATTTTTAGGGACTTTCAGGAGATCACATATGACTTGGATCAGCTCGGGGCTTAAACTTAGCTCAACCCTGTCCGAATTAAACGATGCTAATTTTGCCAAGAAAGGTTCACAATAATGTTCTGAAAAGATTTGTGAAGTTTTCCAATGACGAATTACAGCATCCTTTCTCTGATTTGAATAAACCATTGAGCTCAATTTCCAAACCCTAATTGGCTAATTACAATCTCTTATGCTTCAGAATCTTGAGTTTTTTCCCCCAAATTTCATAGGAAAGGTGTGATCTTTCACTGCTTTCGAACAATTTGGAAGTACGTGGATGAGATTTGGCTAAAAATCATCCGAACCCTGATCACAAAATTGGATGCTATCCAGTGTCGACTTCATTTGATATGGGAATTTAATCACTTCCCCGAATTGTTCCCCGTGTTGGATTGTCATTGTTAGGCCATTATTTGTCCTCATTCGAGAACGCCTTTTCGACATGTGTTTGCTGTGTGTCTGTGACATGATTGGTGTCCATAGATCACCTTCATTTTTCTAGGGCATGTTCATTCCCATCTGTCACACGAATTTGTCCAGTTATCCATCCCTGTTTGTTTCTAATTTTTTAATCCCTTTGGTTGCTTCTGCTTTTTCATTTGATTAATCAAACTATGAATCATAAACGCCTGTAAATCTCAAGAAAACAGAATTGTATAGTATTTCAGAAAGAAAAAGATTTTGAATTTTCGATAACCTGGCAACACAATATGATCATAATACTTGAGGTAGATTTGCATTCAACGGGAAAACCAAAAATAAGGGGGGCTGCAAAATGCTATGTACCAAGATTGATGCAAACATACCTAAGCTTGGAAAATTAAATTAAAAAAAGGGGGGTTAAAATAAAATTAAAAAAAAAAAAAACAAAACAAAAAACAGAAGTGATTCTTCTCATGCTTTCCTGGATCTTCCACCACTGTTTGCTCTGTTCCCAGGCTTGTCCTTGTCGGCTGCTGCCTTTTTCTTCTCATGTTGTTTGTTCTTCTTCTCTTCTTGCTGACTATGTTTCTTCCCAACATACTTTCTTGCATCGTTGGTCCTTGCAATTGCTTGTCCTAATCCACGGCCCCCTCCGTATTGAGTACTCGGTCCGGACGATGCATCCGAGGCCATGGAGTCATCGCTATCGACATCTTTCTTGTAGCCCTCCTTTTGGCGGTGGCCTGTGCTGCTATCCTCGTCGCCTTCATCGTCGTCGTCGTCGTCGTCGTCGTTATTGAGGTCAGGTGAGGAAGCGATGTACCTAGTCCAGCCGGATTCGGAGCTGCTGCATTCCTCAATGGATTTAGAAGAATCCATGTTTGGTATCAAAAGAGGGAATTGCAAAAGAGGCAAGTGATGGCAAAGGTGTATTTATGGGAGAGAAAGAAGGATGAGCAGTACTGAGTGGTTATTGGGGCAAAATCTGCAATCAATCTTGTTGACTGAGGAGGTAAATCTAAATAAAAAGCCCCCTTTTATCCATCTTGGCTTAATACATTCTTGTTACTACATTATAGTACTAGTAGTGTTTTGTGCTGCAATTTCATCATATGCATAAAAATCCATCATCATTGAAGACAAAAGTACTGCTTAGCTGTCTCTGCACAATGAATTCTCTGGCCTTTATTACCAGGAGGGCACTTTACAGGTGAACTAAACCACACTTATATGAGATTACAGAGAGGGGTTTTTTTTAGGTTAGGCCTGTTTTAAATTGGGAAGATACTTTGGTTGGTTATTGTTTCTCATAACAAATCAAAACCCCAACCACTGGAAATCTGCTCTCATTTCTTTAACTCACTTACTCTCCCCCTGTCTGCTTCATAAATGTAAAGCTGCCTTTAAAATTGGGATACAGATATGGCCCACTCTACAATTGGCAAAGAATGTGTAACACCAATGATTTCAAATGCCTAAAAGGAGGCCCTCTTCACTGCCCTTTTTATTTATGTAGAAAACCCCCCTTTTAATTCCCTGTCTTGTCATCAACTAGGAGCAGCCTTTCATGTGAATTCTGCAGTGTAAATCCAACTGTGTGTTTTTGGCTTCTTCTGCAGGGTTACTTAACTTCTTCAAATTTCTTGAATCAATTGGATAAGGGAGAAAATAAAAGAAATCATTAATCAAAAACATTCTTACTTTCTTCTTGGGTTGGAATTGGGAAAGATTAAAAATGTTACACCATGTTAAGAGTTTACTTTCTTCTTCAATGTCCTTTGGCTTATTGTGTGTTTGGACATGAGGACAGCAATACAGCATAATAGCCAACACCAACACCCCCTTATCCCTCCACTTTTTGCCTATGTGGGAATTATCCCAAATCCCTCCTCCCACACTGACTTTTCAACTGAGTTTTCTTGAATTTTGTAATAATGCTATAAATGTTGAATAAGTAGTTTGTGGGTTTTTTGGCTTTCACAATCAATGAGACAAAAGTCCCTTAGCTGGGGGATTTTGATCCAACATCCTGTTTGGGCTGCATCTGTGTGTGTTTTGTGAAGGGAGCTTAATGATGGCAGCTAGGCATTTGGTTTGGGAGATGTTGACACTTTGCTGCTGCTGCTGCTTTCTGTGTGCATGTTATTAGTACTTCTTTTTTATCAGCAGCTTCACATGGAACTGTACTATTTCCCCTGTCACCTTCTTAAATTAACTGCTCAGGTTTTGGTTGGCTTTAGGTGCCCTCAACTAAACAGGACTATGTTCTTTATTTACTCTTCTTCTTACATATTTTAATACCCAAAATTATCTCAATTGAAACATATTTTTCATCTTTAATTACAAACTTAGAATTCTAAACTTTAATTATTTTTCAAATATAGACTTAAAGAGTGATCTCCTGTAGTTAACAATTCTAAACTTAACCAAAAAACCTGATTAAAACGATTTAACATGAATGAAACGAGAATTAATATTCCAAAGAACTTAAATCCAACTCAATTTTATAATTACACTTGATTCATACTACATTTTCATAAGGTGTAATTTGAACTTAAATGATTCAAACTTACTCAAGATATTAACTAAAAGAAGTGACTAAGAGGAGTCCCTTCCACTTTTTGTCACAATATATACTAACTCTGTCTCATTATAATTGTTACAGATCCACCTGCCGAGATATATTTTTAACGGTTAATAATTTAAATTTTATACTATATATTTGAAAAATGAATCATTATAAGGGGAAATTATAAACTCTATATATACTTCGTAAATTAAACCAAATAACTAAATCCAACACTCTTCTAGCCGAGCGGAATGCCAATTAGGTATTGGCTCGAGTTCGATTCTTTCATTTAACAAACAAACTAATCTTGACCGTATTTTAGTACTTAAAAAGTAAATGAGCCAACACAACTCTACTCGTTAAGCTCGATAAAACTATAATACTAACAATTTTAAATTTTATATATTTTATATATTCATTTCATTTTGATAAGTATGTACTAAATTGTTTAACGAGTTCGTAAAATGAGCTTCGTCTCATATTTGAACTCAAAAATTTTATTATAACTACTTAGTTTCGAACTTGAGCTCAGTTTGACTCATTATGAATTTTAGTTCGGCTCGTTCAATTCATTTGAACTTAACAAGCCAAACCAAACTTATTTTGATACTTGTATAACAAACGAGCAAAACTCGGCTCAACTCATTTATTAAACGAGTCGAACCTTAGTATCCACTCTTTGACCACATTGGGCTCGTTTAAAAGCTATAATCACCATCCACAACCATGGATAGGGATGAGAATTATTTGTGTGGTGGGCATGTAGTATGTAGTATCAAAATTGAACACCTCACATAAATATGATTATGAAACTCAAAAGTAGGAAATGTTGAGAAGAAATGTGTAGTGAGTGGGGAAAGTAGAAAGGAAGACAAGTGGATTCATCATTTATTGCAATATTAGCATCCTGCAACATAAATGAGTGGGTATGTCTGGGGGTACTCTGATGGTGTAGCTGTCTGAAAATCCTAGTAATCAACCTCATTTTGCAATGGGAAGGAGTGTCTGCCTCTCTAAATCTGTGGATGTCATTCATTACTTTGTTCACCGTTGGGATTTTTTTTTTATTTTTAGTTTTTTGTCGAAGGCAGAGAAATGGTGGTGGGAGTGCATGACACACAAATTACAAAAGGAGATATAGAGATCGGTGAAAAATCGAACACCAACCTAAATATTAGAAATCAAGGAACTTGAGCACGGCTTCAAATCCTCATCCCACCGTTGGGCTTTTATTAATCCGGTGCATGTGTCATAGTAATATTGGTTTTATTTATTTATTTAGCAGTAGGGGTTTAATTTATTTAACTAATAACTTTTTATTATAAATATGTATGAATGTTATTTAAGGGGATTCCCAAACTATAAATGGTCACCAAGTTATACACTCCATTCACTATTCACTTTTCATTCACTCCCATTTCGCCATTTGAAGGCTGCTTCATTTTTCCGTTAAATATTATAGTATTTGAAGATTTTAGTATTAGTCAACTGGTATTTTCAGTATTTAATTGGCGGCTATGCTTTTAGTATAGACAGATTTTGGTGGGTTGCCCCACCATGCATCTCCTATAGTTTTCTGTTTGGTATGTTGCTTTTATTTTATTTTATTTTTTATGGACTAGAAAGTATTTGGAATACACGCTTGGTGAACTTTAATAATTAAAATTACTTTTTTTATCTTTAAAAAATACATCCTCTGTCTCATTTTAAATGTCTCAATACTTTTGAATATATAGTCCAATGCATTTGTTTTAACAGTTAATATCTTAAAATGTAGAGAAGTAAAAATTATAAGAAATATATATTTTAAAATACATGATTAAACGAATCCAACAAGACCACACTTGACTATTTTTTTCATTTATATAATTGTAATAACATTAGGTCAAAGATAATCAATGAACAGTAAAAGTCCAAATGGGACAATACAATTGGGACGAAGGGAGTATAACGTTTTTTTTATAATAAATCAGAAATAGAACAACTAGATCTATTAAACAAGTCGATCGAGATAGGTTCGGCTATTAAATGAGTCTGGACTCATTCACTGAATAAACATTAAAAAAAACTTGGTTTGGCTCGTTAAGCTTAACAAACATGTCAAATTGAGCTAAAGTTCGAAACTAAATAATTCTAATAAATTTTTGAGTTTAAAGAAAGTGAGGTAAAGTATATTTTATGAACTGGGTAAGCAAACTAAGTACATAAATCACTACAAGAAAAAAAAAATGGAAAAACGCGATCAGTAACCCATGAATACGGGTCGTTTTGGCCCTTACCGACCAGACACGTCGGTCAGTACTCGGCTGGCACCAAAAATTTGGTCGTCGGGGACCCTGTCGACTGTGTTGTCGACCGCACGTTGGTCGGTAAAATTCCTGATCGACATACCGACCGCATATGCAGTCGGTACTATATAGTCCCATAAGGTCCTGGAGAAGTTTCCCGACCGAATTACCTAACGCGTTGTACTCAGAAGGGCTCGAACCCACCACCCCAGTATCATCCAACCTCAACACTAACCAACTTGGCTAGCTCTCTACACCACCAATAATATTCCGCCATGTGTCATGTACACCACCAATAAACAAATGTTTTTGCTAAGCTTTCTGCTTTAAAGGCGGGACTCCAATTTGTTTCCCAGTTGGGCACCACTCAGGTTACTTGCTATTCGGATTCTACCACTGTGATTGGCCTTCTGGATTCCAACAACCAATTTCACCCATGTGCAGCCATCATTTGTCGGATCCATGAAGTTCGTTGTCCATTTGAAGTTTGTCAGATTTTTCATGTGCTTCGTGAGGAGAATTGTGGTGCGGATCGTCTTGCTAAACATGGAGCCTCCATTGAGGAGTTCTATACTACGTGGGCATTTACACATGATTTCATCCTCGGGGACTTGGCAGCGGATGCTTACGGCGTGTGGTTCCCCAGGCTCTAGTTTGTTTGATTTGTGATCTCTTTTTATTTTTTAAGTTTGCTTTTCGATTTTTTCTCTTGTTTCCTGGCTTCGACTTTTCCAAAAAAAAAAAAAAAATGTTGTTGGGTTATGCTGAAGAGAGGATTCAAACCCGATTGTGCAAGGAAGATGCGCGCGTGCCATCCAAGTACCCAACATTTCATGTTATCATATGGAATGTTTTATATATAACCTATATCTTAAATATATATATGTGAGACTCCTAATGGTCTTATGAACAGTAATGTTCAATGTGAATTTCCTGTTCTGCCCTTATTCCTGTGCTCTGTCATTTCCCATCCCAAGCCAGGCGCAATTTCCTGAATTTTCGTCATTCAGTTCTCTGTCTTCCTCATTCGATATCTCCATTGAAGCAAAAATTAGTCGGAACAACCACAGATCTGAACCATTTCGCCTCTGGCTTCTGTGCCATTGCGGTACCATCCGTGCGACGCCGCTCTCATTTCTCACTCCAGACTGTTGTGTGGGTAATTCATTGCTCAATGGTATTTTTTTTTACTCTTATGAAATGCCTACTACATGTTTGATGAAATGCCTCATTATATTTCCTGTATATTCTGTGATTTTGTTCCCTACATGTTAGGTCCTTCGTGCTATATGTTGGCGTCGCTGAGATTCTAAGAGGAGGGTGCTATTTTATTCTAACGCCCGCCGGCTCTACTCGAATCGCTGCATGTCTCCTTGCATAGAAGTTCGCGGCTGTTGGAATCACTTTGAAGGCACCCATTGTGCTGCTCTTTCGCGTCCAAAAGGTATTCTTTCTTCTCTTTACAATGTAGGTTTAATTTGGTTTTATATGAAGGCTTTTATTTTGAGCTTCAAATTTTTTGCGGTTTGATTTCTGATATTTGTTCCCTCTACCGTAGCTGCTGCAGAATGCTGCTCCCTCCATGTCAGGTAACAATTGCTGCTTCCCTTTTCCTTTTATGCTATTGATTGGTTGGCGTGCTACGTGATATTTATTGTGCCTTGTTGTTGTTGGTATTTGGTAGGATGGATTAGGTTTGATATAGGGGATTTTGTGTTTAATAAGTGGATTGGTGTTCTATTAAATTTAATTGAATTTATTTTGTGGGATGGAATATTCACTCTGCGTAGCAATTTGAACGGGCCTAACTGATGAGCAGATTGCTGATTGTCAGGTTGACAAGAACCACTTAATTACTATTATTATTCAATTATTTCTAAGCTTAATTTTCTGGAAGGATTTTTACTACATAGTAAACAAAGTGTTTCTGCATCCCCAAATGGCTAAAGGGTATGGTATTTTTGTTTTGTATATGTCACTGGCAGCAAGGGCCTGGTATGACCTTTCTAATTTGCTAGCAATCTTACTAAATTGATAACACCAGTAATTCCAAACCCTTTGACCTCAGCATCAGTTTCCTCTTGTCCCTTATGCATTTTTCCTTGCTTTTTCCTTGCTATATTCACAATTTTGACTAGGTCTTTATGATGAAGTTTTTACTGCTATGTGCGACTTTGGTTGTTGATCTATATCTTGGTTCATCAGCAAAGGGTTCATTAATTTTGTTGGTCTAAATCTTGGGCCTTGAGGGCGATTGATGATGAACCTCAAATGTGTTTTTACTCATAACAAATTTTTGGGTTCACTATTTTTATACTGCTGAAATTTATGATCTTATCTGAACACACAATTGTTCACATTTAGTTCTTTGGTTGCAGCATGGTCCAGATGAATGCCTACTGACACTGTGGAGGCGTGTGCAATTCATGAATGACCTAAATTGGTTTGTTGACCTCTTGGATGACCAAATAAGTGTTTTATTTTTTTCTTTTATTTTATTATTATCCATTCAATTTGAACATGAGATAAATACTGATATGTTGTCAATTTTTTGGTAGCGGAGTTTCATTTTTCTTATTCAATTGCTTGATTTATAAGTTCAATATGAATTTTACATCAATTATTGCCGAGCCTCATTCATCTTCCCTTCCCCCAGCCCGTCCAGCCGCTTGTACTGGTCTCGCCTTGCAATTCTGCAAACTATGGAAGATTTCGCGTGTTCATCGTCCATAGATCTCCAACAGTCTCCAGTTCTATTTGGTATTTCTTTTTCTTTGACATTGTTGTTTTAAAGAATTAGTTTTTGTATTCCAATAAAATTTTGATGCTGGGTAATTGTTGGTGACATGAGAAATTCATTTAAAGAAATAAATATTTGAGTTGATTATTTATTTTTCCATTGTCATGGTTATCACTTCATCCAATTTTCCAGGGGGCATATATCGGGTAAAAATGGGCCTTTAGGACAAAGGGGTGCATGGTTTTCCTGACCTTTTTGAGGTGACTTTGTCAATTCTGAAGGATTTCCTAAAATATATTATCGAATTTTAAAGGTTTCATTTAAAATGTTAGTCAATTTTGCTCTTTCCACCGCCAAGTTGCAGATAATAGAGTCGTGCTATAATTTTCCCAAATTAAACATGCTACACAAAGCTCGTTTCCACACTTCCGAGCTGTTCCACACCTCACAACACTAAAGTTAGCTTCACACTTCTAAAACTGCTACAGGGTAATTGTCTGATTTCATATCAATTCTTTCATACGTTTATTAATCATATTCTCTTGTGGTGTGTTTTTGAGAACTTTTGATCACATCACACAAAAGGCCAAAATGTGAAGTTCTTTGATTTGCCAGTTTGATATGTTTTGGTAATGCAACAGAGTTTGATAAAAAAAAATGAACTAGATGGTTCAAGCAGGATCTCACAAGGAGCTGTTGGTGGGGAAAATGACAAGGCAGCAGGTAAATTTGGTTATGCTTTTTTTTTTAAAAAAAAAATTTCTCTATCCACTCATCTGGTGTTCCTGAGAATGTAAAGTTGATCTGCATACAGGATTTGCTTCCTATAGCATACTGCTATCAATTCATGGTCTTTGACATATGAATTATAACAATGGGAACTTGGATTGGAAATGAATATGTTTTTAGTTCTTTTGACAATTGATATATGTAAATGCCATTTCATTGAGTTGAACCAGCTATGAATCATAGATAGTGGAGGGATTTGTGGAGTTAATACAAACAAATGATCTGGATTAAAAAGGAAGCAGGATCTTCAAGGTTCTCCAGGAACTTTTGTAGCTACTCATATGTGATGAAAAACTGGTATATGATCATCTGTTTTAATTTAATTCGTCTGAAATTTCAAGTCATCTCTTGTTTTTAGTAACGAAGTTTAGTTGAAAATTTGTTCTGTAGATTAATATAATTGAAGACATGAAGTTTTATAAAGAATTATTTGATGATTCTGAAATTTCAAAGTTTATTACCTTTGTGAGTCATTTGAGAACTGCAAGGAAGAGAGGTCAGCTGCAAGCCAAGTTATATGTTTTTATTCTTAGCACTACCTGATTCCATTGAATTGTTTCTCCCTTTGTATGTTTATTGGTCTTCATGCTATGCTTTTGGTTTTGAATGTGGTTAATCATTTCGATCATTTGTGCTTACAAGAACTGGAATTTGTTGATTGATCACTTGGGAGCTTAAGGGCCCAGTCAAGACTGCATGTGAGTGGCATGTGTGATGACTCGTGAAATATTTGTCCTATAGTTCCATTATTTAGCTAAGCTTCTCAACTTACAGATTGGAAATCATATTATATGTGGTTGAATTGAAAGAGTGAACTCCATAAGATTTAAAATTTCAGAATTAAGTGTAATAATTTGCCTTTTGAATGTAGAGATGGATCATGGCTACAGTAATCGGGAATTCTTTAAAAGCTTTTTTCCATTCTACATCTTAATGCTTTTATGTGAATTTCTGTGCCCATAGAATTTGGCCATAAGTTTTTTATTTTTGATTTTATTCTTTTACATATGAATATTTGTTGTACATTTGTTCTGAATGGGACTGATTGTGATTGCAGAAATTTACTCTTTTTTGAATTTCTTTAATTTTGGTTATACAGTGACTCGACACGAGATCTTTATTAAATCTATATCCTTTCAATGTCGCTCTTCTGCTTTTGTTTTTAGGTGTCGGATTTCACATTTTAGATGGAAGGAATTCTGTTATTGAAGGTTGAATATCATCTGACTTATGGGACATTTTAGGGTTGTTCAAAAATTTTGACTTTCTTGAAATTTTTTGGGGATGTTGACACTTTCCCTTTATGCAATGTTATATTGTCTAAAACTTATGGTCTTTTTCAGTTTCCTTTTTTCTTTATCTGATGAATAAAATAGGTTAATGTATTTACTATCTATTGAATTGAATGTAAATTGCTTGAATTCTCGTACCTATGATTGTGTGTTGGTGGTTTAGATGTATACTTCTATTTGTTAAAAATCAGGAGAATCTAGCACAGTTTTGCCTATTGTTATGTGCACTGTGTTTGTATAGTTTTTCCTAAGAAAAATGAGAATTTTCTTGTAGGCTTTTCGTAGTCCTTTGATCTTTGACAATGAAGTTTTAATTTTGCTCCAAAGCTTGCACCTGTAGATTCTGTCTTCTTGTGCATAGAAATTTGTTGCTTGAATAAGAGTCTTGGATTTCGTAACTTGACTTCTTGAATTCATCAGAAGCTGCAGATGTTAAAGTTGTGCACCAACATTATGATTTGAACAAGAAAATCCTTGTAGCCCTTGTTGTCTCTTCATCCCTTCTGGGAACAATCTTCTTGGCCCCGTCTTGTTGCTCCATCTACAGATTAAGAAGATTGAAGAATTTCAATGCCAAAAGTGGTCAGAATTCGGGTATCCTTCCAATTACATTTCCAATTTTTCTATGAAATTATCTGTTTTGGTGTTGCTAAGTTTCCTTTATATATTTTTTCCAAGATGCTGCAAAGGGGAGGATCTTATTTGCCCCCATTTTGGACAAGTTTGCCTCAAAGGCGGTGCCAAGAAGGGTTTGGTCACTGAAATTGAGCACCAGTTATTGGTTTCCTCCACCAACAACTTCGATGAAGCCAATGTAATTGGAGAAGGTGGGTCGGGATGCATGTACAAAGCTCATTTCAATGGCCATTTCCGCGCTGTAGTTAAGAAACTATGCGCTCAAGGACAGGAAGCCGGAATGCAGTATGAGGTAATATTGTTGAATGATGATGTGGTTGCGGTGGATCAACATTTCGTTTTGCCAATTCGGCTATATTGATGTTTCAGAATGAGCTCGGTCGTTGAGTAAGATCAAGCATCAAAATGTGGTAGATCTTATGGGTATTGCATACATGGCGAATCCCGGTTCTTGGTTTATGAAATGATGGAGAATGACTCGCTTAATATAATATAAGTTACGCAATTTTCCTACATATTAGTTATCATACCATGATACACGTCAATACATTTTTTTTTTCTCACCGGCACATGCAGCATAGCGCGCGCACATCCGCAAGAATGCTAGTATATATATATATATATATATACATATAAATGTATAAATTAGAAACTAAATTGAAATGTAAAATAAAAACTAAAATTATATTAATTAAATAAAAAAACTGAAATCAATGCAATTAAATAAAATAATAAAAATATCCAAAAATTAAAATATATGTAAATAATAATATAAATTTATTTTTAATAAAAAATACTATGAAGTCAAAAATTAAAAATAAAATTAATTAAATAAGTTATGAAATTCAATTAATAAATAAAAAATTAATTATTTAAATTATAAAGTAAATAAATAATTAAATGGCTCAAATAAATAAATAATCAAATTATAAAAATAATCAAAGAAATATTCAATAAAAATATAAAATAAATAATAAAATAATGGGAAAAAACTTTAGGACCGCAATGTTCGGTCGCTAAAGCGGTTCTTAGATTATTTTTAAAAAAATAATAAAAATTAAAAAAAAATTGAAAAAGAAACTTGCGACCGCAATTTCGATTTATAATGCGGTTGGTGTCTTGGTCGCCAAAAAACCCCTTAGGCAATAACGGATTTCTCCGACCACCATAAAGGATATATTGCGACCCGTCTTTGCTTTGTCAGTAATTGCAGTCTGGAATCAGCAAATTTCTTGTAGTGATTATCATAAAACTCAACAAATATTTAATGATATAAAATTTAAAATTATTATTAAATATTTAATAATAGATTAGCCGAGCCCAGTTGGCTAACAAATGAGTCAAACTCGAGCCTATTCCAAATCGAATCGAGTCGAACCCGAGCAGAGTCATTTATTTTAACAACTCTAAGAATAACTACTCTTTACAAAGTGAATTAGGGAAGGGGTGAATTAAAGTCTCAACCGTTAAATTAGAAAATGAAAGATATGACCTAAGTCCTGATAATTGATAATAATCAAATTACTTAATCCTAACGTTTATTTTATTTACCAAAACGCAGTTGGCCTGAGTGGTATGTGGTTCTAGCAGCTTAAGCAAAGGTCTCGTGTTCGAGCTTTTACTATATATGCATAATTCTTCTTTAGGAGATGCAACATTCAATACCCACCAGATCATCGATGGATTAGTCTTAGGCCCAACGTGGTTTGGAGATATCCAGTTAGGGGTGATATCGAGTCGAGTCGAGCTCGAGTAGTGGGATACTCGAGCTTGACTTGACAGCTTTTTGAGCTACTCGAGCTCGAGTCGAGTAGCATCACTCGAGCTCGAACTCGATGACGAACTCGAGTATCATCGAGTTCGAGCTCGAGCTCGAGTAGCTCGAACTCTTTTTTTTTTTTTTACATTTTCTCGAGCTCGAGCTCAAGTACCATCGAGTTCGAGCCCGAGCTCGAGTAGTTCAAGCTTGATTTTTTTTATTGTGTTAATTTTAAATTTTGGAACTATGATATAAAAACTTGATTCAATTTGATATATAAATATTTGACTAGTTATTACACTACAAGAAAATTTCAGTATAGCGACCGGAATTTGCGACCAAAACGGTTCATTAGCTAGTTAGCGACCGAAACCATTTAGTAGCTAGTTAGCGACCGAATTTGCGACCAAAATCATTCAGTAGCTAATTAGGGACCGAAACAGCGATCGAATTGGTTTTGTCGCTAATCTCGAGACCGAATTAGTGTCCAAAATTTTGGTCGTAAAACATCTTTCATTTTTCAGTTTTTTTCCATTTGGCACTCAATACGATGCATTTCTTAAATATTACAGTACATTTAAATACAAGTTCATCATATTTAAAAGTATCTTCAATACTTATATAAGATATTTTATTACAGTCAAGTATTAAAGCATGTCTTCGGGTTGTAGTTGCTCCGGGTTCATCCCACAACATCAATACTCCATTTAGAGTGGGTATGTATTAGCTGAATAAGATTTATTAGTACCTAAATGTTTAAAATAAGTGAATTTATTGAATTATAATTAGTTAGTGAATTGGGTAATGAATAATATTCGGGTACCACTTATCACCTCACAATACCAACATTTGAGCTAGGTTTTGTGTAACCACATGTCTCTTATATTGGAATAATGATTTTATCCATCGGTGTGCTTTTTTCGATGTTTTCCGGTTAATATTGTACCCCCGGTTAAATTGAAATCTCGCAAACTTAAATACGTATAAGACTCGGAAGTTGAATGCATTTAACCTCAGTTACAGTATATGCCAATAAGTATTCATCATATTTTCAGTGCATTAGTTTGATTATATAGTGTATATTTCGATATATTTGTCAAATGTAATAGTAAATGTTAGTAGAAATGTGTCACATTTATAAGTAACTCCAATATTTGTGTAAGACATTTAATTACATTAAAATATTAAAGCGTGTGCAGTATTATCGTGGGGTTGTCGTTGCTCCAAGCTCATCCCACAACATCACTACTCCATCTAGATTGTGTATTCTTAGCTGAATATGATCTATTGGTGCTCAATTAAATGTACAACATGAGTGGATTTGGTGAACTCGATAACGATTGTGTAATTCACAAGTCACAACATGAGATACAATGTTATTTAATTGTGTATCAATTTATATTATAATACCATGTTTTAACATCATTTATATTATTTATTTTTATCTAATTATTGAATTTATTTATTTAATTAATTTTATTTTTATTTTTTCAGTTCATTGAATTTCTTCTATTTTATTTTGTTAATTTAATTGTATAATTTTATTAGTTTGTAAAGTTAATTTCTTTTCTTTTTTTATTTATTTTTAATTTTTCTATTATTTAATTAATGAGTTTAGTTTATTTTTTATAAGATATTTCAATACTAAAGTTTATTTTTTAATTTATAAATAAATTTATTATAAGAATTTATGTTATTTTAAATTTATTTTATAATTTTATAATAATAATGATATTATTAATCTATTTTAATTTTATTCATTTTATTTTTCTGTTATTTTATATTTAAATAATTATTTTAATTAATTATATTTTATTTTTGGCGTGTACCGGGTATTCTCAAGCCACATTGGGCCCAAGACTAATCTCTCGAGGATCTGGTGGACATTGAAGGGTTGCCTCTCCAAAAACAAAATTATTATATTTTATTTTTAAATTTAAACATGAATTTATTAATGGATCAAAATGACAGTGGACAATAAATAAAAGTAAAAGGAGTATTAAAAATATAAAATATATGAAAAATTTAAAATTTAAAAAAAAACGAGTCAAGTACTCGACTCGACTCGGTACTCGACTCGATACTCGACGAGTACTCGATACTCGACGAGTATCGTAACCTTGTACTCGAGCTCGAGCTCGATACTCGATTAAATACTCGACTACTCGATTCGACTCGAATTTTTCGAGTACGAGTCGAGTTTTTTCCGAGCTGAGTCCCGAGTCGAGTTCGAGTAGCTCTACTCGTTAATCACCCCTAAATCCGGTATACGAAAAAAAAATTATTTTTATTCATATCATTCAAACTTATTTAATAAATTTAAGTAGCTAGACTTACAAATTACAATTAAGTTCTACTTAATAAATTGAATAAAATTATTAAATCTAAGTATTTTCCCTCCGTTTTTTCACTTTATATGAATCCACCATTCACACAGTTCAATACACATTTTAAACTATTAATAACTCAATTTTGGTACAAGTAAAAATTCTAAAAGTTCGATATTTAAAAATTACAAGACGAGCCGAATCTAACAAGATCTCACTGGCTATATTTTAAATTGTATAATTATAATAAAAAATTAAATTAAAGTAATATAATGAATGGTAACAAAAGTAAAACTATAACTAATTAAAAAAAAAAAAAATGGAGCGAGTATATGATATTTATGGGGATGAAACAAATTAGTTGTTGGACCAACCAAGAATTTCCTTTTGTGTGGTGTTTCACTTAGTTGTTGGGCTGCTACTTGTTATGACCAATATGTGGTTCATATTTTCACCCATACTTTCACAGCCCACAAAATGTAATATTGAGGTTACGTTTGTGCCATCATTTATTTTTATTTATTTATTCCATTAAAAAAAATATCCTACTACCACTTTCAAATTATTAAATGGTGTTCTGGCTTCCGCTCTTCCGAAAAAATAATTAAATGATGCCATTTGAGTTTTTTTTCCTATTTATTTAGAAAAGGTTTCTATTTTTTTAGCATATTTAATTTATTATTTAATACTACTACCATATAAGAATACGATACAATTGTTTACCTTTTCGATCCTTGAATTTAACACTTATATTATATCAAAATTTTATTAAAAAAATGAATTCTTAATTAATTTCTAATCTTCATAATTGTAACCAAAAAAAAAAATTTCTAATCTTCATAATCAATAAATTTTTCAAAATGGGGATGGGGATTTACCTAATTGGTCAAGTCCCCCGACTCCCAACCGATTCCCCTCCCGGCCTCTATCCCTCCCCTTTTATTCCTTTGTAATTTGTGTGGCATAGGCCCCCACCACTCTTTCCTAATCTGTATAGGTTGTTCATAAAAAAAAAAAATTGAGTTAATTTGAGTTAGAGTTTTAGCATAGTTTTTGTGACGTCACTGTCATGTTACGTCATATAAACTGTTGGCCAATGAATTTAAGATCGATAACACGAAGCCTGGTATACAGATAACCCAATAAACATAACATCAGAGTAAATCACAGAAATAAAATTCCACATCATAACATATATTCGGCTACACGACAGTACGCCATCATAGTCTCACCATAACCTGTCAACGGTACCAAGTGCACAACAACACTATAGAAATACGGTTCTCAAACCAATTCTAACAACAATAATAAGGACAAATAACTCATGCTAAGGATAACATAGGCTCCAGAACAAGCATATTAGTCAACAGAGAAAATGCATCCCTAAATAGATCACTTATCCCGAAACCCAACATCGTGCTCAGGCTCTGCGTCCTCCACGGAAGTATCTATAAGAAAAGATAATTGCAAGGTGTCAGTACAAGGTACTGAGTAAGAGTAGAAATAACTGGCAGAGAGAGGGAACAAGGATTTACATAATTAAAATGATATACATGTATATATATATATAGGCGTATATAAATAACAGAATATGAGTAAAACAGATAAACATCACACTGTCCCATACCGGTGCTTCAACCACTGCAAGTAAAGATATATGATGAATGATGAGATGAAATGTTATGACCTACAGTGTCTATCTACCCTAAATGCGACACATAAGAATGTCTAGTGCGCATCCTAAGTACCATGGTCGGTATTCCTCCCCATATAAGGGTCCACTCCCCTTAATGGTCGGAAAAGATACCCACAGTGCCCCGCCGTGGACACTAAAGCGCTGAGAAACGTGGCTTACGACAAGCAGGTCTGGCTAGGATAATAACGTCCTTTAAACAGCCAACAATGCCCAGGAGATTTACTCCTAAAGCATTAAATAATTTACAGTCACACACATGCTCAGACATAAGTGAATCGCATAATGACAAGAGCAATGACTCACCACGAGCCAAGTACACATAACAAACAACTCAACAAGAGTTAAGTATAATCAAGTTCAAGGGCGTGCCAAGACCCACGTAATGGAACTCAAGTAATGATCGCAATTTTAGAAGCAACGCAAGATTTCATCCTAATCTAAGGCATGGTAGAGCTCCTCTAATTTACATCCAAACTTGCAAATTATGAGCATAATACTTATCTAAACATGCAAGTTTGAGCATAATAAGCTATGATAATGGAAGCATAAGGATGTTTAAGAGACAAGAAATAGGGAGAAACATGGAACAATCGAGGCAAGACAGCAACCAGTCCGCTGAAGACAGGGTAGCGCACGCTACCCGTGCGATGGAGGGAAGGGCGCGCGCCCACCGCGCGCCGTTTCGGCTGAAACGGTGGTAATGGCGATTTCCGGCCATTCCACCTGATTTTTCCTCCAAAAAGTCTATTTCTACCCTTACCTTGTGTTTAGGATGATCCAATAACTTCCAATTCAGCTCCCCAACTTCTCAAAATACCAATACCAAGCTACAATCCAAGAATCAAAGCCAAACATCATAATTCATCCAAGAATGAGGGTTCTTCCGACATGCACCAAATGAGGGCCATAAATCCAAATTAACAACAACAAAGACAAGTCAAGAGACTTACCTAAGCTCCCACAAAACCAATATAGCTCCCAAACAAGAATCCAAGCCCCAAGGTGCACAAATCTACAGGAAATCCACCAAAAACCTTCATTCCCGTCACCACCAAAAACACCCACCAAAATTACTTCAAAACTCTTCAAAAACAAGAAAACAAAGTGAGGAAAATACTTACCAAGGTGTGTATAATCAATCCCCCAACTTGCCTTGAGCTCAAACTTGCCAAATCTCTCTCAAGGACTCCATTTCTTCACCTTGTCTCTCAAAAATGGGATTTGCCCTAATTTTGGAAGCTTGAGTTGCAAATGGCTTAAGATGGCTGATTTGGGGATTTTAGTTGGGTGTGGGTCAAGCCGGGTTGGAACATGGATCGGGTCAGAAGATGGTTAATGAGGTGGTTCACTAGTTTTGAGTCATTTCTACCATAATCCGCTCATTTGAGCACTTATTAACTTGTGGGTTTGAACCCACTTATTCCTCCGCTTCAATCCAACATCACCTATAAAATAATCCATACTATTTATCTTTAACCAATTAAACACAATTATGCGTTAATTAGTCGGGGTGTTACAGTTTTTGGGTAACATTAAAGCTCAAGCATCGGCTAAAAGAAAAACGATAAAAAAAACTATCCTAAAAGACTTTGTATATTTAATTATATTTAATATAAATATATATCATTAAAATATGAACATTAACGCTGAATATATATTTTTTGCAATAAACATATTATGATTAAGTTATTTGGGTTGATACTTTACATATTCATTTATTTTACTTACGTAAAACTATATATATACATGTGCATATTTGGATAAATACATAAGTGAGGAACATGATGAGAGTGTGAATAAGGTTGGAGATGCATGGTGATTACTGTGTTGGGGGAGGTGTTTCGATGGAATCAATTAGTGAGCTAGTTTATCTTTTAGACTTTTATTATGTGCTAGTTTACCGGTCATCTTGTGCTGGTTCATATGTTCTTTGCGATAGTTTATTTAGTTTCTTTGGATGTGTTTAATCGACCACTATATTGGGGTCACTTGGTTTATGTTCTAGGTTAGTGATACTCCTGCATGTGTTGGTTTATTGTCTCCTTGTGTTGGTTCCTTGTGCTAGTCGTCTTCAAGATCCGGACATATCACATCTTTGCCCGTTGCATGTTCCCACCATGTATCTTCTTCGTCAATGTTGAGCATCACTCTATTGATGATCTAATATCCCGCGCATGATTGACTCAATCTGTTTTTTGCTAGGTCATAAATGGAGGCCGTTGGTGCTAATTATCGACTTATTCGTTCTATCTATTTGGGTTTAGTGTAATCAGATTAATGTTGATTGCAGACTTTTTGGGATGTTGGTGCAATTCGTAAATTTCTGTTATGAATGGTGGAAAGTGAATTTCTAATTCACTTAATGAAAAAATATATAATATGATCATTTTTCTTTCTAAAAAATCAAAAATAGTTTATTTTTCTATTTTTTTGCCCATATCGGTCCTCTACGTTTACACATCATATCTGTTTCTCGGGCTGTTGCCGGGAAAGGACCTTTTTCTCCTCAAGGGAGGCTACCGGAGAAAGGATCAAACCGGTTACGGGTCCGATTTAATAAAAATACGCCCAAACTTGACTGAATGTTCTTTAATACTCAAATGGCAACAAAATACAACGGAGAATCTACCTGTTGTTAAGAAACAACGGCGAATTCACTGGAAAACCAAAACCAAACTACCGGTTGTTGAGAAACAACGGTGGACTTGGAAGTAACCGCTATGAGCTAAGCTAGAATCTAGGAAAAACTGTAAAGGAAAGCAGTAAAGGAAAGCAGTAAAGATACAAAGAAGTAAATTTGATAAAGGGATTTTGGGGGTTGGATTGATCTCTCTGATTTTGTGCATGGCATCCCCTATTTATAGCCGGAGCTGAAATAACCGCTCTCCGGCCGATTCCCTTAAGCCGACTTCACTGTTCGCTTCAATCGGCTGACTCGATATCATTTCGGCCGAAATCCTTCCCTCCGGAGCTTCCTTCCCTTCGGGTCTCTTCTGCTGCTCTGGATCGTTCTCTTTTGACTCCTCGGCCCATTGGATCTCAAACCTAATTTTCTTTATAAGTCTCTCTTTGGCCCATCTTTTATGGCCCGATTTTCTCTTCGTGGCCCACTATCCTTTGTGGCCCCAACAGATGCCCTCCTTACTTGGGCGGTTTTTCGTCTGGAAAAGAGCTCAAGTAATTCCTTCTCTCGTTCTTCCTGGCGGTTATTTCTTCTTTTCGAGGAATCCTGTCATCATTAACCTCTGCCCTCAGCATAAAACCGTCCCTTCAACTTCATTTCCCCTATTTCTCTCTACTCGTCTTCGTCCATGGATCCCCAATCTATTCCCATTCCTTCATCAGAACTCCTCAAGATTGAGAGCTCCTTCGCTTCCCATTCTGCAGTTCGTTATCTTCCTGAAAACTTCTATTCCTTAGGCCCATTGGGTATCCCTGAAGAAATTGATGAATGTACCGCTCGTATCTTCTCTGAAAACCGTTCTATACCCCTGTATTCTTCTTATTTCTCCTCTCAACTCTTTGCTTCACCCTTTACCAACTGGCCTTCACCCCTTGCCGATTATGTGGCCTGGTATCGCCATCTTGAGCCTTACTGTCGTGGTTCCTGGTCCAACTCTTCTATCCGTCGATTGATCGTTCTCAGTACTTTGCCTTTTCCAACTGACCTTCGCCCCATTCAGGCACTTCTGTGTTTTTGGAATCCCTCTGTGAACTGCTTTTGTTTTCCCTGGGGGCTTATGACCCCCACTATTCAGGATGTGAAACTCCTCTTAAGTCTTTACGTTCGTGGGGATAATCTCGGTGTTTCTTCTGAATCTCGCCCTACAGAGAAGTCCACTGGTTTCCCGTCTTCCAACTCATTTAGTAACTGGATAGTTAACCATCAGAGTGATGCTTCCTCTCCCGTTCCTCACTCTCAAGAACCATTGGCTTTCTTAATGTAATTTCTGACACGGTTCTTCTGGTGTGCTTCTTCTAAAGGGGTTCTTCTTGAAACATTTCCTCTGGCCTCTGCGATTATTGCCAATGACACCTTACCACTGGCCGATTTCTTCCTGGCTCATCTATATGCTGGCATATCGGCTACTATTTCAGGTTGGGAGAAAGGATCCTCGGACAAAGCTCGAGGTCCTTTATGGTTTCTTCACCTATGGTTGGTTTGGCATTTTCGTGATAATTCTGGTTTCCCTCCTCATGACATTCGGCCTGATTATTTTATTGGCCCCGATCTTCTAAGGACATCATTTCCCACTATGTCGGTTCCTCACTGGATCAGTTATTTCCTGGGCCGAACTACTGATCAATCCTTTTCTCAGTATCACTATCGGGGAACCGAGTTTACTTGGGTGAAAGAAATTGCCACTGCTCCTTTTGGCGACCTCCTTCCCTTACCTCACGCTCAAGTTTGGAATCGTTGCATTCTTCCTCGTCATATTTTCAATGGTTCTATGGCTCTTCCAAATGCTACCCTTCCTTCTGAGGTTTATAATCCTCATTTGGTTAGCCGCCAATTTGGTTTCGGCCAGGATTTGGTAGAGGCCTGTCGAGTTGACAAACGACTTACTCCTTCTTCCAGCCGCCGGCTATGTTCTGCTCATCATCGGCGCTTACTCAGTTTTGATGTTCCGAAATTTCTTGTTCGCCCTGGGCTTTCCACGTCTCGTTTTAGACTTTGGTGCGACGGTGTTGCCCGTACTTTCTTTAGTGCCGATCTCAACCCACTACTGCGTCGGAGTGGTTTTTCACCCATTTCGCCTTTCTCTTCTTATCCTCTGCCATCACCGGATTCCACTCTCCATCGTCGTGTTAATTCGCCTTCTTCTTCTCGCCCAGGTATGCTTTTCTCTTAATTATCATCTTCTTTTCATCTCGTGTTACTCATTCGGTTGCCTGTTTTGGACTTAGGTATCCTCCGTTATTCTACTTCGGATCCTGGCCGAAAAAGACCTGCTTCGTCTTCGGCCCCTTTTGCCAGCTCTCTTCCTCATATACAAACTCGGAAGCGTTCTTCTCGTTCTCCCCTTGGCAGAATTCCCTCCGCTGGCCTTATGGTTTGTTGTTTTCCCATTTCTCTTCTCCTTTTTTTTTTTTTTTCTGATCATCATTCGTTCATCATTTCTCTCTCTGTTTTTTTTTTAGATTTCTTCTGCTTTACCATCGTCCACCATTTTGCCTGTCTCGACCGCGACTTCGGATTTCCTTATCGTTGATCCTCGTGTTTCGACTGATGTTACTGATTCGGCTGTTTCCATTGATCCTTCTTTGGCCAAACCCCGGCACTCGATTGAGGATCATGTTTCAACTGACCCAGTTATCTTTCCTTCGGTTGACCTCCCCCAGCCGGTCGGGGATTCTACTGTACCTCCATCTTCGGCGGTTTTGGCATCTCTTGATCCTATAACTGGTGGCACGACTGCCGATATCACCTCTACCGACCCGGTCCTTTTATCTCCATTTCCTAACCGGCATGTCTTGGACGACTTCTTCTCTCATGTGCCTTCGACTTCTCCTCCGCCAGACCCTTCAGCACATCTCGGGGATTGTTTAGGAAAGATGTATAACCTGATCGTTAAGCAATCCGATGTGGAACTTGTCAATCCGAAACAAATCCTTCTCCTTTTGTCTCATCTTGAACAGCACTTCCATGAGGAGATGGTTTCGTTGAACCTGAATGGCCTTCTTCAGACGATTATGAAGTCTGTCATTTCTTTGGACCAAGAGCTGAGAGCGCACTTAGAGATGCGAAGCAAACTTGCCGCCGAACGTGAAGCCGTAGCGACTTCTCAAGTTATTTTCAACAACTATTCAGTCGAGTATCGTGCTCAAATGGATATCCTTTCTGAAACAGAGTCCCGGGAGCATAAGTACTCCGATGATCTTTCTTCGATTCGCTCAGAGATAGCCAAACTTCAACAAAAGGAACAGGAGCTGCAATTAGTTCTAGATCAAACTAGACAGAAATCGGCCGGTTTGAGACGATCAATAAAATCTCTCCGTCAATCGGCCGAAGCTCCCAAAGCGAAGATTTTGGACTCTCACCGAAATGCTTCTTATTTGTCCTTGCGGTCAAATTTCAATGACTACATAATTGGTACCTTTCATGAGAAATGGGCCGATACTCAATCTTTGGTTGGCCACCTTGATACGGCCATCCAAAGCTTTGGTGGGAAGAGTACGGCTCACGTCCTTTCTCCTCCAACTTCACTCCCTTTGGACCCGTCGGAGATGGAATCTACCCCGTCGGGTGATGTTCCTTCATCTTCAATTGCAGGTATTCTGTCTCTTCCCCTTTTGTCATCTGCTTATTCTTTATGTCTTCTTTCTTCATCATCCCTTTTCTTCTACTTGTCTCAGGGAAGTCTAATGTTGGCGCTAATTTGACCACCGATCGTCCTTCTTCGAGCGGCGTTCCTGGCCCTTCTTCGACAGCGGGTTCAGATTTGATGATGTCTACCCTTAACCCTTCTATCGACGCTCTCCAAGGATTGGACGACGATATCCTTTTTGACGACAGCGCTGATCATTAGTTTCCTTTATGTTACTTTGACTATGTATATGGGCCGAAATTTCGCCCTATTTTGCTTTTAAATATGAGTTTCGGCTATTTCCACCAACTGTTTTCGGCCCTCATCTTCTTTTTTATAGATTGCATTTGGCCGATGGGATGTACCAGGATTCGTATCTTTTTATCTCTGCAATACGATCCGTATCTGATTCATTCTGCGATTCTTTCGGTCTTCTTTACTACTGATTCCTGGATGTTAGCAGCTTTTTCATGGAATCAGCTGTAACATTTTCCCATAAATAACATTTAATATTGACCGTTTCCCCTGCCAAGTATTTATCCTTCTTCTATAAATACTTGGCTTTTATCCGTGTTTATCCATCATCTCTTCAACTCAATATGGCTTCCCTTTTTCCTTCATTCAATCCCTTATCTCCAATGCCTCCATGGTTTCTCACCTATGTATTTTCAAGGATTTCCAGACGTGATACGAAAACTTTCCGCCCATGCGGCACGAGTTCAGCTAACATTCCTCTCATCATGCTAGTTTGGACGAGGATCTTTATTTATTATTCCAAATGCAGGTCTCGACGGCTATGCGAATGTGTCCCTCTTTTCGACTTTGCGGTTGCATACCCGGTCGGACCTTCTAATGGGGGGAATAACTACCCTTAGTTATTCCTCCATCCCTTCCCCCTTCCACCGTTTTTGGGTGACTGCCTCGCTGCACTCCTCCTTCTTCTGTCTGAGGTCGTGCGGATGCTGTACCCGAGTTTGACTTCTACCTCTAGGACCTTGTACCATCCGTTATAGCGTATCCAAGAGTAGAAGTTCGGTGGTAGGACTTAAATCGGCAATACTGTTCTGGGGCAAGCAACTGTGCCCTGTTTCTGTCTTGCCGATAGTTTTAGCGGCATTTCTACAAGGCTGAGCATCCCTTAAGGACCTTTCCCTTGTATATGCCTGCTTAGCATAGGACGTTTCCCTTGTATATTGTAATTTCGGACTATCGACGCCGTCTTTGGCCGAAGTAGTACCGTTTCTGTAATGCTTGTTTACACAATAAAATCTTTACTTTTTTCGCCTCTTACTGTTTAATCCCATGCTGATGGATAATATTTCTTCATATATCTTGCATTTACTGGATTTGACATCTGTTCGCCATTTTCATCCACCAACATGTATGCTCCATTCGGTAATTTCGTCTGAACAATAAACGGCCCCTCCCAATTGGGGCTCCACTTACCTAATCGGCCATCCTTCTGTTTAGGTGGCCATATAACTTTCCAAACTAAATCGCCGACTTCAAATCGTTTCACGAAAATTCGCTTATTATACCAATCGGCCACAATATCTTTATTTTTCTTCAAATTCTCAAAGGCTTGCACCCGATCAGAATTAACTTCCAATAATTCATTCTTCATCGCACAATCATATTGTTCGGCCGTCATTAGATCTGCTTGGCTTGTTCTTAAGGTCGACACTGTTATTTCGGCTGGAAGTACTGCATCCATTCCATAAGTCAGCCGAAATGGCGTAAATCCAGTGGCTGAAGTCTTGGCATTTCGATAAGCCCATAACGCTTCCGATAACTTCTCATGCCACTTTCTTGGTTGATCTTCTATCATTTTCTTTATAATTCCTATCAACTGCTTATTTGTGGCCTCTGCCTGTCCATTCCCTTGTGGATAATAAGGCGACGAATGCACACTTTTTATCCCGTATTCTATTGCAAAGGCCTTGACTTTTTCTCCCACAAATACAGTTCCTCTATCTGTTACAATCGTTTGTGGAATTCCAAATCTATATATCAACTGTCTTTTAATGAATTCGATCACTTCCTCTTGCGAAATGCTGACATACGCCTGAGCTTCGGCCCATTTTGTAAAATAGTCCGTTGCTACTAGAACAAACTCATGTCTTTTTGATGAAGAAGGATGAATCTTCCCAATTATATCCATAGCCCATCCCCGAAATGGCCATGGCTTAATCATTATGTGCATCTCTTCGGCCGGTAACTTCTGAATCGGCCCATGCTTTTGACATTCGCGGCATCCTTTGGCATATTTCTCACAATCAATTCCCATATTCGGCCAATAATATCCCAGCCGAATAATACTCCATTTCATCGATTTTCCCGCACGATGCGCGCCGCATATTCCTTCATGGACTTCTCCCATTACTCTTCTAGCATCTTCTTCTCCGACACATCTGAGTAATACTCCATCAATGGCTCGCTTAAAGAGTAACCCTCCTATCACTATATAATCCATCACTTTCTGCTTCTCGGCTGGACTAGCTTCGGATGGATTCTCCAAGGTCTGCGCTATCTTTTTTATCCATTCGGCCTTTTCAGTGTCGGCCAAATATATTTCCAAATTTCCCGCTATCGGCATCAGCCGATACCTAGCTGCATGCTGAGCCAGTTCGTTAGCTAATTCGTTTTTCTCCCTTGGAATATATTCGATGTATACCTCGTCGAATTCTTCTAACAAACCGATTGCTTCTTCGTACAATCCAATTAATTGGGAACTTTTGACCAAAAAATCTCCTAACAGCTGCTGAATAACCACTTGTGAATCTCCTCTGATTACGATAGCCCTTATTCCTTCTTCTATAAGTTGTCGTAATCCCGAGATTAACGCCTTATATTCAGCCTGGTTATTCGTATAAGGCTTCGGTAATTGTACGAAATACTTGTATACCTTGCCCTCCGGTGTATGTAAAGTAAACCCTGCTCCAACCCCTGAAGCGGCTTTTGAACCATCGAACATCATTATCCATGGTTGCAGATATACAATTCCCTTTTCATTTATCTCTTTCGGCCTAACTTGATCCCCGATGTCCTCGGATACCGGGAGCATTACATGATCGGCCAAAAAATCGGCTACGATTTGCCCTTTCATAGCCCTGAGTGGCTGATATTTCAGGTCGTATGCATTTAACTTCATGGCCCACTTGGCCATTCTTCGGCTACTGATGGGATCGTTCATCATAATTTTTACTATATCAACCAAAGCTACCACTATCACTTGTCGTGGTTGAATATAATATTCCAACTTCTGACATGCATGATAAAGACTTAAACACAATTTATGAATCGGCGAGTACCTTAATTCGGCATCCCTAAGGATTCGGCTTAGATAATAAATCGCCAGATCTCTTCCTTCATCATCCTCTTGAGCCAACAACGCTCCAATAGACTCTTCGGCTGCTGCTATGTACAATTTGAGCGGTCGACCCAAAACTGGAGGGACCAACACTGGTGGATTCACGAAGGCTTGCTTCAATTGCTCAAATGCTCTCTGCTGATCGTCTCCCCATATGAATTCCTCCTCTTTCTTTAACCTTAGTAAATCGGTTAATGGTTTCGACTTTCCGGCCGCATTTGCCAAAAATCGCCTCAAGAAACCGATCTTTCCAAGGAATTTCTGCAGACTCTTCTTATCGTGTGGAGGCCTGGCTTCTTGGATTGCTCTGGTCTTATTCGCATCGACTTCTATTCCCTTATTGTGTACTAAGAACCCAAGAAAATTTCCTGCTTGCACTCCAAAAGCACATTTAGCTGGATTCATCTTTACTCCATGTAATCTCATTCTTGCGAATACTCTCCGCAAATCATCCAAGTGGCTTTCCATATCTCTTGATCTGACCATGACATCATCGATATAGACTTCAACGCATTCGCCTATTAGATCATGAAAAACGTAATTCATGGCCCTTTGATAAGTAGCTCCTGCATTTTTCAAACCAAATGGCATTACTACCCATTCGTATATTCCTATGGCTCCTGGGCATCGAAATGCGGTTTTATGAACGTCTTCTTCGGCCATGAAGATTTGGTTGTATCCTGAATATCCATCCATGAACGACAACATCCCCTATTTTGCGGCCGAATCAATCAACAAATCAACAATAGGCATCATATATTCATCTTTAGGAGTGGCTATATTAAGATTTCTGAAATCGATGCAAACTCTCAATTTTCCATTCTTTTTGATTACAGGAACAATGTTCGATAACCACTCTACATATTTAGCTGGCCTCACAAACCCAGCCGCTAACAATTTTTCTATCTCTTCTTTTATTCTAGGAATTATTTCGGGCGCTGCCCTCCTGGCCGGCTTTTTATGCGGCCTGAACCCTTCTTTGATTGGCAATCTGTGCTCCACAATCGATCGCTCCAATCCTGGCATCTCTGTATAGTCCCATGCGAAACAATCCTTGAACTCGATTAGGACCTCCTTGAATCGGCTTGTCATTTGCTGATCTAAATTTGCACTCACTGGGATCTCCCTCGGGCGCTCGTCTGTACCAACATTGACCATTTTCAAGGGGTCTTGAGCTTTGAAATCCGGTGTTCGTTTTGGAATTGCATCCATTAGGTCACTCCATCCTGCTTTGTCATCTGAAACTCCGAGTTCGGCCGATTCGAACTCGATTGCTTGACTCGGTTGTGCATCCATCATTTACTTTCTTTTTCGACTGGCCGTTCATCGGCCTGATATCTGACCTCAAACCCCAAATCTGTCCAATCACACTCGACCACCTGCGGGTACCGATACCCTACCACCGATAGGAATGGTTGTATGGGTTCTTCATATAACACTGCATCAATTCGGCCGGCTGAGCTGACTGGGAACGGAGGTTGGTCTCCTTCCACTTCTTCAACTGTGCCATCCTTTTTCCAGAACCATACTTTCTGGTGCAGCGTTGACGGCAAACAACGAGATGTATGTCTCCAGCATCGGCCTAAAAGGGCCGCATACGGAACTTCGGCATCTATCACAAAGAACATGGTCGGAATTGATATCGTTCCGACCGTTACATCCACCAAAATACACCCTTCGGCCGCAGTTTGGGCTCCCACAAAACTCAATACTTTCATCCGTGTAGGGAGTAAATCTTCCTTTGAACGGCCTATCTTTGTTAGTGTAGCCAATGGCATGATATTGACGGTTGCTCCTCCGTCAATGAACATTCTTCTGAGCGGTCTCCCATTGACCCAACCCTTCACATACAAAGGTCTCACATGTTGAGACATCTTTGCAGTCGGCGGTAAAATCGTGCTTGGTTGTGCTTCCGGAACGAACGCCTCATAGCCTTCTTCAGCTACTTTCTCATTTTCGGCCTCAGGCCGAAATGCTTCAAGTTTGGGGAAACAGAAGTCCACAATGGGCTCTTCATCGCCGAAATATTCTCCCTCTTTCTGGCGAAAGACCACAGCTGGTTCAGAATCAGACCAGTACTCCTCCTCTGCTGTTGTGGTCATCCCTACCATGTTTGCACTAGACCCGAAGCCAAACTTGAACTGTCCGATTGAAGGTGTATCACTATTCGGAACAATACTTGTTTTTGGCTTCCATTCCCTTGTTCGGATTGGCCTAGGCTTCCACTCTTCTTTTGGTTTCGAATGCTCGTTTTCGATTTTCGACTGTATTACTTTCGGCCGAAATTCAGTTTTGTTCTTTAGCCGATCCTGTCCTTCTTTTGGCTTCCTCTCTTCTTTCCCTTCGGACTTCAAACGAGCCGCAAATACTCTATTGAGTATTCTTCCTTCCGAGAACGAACAATCGTCTGGGAAGTCCTCTTCCATATGCATCATATCGTACTCCTCTTGCTCAGAAACAGCAGCTGCCTTAAGCCGTTGCATTCTTCGTTTGAAAGTGCGATATGATCCCTTTCCTTTCAGGACTTTTTTCTCCTCTGCCCTCCAGGCTGAATTGTCAAATCGGCGTTGGCCGAAATGCCTTCTTTCTGGAGAATTTTGGACCCATCGGCCTACCTGAGTATTTGCTGGTGGCCTTCTGAGCTTCTTCATTTCGGGACTGACAGCTTCCTCAGGAACTGTGATCTGAATCACAGTTTTTCCATTCTGCTTGTCAGCTGTTAACTTCATCTCTGAATCACATCCGTTAGTTATGATTTTCAACGTTGGCTTCTCGCTCTTGCCTCCGATCTCGATCTCCTGATGTTTCTCCGATTGCTTGATCCACTCCTTTACCTCATAATTCCCCAATTGGTCAAAAACATCTGTAACTTTCTCCTTTCCCTTCGGAGATCCTAATCTTTTCCATACTCCAGACTTCTGAGCCGATGGCCGATCTCCAAGCCGATCGTGCACACAACTCCTGCTTGATGATGTTTGTTCCCCCAATCGATCATGCACAGATCTATTCTGGTCGGGATGCACCATCACTATGTTGGCAACAGGGAACGGATTCTTATCGATCGCCATAAGCTTGTCTGGAAACTTCAGCTTCCCATCATCGACATGTTTCTGAATCAGCTTCCTAAAATGTCCACACACCGCCGTGGAATGAGTAGCCGATCCATGGAATCTGCACCAACCGGCTTCCAACTGATCCTTGGTGGGCTGTGGATGGTTTCCTTTAAACTCTAACAATCCGTTCTTCTGGCAATAATCAAATATCTCGTCCATTTGTGACAAGTCGAAAGAGTAAAACCTTTGAGATTCATCTCCTCCTTCTTTCTCCTTGCCTCTGGCTGGCCGAAGTGCTGGACAAGTCATAGGTTTCTTTATGATCAATTCTGCCCTTGCAACTTCGGCTAATGCGGGAACGTTATCCGTGTTGAACTCTTCCTGGACTTCACATCTATCCAGAGACTCAGCAAATGAGGCAGCTGACTGGATAGGTTGTGATCTTCCACTTTGACTTCGGCTTGATTTGAAAGCCGCTTGTTCTGCCAAATAAGTCTCCATCCTTATGGCTTTGGCCGTTAATTCGGCCACAGTCCTTGGTCTTGTTACCATCAATCTGTCCTTGATGGCAGACTTCAAATTCTGCTTCAGGATTTGAATATATTCATGCTCAGGCAGCATTGTTTTCATCTGAGCCTTCACTGCATAAAACCTTTCAATGAATTCAGTAACCGATTCGGACGCCTTTTGCTTGGTTGACGTCAAATCCACTACCGAAACTTCAGGACTGGTATTATAGAATCGATCATGGAATAACCGCTCCATCTCAGCCCATGTATTGACCGATCCTGCTGGCAAATTAATGTACCACTCAAATGCTGGGCCAGTTAACGACAAGCTGAACAATATCAACTTGTGAAAATCATTTTGCGCGATTCTGGTGCATTGAGCTGTAAATCGGCCAATATGCTCAATTGTAGAGCGGCCGACTTATCCAGAAAAAGTGTTAAAATCTGGAACCTTTACCCCTCTAGGCAGTGGATACTGTTCCTCAATATAATCTGGATAAGGTTTCCAATACATCGGCCTATTCTCCTGGCCGACGATATTTCCAAACTGAGCACGAATAATCTCAGCAATTAACTCCCTGTCAACCAGTTGTGGTGGATTCTGCTGTTGTGGTGTGTATTGTTGGACCACTGGAGCAGGCGGTTGAACAGCTGGTTGAGGCAGTTGATTCTGTTGCTGATCGTACCTTTGCTGCGGAGGAACAAAAGGCCGAGCTCCGTGCCCTCCTGGCGGCCGAAAGGCCTGCTGCTGAAAATTATGAGGATTTTGCATTGCAGGTGGTGGATTTTGCGCGACTGGAGCCTGCTGCATCCCCATCGGATACATATTCCTCGCTATTTCGGCTCTGAACATTGCTGGCATCGCTGCCAGGATATTTCCTTCAATTTGGCGAACCGAATTAGTAACCGCCGCCTCCACCATGAATTGAACCTGATCTCGGAACCGCAGGGTTAAATCATCGTTTGAAAACTCCTGACTGTGGAAGTGCGATGGTCCGGGGAACCCTGGGGGGAATTCTCCGGCTTCTGCAGCACGTTCTTCCTGGATCGGCGGCAAATCAGTCCTCGCCGCCGTGTTTGCCGCTGGAGTTGCTTGTTCGAATGCCATTTCGTCCCACTGGGCGTGCCACTGTTTCTCGGGCTGTTGCCGGGAAAGGACCTTTTTCTCCTCAAGGGAGGCTACCGGAGAAAGGATCAAACCGGTTACGGGTCCGATTTAATGAAAATACGCCCAAACTTGACTAATTACGCCCAAACTTGACTGAATGTTCTTTAATACTCAAATGGCAACAAAATACAACGGAGAATCTACCTGTTGTTAAGAAACAACGGCGAATTCACTGGAAAACCAAAACCAAACTACCAGTTGTTGAGAAACAACGGTGGACTTGGAAGTAACCGCTATGAGCTAAGCTAGAATCTAGGAAAAACTGTAAAGGAAAGCAGTAAAGGAAAGCAGTAAAGATACAAAGAAGTAAATTTGATAAAGGGATTTTGGGGGTTGGATTGATCTCTCTGATTTTGTGCATGGCATCCCCTATTTATAGCCGGAGCTGAAATAACCGCTCTTCGGCCGATTCCCTTAAGCCGACTTCACTGTTCGCTTCAATCGGCTGACTCGATATCATTTCGGCCGAAATCCTTCCCTCCGGAGCTTCCTTCCCTTCGGGTCTCTTCTGCTGCTCTGGATCGTTCTCTTTTGACTCCTCGGCCCATTGGATCTCAAACCCAATTTTCTTTATAAGTCTCTCTTTGGCCCATCTTTTATGGCCCGATTTTCTCTTCGTGACCCACTATCCTTTGTGGCCCCAACAATATCCAAAATTATCATTTTCTTACTAATCTTGTAATTTAGCTAATTATGCTATTAACTATATTCACATGGGATATTTAAAATTTGATTAACATGGAATATAATGAAAGATAAAACAAAACTCAAATAAAGCAAATTTAAAAATAACTAAATTAAAAAGCTTTAATAAAAAATATTATATTCAATAATTAAATTTAAATTTAATAAAATAAAATATGTAATATAAATTAATTGAAATAACTATTAAAATTTAAAATTAATAAAAATATCAAAATGGATAAAATAAGAAATAAATTTTTTTAAAAAATTAACTATATATCTAATAAATTTAAGAGAAATTTAAAAATGTGCATGAATCTTATTAGATTCATCTTCTCTTTTAGTTTTTAAATATCGAACTTTTAAAATTTTTACTTTGTACCGAACTTGAGTTATTAATTGTTTAAAATGTGCATTGAACTGCGAAAAAGGCGGGTCCATAACGAGTTTTTAAATTTGACTCTTGAATTTATTAGATATCTAATTAATTTATTTTTAAAATTTAATTCATATTTTAATCTATTTTGATATTTAAATATTAATTTTAAATTTGAATATTTATTTTAATTAATTTATATTACACATTTTATTTTATTTACATTTAGTTTTCAATTTAAATAGTATTTTAATTAATTTCTATTACATATTTTATTTTATTTAAATTTAACTACTGAATTTAATATTATTATGTTAAATTTTTTTCAATTTAATTAATTTTTTAATTAATTTTATTTCAACTTTATTTTATTATTTATATTCCATGTTATATGTGTAGTTAAATTAAAACATCCCATGTGGACATAATTAAGAAATTAATTAGCTAAAATTATAAGATTAGTAAGAAAAATTATTATTTTAGATATTATATGTAAACATAGAGGACCAATAGAGAAAAAAAAAATAGAAAAATGACTATTTTAAATTTTTGGGAAAGAAAAATAACTATCTCATACATTTTTCTTTCACTTAACTGATTGTGGTCCAAAAATGGTATCTCTTGCCCCACTTATTGCCTGCCATATGATACCATTACCATACCAAATTCAGCATGAGCTATAGGGATTCAACTTGCTAACCGGTTTCATTTCAATACTTTCTCCGTCTCTTTATGATGTTTTTGTTAGGTAATGGGTACTATTTACACACAAACTTTCACTTAAAATTTTATTATAGTTATACAAGTTAAAATATAATTAAATGGGATCTTATTAGATTCATCTTATCATGTAGTTTTTAAATATATCGAACTTTTAAATTTTTTACTTATACAGAACTTGAATTATTAATAATATAAAATGTGAATTAAATTATGTGAAAAGTTTAAATATAAAAAATATAATGAGACGGAGTAAGTATATGTTATTATAATAAATAGAATGATAGAATTAATTAATTTATTGTAATTCACCTAAAAAAATAAAAAAAAAATTCACCTAAAAAATTAATTTATTGTAATAAATGTAATCATTTAATTCTTCAATAATGGTGTTGGAAATTGTGCCATGTTTAACAAAGGAATTCTTCACACATGTGAGTGCGATGAATAATAGGAGTAGTATGAATTTTGTGATTGATTGTATTCAAAGTTATCAAGATTAATATCTTAGCTGTGATCGTTTTTATCTTTGAAAGATCGGGATCGATGGATCAAATTTAGATCCTAAGATCCTATAAAATTGCAATATAGATAAAAAAAATAATTATATACTACATATTAACAAATGAAAGCATAACATAGAATATTATTAGGTAAATAAAGCAATAAAGTACTATAAACAGTCGAAACTAAAATTTAATACCGATTTTATGAAAAACATGAGATAATGGGAGCATATTTTAAATTTGATAGGATCGTAAGGTTCTGCTATTAAGATTAGGATTTTACAATTAAGATCGGGATCAAGATCGAGATCCTACTAAATTTAAGATCCTTGAAAGATCTAGATCGTTTTTAAGAAGTAGCATCCTAAAATAGTAAAATCTTAAGATCAAGATCGCGATCTTAATTTTGTATTAATATTGTCTTGATTTTTTTTCTTATTTATGTTAATATAATAATTATAATATAGTCTATCACTATATAGATCCAACACAATAGCAACTGATTCAATACATTTAATACATGCTCAAATAGTCATTTCAAAATTCAAACCCATCCCCAGAAAGTAACTTATATTTATCAAAATTGATAATAATTGGCAATTACTATGAAAAATCTCATATGTCTGTTTATCTTGTGACTTTCTAGGTCAGTATCAATTGGCAATAACGGGGAATTTGGGCGCATTGGCAATACCTAGCCAACCTTATGCCGCGCGTAATTCAATGGGCATAAGTGCTAGGATAATTCAAATACTCCCGATGATCGAGGATTGTGTTTGCTAACCTGCATATATTATTTGGGCGCTTTTGACAAAACTAACTGAATCTTTAGGAACCATGGATTTTGATAAGTTTTTAATTTTTTATAAAGTGTTTTTTAAAAAAATACCTGCAGTTTTTAAAATAATTAAAGATTCTGAGCACAAACCATTTACCCAAAAATTCTGAAATTTGGCTGAACACTTTTTATGGGGAACTCGAAGTTTGATTCACAGCGGAATAGTGTTTAAAATAGCGATTTTTGTGAAAGAGTGTGGGTCTGTTTGAGAATTAGCTATTAGCTGTTAGCTGTTAACTGATTATGTGAGTAAACTGAGTAATAAATTAGTTAAAATTAGCTGTTTGGCAGTTTTGAGGTAAACTTTTTGCCTATAATAAGCTAATTCCAAAATGCTGCTATTTGCAGCTGTTTCAAAAATAGTTGATTGAACACTATTTTAAGTAATTTTGTCTTTCTAAATAACTAATTTATTTCAAATTACCTAGAACTAGATTTTTCCGTCCACTACGCACGGGTGTTGAACTAATCTATATAATAAATCCTGAATACTTTTTGGCATGTGCAGACTCATTTGTCCTTATTAAAATTAATCTATCCTTCTTAATTTTCAGGGGTTAATCAGTCATTATGGACTCATTTTTAAATCAACGGCTCTTGCAAAGACACATAGATGCTGAGTAATTGCCCAGTAATGCCATGTCATCGACCACGTCACCAATATCTAAGTTTAGAAAACAAATCTATCTATTAATATAACAAAGTCGTGTGAAAATCTTCATATATATTTTAAAAGATATAATTCTTTTTATATAAATTATTTTGATTGCATATATAAATCTATCTATTAATATAACAACTTTTTTGATACATACTTCATATATATAAATTATTTTTTTATGTATACTTTTTTTATACATATAATTTTGTAAAAAATAATATTATAATATAATTAAACAAATTTAGTTAGATTAAAAATTTATCTCTATAAAATATATAATCCTGTATCAATAAAAGGAATATAATTATGATATTTTTTAAAAAAGTATTTCATTCGAAATATATTGAATAACTAAATTTAAGAAATGTTGTGAACTATAAAAATTTAATAAATTTTATATCCTAATTTTTTTACCTAGCTTAATATTGAAATTAAACAGTATAAATGAAGTAAATATATGTTTTTAAATTATAGTAAATATATTTATCATATCAAATATTTATAAACATAAAACTATATAATATTAATTCTTTGATCAAATATATAATAGTATAGGAGTATTTAAGAAATATTAACATATTATAATATTAATAAATAAATATAATTAGGTTAAAAATATGTGTCTAAAATATAATCCTATATCAATATAAGGAATTTAAAATAATAGATTTCAAACATTTTTAATCAATGACATATTTTAAATATAAATATTTCATTAAAAATATGGTATAAACATTAAACTGACATTAAAAAAATTGATAATATAAAATAACTAATCATTTAAAAATTCCATACCATTTTAACCAAATTCTACATAATTTTTTTTCCTTCTTAAGAAGAAAAGAAAGAAAATGAAAAAAAAAAGAGACTAACACGTATCATAGTTTAACTTTTAGACATAATATCCTTAATCCTTATTTTATTTCAATATAAATATATATGTATATGAAATTCAAAGTAAATTTTTATACAAATTTTTTATATATAAATAATTTGTATTGTAAAAGGATATAAGAAGTATTTTAGTATAAATAATTGTGAAGATTTGTGGGAATCATAATTAGTTTTGGATTGTAGCAATATTTTTACCCAAAAGCTCTAATATTTTTTTTTAAGTGATCATGACGTTCAAACATGATACAAAACATGTGAATATAAACTTTCAATCAAACATATTTACCATTTTATTTTTCACAAAGAATAATCTAAAGTGAACATTTATCATAAATATAAATATACAATACTAAACTTATCAAGTTTTCCACTTGCTCTCATTATTTTAGATATGAAAGTGAAACTATTTATATTTAGGTTTTTAACATTAAAAATAATTTATTTTATGTTATGTTCATTTGGTTGTGTCTTTGAATTTTTCTTCAATCGTCTTATTCTCTTATTTATTTCCCTTTTAAATTTTTGTTACATGCATTCCAATCACTATTTTAAGCAAAAGTCTTTTTTTAGTGAACAAGTCTGAGAAGGCGAGCAAAGAGAAAAAAGAAAAAAAAATCGAAAACATAAACAAAAGACTTGAATCTCATGTAATTCAAAAAGAAAAAAAAAATATATTCTCATTTTATATCCTCATATAAGTTCAATCATTATACGCTCATTTTTAGATCAAATGCTCTTATTAAAACAAGCGGGTAGATTGATAGCTACTGAGTAATGCCATATAATCAAACACGTCATCAGCAAAAAAAATAAAATAATAAATAAATAAACATCAATAATTTCATCTGTTCTTTTCTATGTTCCTCTCATTCTCTGCCTCACCAAACGATCCGAGGTTTTCTCTACTAACTTTACTTCAATGCCAATAGTGACTCGCTTCAAAAGCTGTGTGGATTGCTTGGATAATTCATTCTGGTTGTGCATGCATACTCCCGATTTTTACACTTAAGGGTATTATATTGGCATTGCTATCATTTTGTTTGATTTAATGCCCCAAAGAACAACCTCTTAATTTTATTCAGAACAATAAAATCAAAGAATTGAGTGGAACGGATATTCAAAATTTGATGAACTTTCTACAAAAGATGCAGCTTCACCATTGAAGCCATGCTCGACAAAGTAGCCACATGTTAATAGTGAGTTTCCTTGGAGCATATAAACATAAAATATTGGATAATGTAGTAATTCTAATTTCTACCACCCTCTTGCAGGAACATAATTTGAACAAAGAAAGGTTAAGCTCTACCAATTGCTTGGTCATTATTTGTGCCCAATGGAGCAAATGGGTAAAAAGTTTTCTTAAATGTTAAATTGACTATTTCTTTTACAGCTAAAGGCATTGCATTAGTGTTCACTTCTGTTGTTCCGTCGATTGAATGGCCAAAGATTCAATTGATCACGATGAACAAATTGAGGAGTTGATTTATAAGGTGTATGTCAAATCTCATTAATGTAATTATTGATTTTCCTTTTATCCTTGGAGAGTTGATGATTGGCATTCACACATAATTCTCACTAACTATTACAAAAACTATACTATTATTATATGTAACACCCCAGATTTTTATCAACGTCCAAGGGAATAAAAATTTATTCCGATCAATGTTGAAATATTTCCGAGAAGAAGAAAATAATTTATCACAATAAATTATTGCTCGGAAATAAAACGCCGATAGATTTAAATTCAAAATGGAATAAAAGAGGGAAAGGAAGCCCGAAGACATTCCATGAATTGAGTAAAAATAATTGGAGTTAAGTTTATAAAGGAAAAGAATTTTAATTCCAAGAACCCGTGAAGTCGAATTGCACGGGAATCAAAAGACGACGAATTGGAAGTCGACGAACCCGAGACGACGAACTTAAGATCTCAAACATGAGATTCATTTGAGTCGAGATAAACTTAAGATAAGAATTTTTGACCCGAGAATGACCCGAAAAATCGAGCCCGAAAATGTAGGAAGATAGAAGTCCGAAAGAGAGGAGGAAAAGCACGACGGATCGCACGACCCCGCCCGGACCGAAGTCCAGGCGTATTTGGCGCGCTGTCCGCGCGGGATTTGGGAGAACCCCGCGCCAACCCCGCGTGGGTCGACAGCCGCGTTTGTCGCGTTCGGTGACGCGCACCCGGCGCGCCTTTTGGCCGATTCGCGCGCCAACCCCGCGCCAAGGTCCTGACAACAGCCATTGTCGCGTTTTGGCGACTTTCTCACCAATTTTCGGGGCCCAAGTGAGGAATCTCGATCTATCACGGGTGTAGCATCTTTTTGGATGTTATGTAATCAATCCTATCCCCATTTGTCAGCCATTTCATCAATCATTCACCCCAAACTCTCCAAAAACTCTCCCAAAAGCCAAACACTCTTCCGGCGACTTTCCGACGAGTTTCCGGCAACCAAATCCAACCAAGGAAGTGTGTAGATCAAGGATTTCAGGCTTTGGATTGTTGGTAAGATGTTATTCAAGTTTCCATATGATTTTAAGATCATAAACATCATCCTAACTTATGAATCTTCGTATTCAAACACAAATCGGAGCCAAGGGAAGAATAAATCGGGTGGAAGAGATTCGTTCGTGACATCCCGTGGATTCCGGACGACCCCGTGACTTCCTAAACATCATCCCCACTGTAAGTTAACCTTACTATGGTTTTGGGTGACTTAAAATACAACCAAACATAGAGATTCAACTCAAGAAAGTTAATAAAAATCTGTCAACAAAAGAAACCCTCAACGCAGCGTTTTCGTATGAATTTTTCGAACCTCTAAAGCTGCTCAAACAACAAAACTCAAAACATGAAAAGTGTTCCTAAGACTTTGATCTAGCTTCTGTAAAAATTTCATAATTTTTCATATTGTTTTGAAACCCGAAACCAACCCAAAACCGAAGAGCATCAAATCTGAATCTTAGAACTTTGGTAGATTTCACTCTCAATCTTGTTGGTTATTTTGACCATGGATCTAGGCCGATCTAGGATTGGTGCTAAACATGAAAGTTGTAGATCTATGAGCTTAGAACATTTTTGCAAGTTTTTAGAATTTTTCATTGAGATTTGAACCTCCAAACTCGAGCCGATCCGATCTGCGTTAGAACCGATGTCAAGAACCTTGACAGATTTCATAATCAAACTCGACGAGCAAAACTCTTACTTCGAGTGTTCAAACCTGAAAACTCAAAACTAAGATTTTGATCCAAAGATCATAAGCTATATTGTGTAAAAATTTTAGAAATTTTCATCAAGTTTTGATACCCCAAATCGTATCGAACATATTCTGCGTTTTAAGAATTGTCAAAGGATGACAGATTTCATAACCGATCTTGATGAGCTTATTCCTATCACTTCTAGCCCGAACCAATCTTTGAGTTCTAAACAAAATTTGTTGGAAATCATGTCTAGTATGTCTCTGTAAAATTTCAGAATTTTTGAAGTCAATTTGATATGTCAAAAAGTCAAATCTTTGAAAGGTGTCAAACCTGAATCCTGACAGCATACTATTTCTGTAGAAAACTCGATTTTTGACATGCTTCCCATCGTTTTTCCGAAAAACTTAAAACACAAAAGTTGTTCGTTGGGATGTTTTTGAGCTACTGTACAAATTTCAAATCAATCGCCTAGGAAATGGATTTTTAAACCAAAAAGGCGCAAACTGTGACATCGATCGATTTTTGAAATCTTTTAAACAACGATCGAGACGTTGGAATTACGATAAAGCTATATTTTTGAAAAATCCCGTTACACCAAATAAAAACATTTTTCTGTAAAAGAATTCTTTAGAAACATTGGGGAATTTATGACCAAGTTTGATATGATCAATATGGCCAGACGGCTTGTGGACATAAGAGCCCAAGCGAACGGCTAGTGGACATAAGAGCCCTAGCGAATGGTCGACCAAACGGCTTGTGGACATAAGAGCCCAAGCGAACGGCCAGTGGACATAAGAGCCCTGGCGAATGGTTATTTATAAATATTGATTATGAGGATTGCGGTCACAAGAGCCCTGGTGAATGGTGAACTATAAAAGAAACGAAAAATATTTTGAGAAGTGATATTTTTGAAATTGGCTGAGGCCGCCGGATCACCGGCTAACTGTTACTATCGATATTGGCTGCGGCCGCCGGATTGCCGGCTAAACTAAATATTGTTGAAATGGTTATGTAACGGGAGAACAAAATATCTAATATTTTTAAGTATTTATTTAGTTATGCCTTGCAAATCATTTTACTACAAGAAATCTTTTTATTAAATTAACTAAGGGCTTTGAAACCCCTAACCCATGCTATGTGTTAGCTTACTCAGCGCGTTTTTGCTGACCCAAACCATATATCTCCTTTTTCTTACAGAGAATGAAGAATATGCATCATCATATGCATACTGGGAATTTTTTTTGGGATTACATCATGAACGGGTCTGTTTAACCCGTGTTTTGGCCATGTTGGCCCTTATACATTATTTCCGCTGCACAACTTATAAATTCCGCTGCAACTTTGATGTATTATCTTTAAATTATATATGAATGGGCTGTTTGAAGATTTTAAATACTGAAAACCATAGCCTTGCATCTCTTTAGTGAGTTCGGAGAAACCGTGTCTTGCTAGGGAGGTGTGGCGGTGGCATCCCGGCCTGGGTTATCAAATCCGGGGTGTTACAGAATGGTATCAGAGCCCAGACTATTTTAAAGCTATTTATTTTAAAGAAAATATCTGATACCAGAATGGTATCAGAGCCCGAAATATTTTAAAACTACTATTTTAAAGAGCTCGGAATATTTTTAAACTATTATTTTCAAGTATTATTATTTTTAAAGTTATCATTTCTAAACTAGTAATATATTTTAAAGATCCCAATTATTATTTTGAAGTTAAAGCCCAAATTTTTAGCCCAAAATTTTTTTTTTGAGGCCCAAGAAATTATCTTGGCCCAATAGCCTTGTTTTCATTTAAAGCCCAAATAATTTATTTCTTTCGGCCCAATATAGTGGCCCAAACCTTTTATCCTTATTTTAATCTATCCATGGAATAAATTTATTTTAAAACCCATGGATAAATAAATGCGTGCATAAAATTTTTTTTTTTTTTTTTTTTTTTTTGGGGGGGATCACATATGCATATGCATACATAAATACACTAACCCTTTTTATGTGAATTATCGGTGATAAGAAACACTCCTACCTTAGAACTCAACATGATCTTGACTTAGGAGCGCCAACTTAAGACTAACTTTGCCTTAGTCCTAGATCTTGATCACTTAGAAACTCATCTTCGCGTGCTTCTATAACAGAAAATGGCACCTAGAGGAAGACCTAACAATCCACCCATCCCACCCAACACCAATGAAGAGCTACGACAACCCGATGAACCAGTGCAAGACGTTAGTGCAACCAATCAAGGAGGGGAAGTAGCCTCCATGCCTAAGAACTTAAGTGACCAATTAAGAGCTATAGAGGAAGCTGTGGTTGCCTTGGGGAATGCACTAATCAACCAAGGGCAAGGCAAGAGAAAACGAGACCACAGAACCGATAACTACTTAGGAATGAACCATATTCGGGGAGGCCCGAATAGACCACCTCGAGGCAACGGTGGAAGAAACAGGGGGATGGTTTACAACCATGGTGACTATACGCCACCGTGCCCAAGATGTGGTAACCCACATTATGCGAGAGGATGCCCTAAGCCCGGAGCGTGCTTTCGGTGTGGTCGCTTTGGTCATCGGCTACGTAACTGCCGAACGCGGATAGAGAATATTAACAAGAGAAAGGAAGTGACCATTAAACCTGACCAGCCACAGAACTCAAACAGTCGGGATGGCAACCATGAAGCATCCATACCACGTTGCCCGCAGTGCCACCAAGCCCATCTGGTGCGCGAATGCCCAAAACGCGGGACTTGTTATAGATGTGGTGGAGAAGACCACATGATTAGAGAATGCAATGTTCGTGAAGATATGATTGAGAAAAGGCTAGATCTGGTGGACCCTCAACAAGGGAATCAAGGAAGAGCCATGGGATGATTGAACGACATTGATCAAGCTGACTTGCCAGCTCATTGAGGAAGGATCGTAGGCGATGATACTCGAACCTTCGTGGGAATAATACATAGGCAGTTATGGGAACATAACTGTAATCTTAAGGGGGGGAGGATGTAATACCCCGTATTTCGAAACTCGAGTATTTTGTATCCCAAATAAATTCTTTTTGAACTACGTAATGACTTGATCCCTTCACAGGGTACGTAGGCAACTTGGAAATTTCAATTCTGGGTTCAGTCAAACAACAATCAAACAATAATCAAACAATAATCAAACAACAAATGACGATCAACAATCGAACAATAATTCAATAACACAACATCGCAAATAGTAAACAAAAAGGACCATAACTCTTCGCGCGAGAAAAGCCGAAGCACAACTTCGAGGACGAAGTTGATTCTTAAGGGGGGGAGAGTGTAACACCCCAGATTTTTATCAACGTCCAAGGGAATAAAAATTTATTCCGATCAATGTTGAAATATTTCCGAGAAGAAGAAAATAATTTATCACAATAAATTATTGCTCGGAAATAAAACGCCGATAGATTTAAATTCAAAATGGAATAAAAGAGGGAAAGGAAGCCCGAAGACATTCCATGAATTGAGTAAAAATAATTGGAGTTAAGTTTATAAAGGAAAAGAATTTTAATTCCAAGAACCCGTGAAGTCGAATTGCACGGGAATCAAAAGACGACGAATTGGAAGTCGACGAACCCGAGACGACGAACTTAAGATCTCAAACATGAGATTCATTTGAGTCGAGATAAACTTAAGATAAGAATTTTTGACCCGAGAATGACCCGAAAAATCGAGCCCGAAAACGTAGGAAGATAGAAGTCCGAAAGAGAGGAGGAAAAGCACGACGGATCGCACGACCCCGCCCGGACCGAAGTCCAGGCGTATTTGGCGCGCTGTCCGCGCGGGATTTGGGAGAACCCCGCGCCAACCCCGCGTGGGTCGACAGCCGCGTTTGTCGCGTTCGGTGACGCGCACCCGGCGCGCCTTTTGGCCGATTCGCGCGCCAACCCCGCGCCAAGGTCCTGACAACAGCCATTGTCGCGTTTTGGCGACTTTCTCACCAATTTTCGGGGCCCAAGTGAGGAATCTCGATCTATCACGGGTGTAGCATCTTTTTGGATGTTATGTAATCAATCCTATCCCCATTTGTCAGCCATTTCATCAATCATTCACCCCAAACTCTCCAAAAACTCTCCCAAAAGCCAAACACTCTTCCGGCGACTTTCCGACGAGTTTCCGGCAACCAAATCCAACCAAGGAAGTGTGTAGATCAAGGATTTCAGGCTTTGGATTGTTGGTAAGATGTTATTCAAGTTTCCATATGATTTTAAGATCATAAACATCATCCTAACTTATGAATCTTCGTATTCAAACACAAATCGGAGCCAAGGGAAGAATAAATCGGGTGGAAGAGATTCGTTCGTGACATCCCGTGGATTCCGGACGACCCCGTGACTTCCTAAACATCATCCCCACTGTAAGTTAACCTTACTATGGTTTTGGGTGACTTAAAATGCAACCAAACATAGAGATTCAACTCAAGAAAGTTAATAAAAATCTGTCAACAAAAGAAACCCTCAACGCAGCGTTTTCGTATGAATTTTTCGAACCTCTAAAGCTGCTCAAACAACAAAACTCAAAACATGAAAAGTGTTCCTAAGACTTTGATCTAGCTTCTGTAAAAATTTCATAATTTTTCATATTGTTTTGAAACCCGAAACCAACCCAAAACCGAAGAGCATCAAATCTGAATCTTAGAACTTTGGTAGATTTCACTCTCAATCTTGTTGGTTATTTTGACCATGGATCTAGGCCGATCTAGGATTGGTACTAAACATGAAAGTTGTAGATCTATGAGCTTAGAACATTTCTGCAAGTTTTTAGAATTTTTCATTGAGATTTGAACCTCCAAACTCGAGCCGATCCGATCTGCGTTAGAACCGATGTCAAGAACCTTGACAGATTTCATAATCAAACTCGACGAGCAAAACTCTTACTTCGAGTGTTCAAACCTGAAAACTCAAAACTAAGATTTTGATCCAAAGATCATAAGCTATATTGTGTAAAAATTTTAGAAATTTTCATCAAGTTTTGATACCCCAAATCGTATCGAACATATTCTGCGTTTTAAGAATTGTCAAAGGATGACAGATTTCATAACCGATCTTGATGAGCTTATTCCTATCACTTCTAGCCCGAACCAATCTTTGAGTTCTAAACAAAAGTTGTTGGAAATCATGTCTAGTATGTCTCTGTAAAATTTCAGAATTTTTGAAGTCAATTTGATATGTCAAAAAGTCAAATCTTTGAAAGGTGTCAAACCTGAATCCTGACAGCATACTATTTCTGTAGAAAACTCGATTTTTGACATGCTTCCCATCGTTTTTCCGAAAAACTTAAAACACAAAAGTTGTTCGTTGGGATGTTTTTGAGCTACTGTACAAATTTCAAATCAATCGCCTAAGAAATGGATTTTTAAACCAAAAAGGCGCAAACTGTGACATCGATCGATTTTTGAAATCTTTTAAACAACGATCGAGACGTTGGAATTACGATAAAGCTATATTTTTGAAAAATCCCGTTACACCAAATAAAAACATTTTTCTGTAAAAGAATTCTTTAGAAACATTGGGGAATTTATGACCAAGTTTGATATGATCAATATGGCCAGACGGCTTGTGGACATAAGAGCCCAAGCGAACGGCTAGTGGACATAAGAGCCCTAGCGAATGGTCGACCAAACGGCTTGTGGACATAAGAGCCCAAGCGAACGGCCAGTGGACATAAGAGCCCTGGCGAATGGTTATTTATAAATATTGATTATGAGGATTGCGGTCACAAGAGCCCTGGTGAATGGTGAACTATAAAAGAAACGAAAAATATTTTGAGAAGTGATATTTTTGAAATTGGCTGAGGCCGCCGGATCACCGGCTAACTGTTACTATCGATATTGGCTGCGGCCGCCGGATTGCCGGCTAAACTAAATATTGTTGAAATGGTTATGTAACGGGAGAACAAAATATCTAATATTTTTAAGTATTTATTTAGTTATGCCTTGCAAATCATTTTACTACAAGAAATCTTTTTATTAAATTAACTAAGGGCTTTGAAACCCCTAACCCATGCTATGTGTTAGCTTACTCAGCGCGTTTTTGCTGACCCAAACCATATATCTCCTTTTTCTTACAGAGAATGAAGAATATGCATCATCATATGCATACTGGGAATTTTTTTTGGGATTACATCATGAACGGGTCTGTTTAACCCGTGTTTTGGCCATGTTGGCCCTTATACATTATTTCCGCTGCACAACTTATAAATTCCGCTGCAACTTTGATGTATTATCTTTAAATTATATATGAATGGGCTGTTTGAAGATTTTAAATACTGAAAACCATAGCCTTGCATCTCTTTAGTGAGCTCGGAGAAACCGTGTCTTGCTAGGGAGGTGTGGCGGTGGCATCCCGGCCTGGGTTATCAAATCCGGGGTGTTACATTATAAGCATAACTTGAATTGCTCTACCTGGAGTGGAGATAGGAATTAGCCTGTGTTGAGAATTTTTTGTTGTCCTGATGATTATTTTCACTAAATATCAACTAAAAACATTTCTGATATGAAATTGTATCATTTAGGAGTGATAATAAATGTTTTGTTGATGGCAGGTGGAGGAGTTGTATCAAAAACTCTATAAGTTGGTTGAGAAAATACTTGGTTCCCACTTTCAACCAAGCATGCTAGGTTTCGAGTTTATTTAGCTTTAGTATTGTGGAATCGAATTATTTAATAGATCATGTGGATAGGAGAGGGAATTGAATTATTAGAAAATTGTTATATCATTCAAGAAAATTCACATAATGGGAGGAGGGTCGAGGGATAATGGGATGTTAAAATAACTAATTTATAATAAATATGTTTCATTTTAACAATGAAATCCTAAATTTGATTGTTAAATTATAAACTCTATTCCTCCTTAACTTTTAACTTTATATCTCTAAACTCTAAACCATTACTCAAAATCATTACAATTTAAAATTATCATTGACTATGAATTCCAAATTGTATACTTCTACGTATTTATTTTGTTCATTCAACTAAAAAAATATATATTAGTTCTATTCATAATAAGAAAGCAATACGCCCCTGCGCAACGCGCGGGCCAAAAATGCTAGTATGATATATAAAATGAGAATATAGTATTTTTGGATTACATGCGATTCAAAGTCTTTCTTCTTAAATAGTGATTGGAATGCATGCAATAAAAAATTAAAAAGAAAATAAAAGAGATAATAAGATTAATGAAGGAAATTCAAACCCAGATGGACATAATATAAAATAAATTATTTTTACTGTTAAAAAATTAAATATATATAGTTTTCTTTCAAATCTAAAATGATGAGAGCAAGTGGAAAATAAATTCCCTTAACTATTCAAAATTTGAAAAAATTACTCCATTCGTCCCACTAATTCTGTCCCACTTTCCTTTTTGGTTCGTCCCACTACAATTGTCACATTTCCCTTTTTAGAGAAACTTACTCCATAAACATCAACTAAAACATCGCATCAACTAATTACTCCGCTTTATCACAATAATCCATTATATCTAAAATACCGTGTCCAAAAGTTTTGGGACGGTATTATCGGAACTGATGGAGTATATTTTGCATTATTAAGGTTCTAAAAAAATATTAGTTTACTCTCTTATATGTTGTACATTTTAACTATTATCCCCAAAGTTTTTAAAAAATACTCCCTCCGTACTACCAGAAATATCCTGTTTGACTTTTTGACATTGTTCATTGTTCAACTTTGACTCAATACTATTGTAAGTATATATTTTAAGAAACCTCCGAATTTTATATACATTTTTTTTAATACTGAAATAGATTTGGATTACTGGATTAAGAATATTATGCCTAATAATTAAACTATGATGTGTTTCAGTCTTTTTTCCCCTTTTCTTTCTTAGGACGAAAATAGGTATTTTTTGAATTGATGAGGTCTAATTTGATATTTTAAAAGGTATAAAGGTATATATTTTAAACTAAATAAAGTTTAGGTGTATTTTTTGTCCAAAAAAAAAAACTTGATCAGTTTATAGTTATATTTTATGTTAAACTGTTTACTTTAGGCTACTATTGTGAAAAATAAAATGATAAATGATGTTTGATTGAATTCATATGTTTTATACCATGTTTGGAAATGCAACATGATCACTTAATATTAGAGCTTTTTTGGGTAAAAATATTTGTACAACCCTAAACTATTTATATTTACCACAAATCTTTACAT